>CM059203.1:24253210-24614915 GCA_030323885.1 Branchipolynoe longqiensis
TTTTTTATATTTTCCCACCATTTAGCATTATCAGCCGAGTAGTGAGAAAAATCGGCTTGGAAGGGACACATGCGATACTGGTGGTGCCCGATTGGGACACGCAACCTTGGCTGCCAGCAGTTTCACAACTGGCAAAAGATCATATACGATTCCCAAGAAAACTCGGGAATCTGACGCACCACGGACCGCTAGTGGTTCACGGCGACGTGTCAACGACGCCCCTATTGGCATTCCTTTTCTAAGGAAGCAGCTACAGCAATTTGGATTGGACAGAATTACTGAGGATAGGATAGTATCGGATGCCTGGAGGCCAGGAACTGTCAAAATGTATACAACCTATTTAAAGAAATGGGGTGTACATTGTTTGTTAATGAAAGTTAAGCCAACAAATCCAAAGATTTCACAAGTAGCTCGGTTTCTTCGTTCTCTAGAGGATGAAGGACTTTCCTTTGGATCGATTAATGCGGCGAGGTGTGCGTTATCAATTATATTACCTAGAATTGATGGCGAAACAGTTGGAAAACATCATGTTATTTGTTATTTACTTCGTTCAATTTATCAAAGGAATCCTCCAAAACCAAAGTATAGTCGGTTTTGGGATGTTTCTATAGTATTTAAGTTGTTTCAGGCTTGGCCTCACAACTCGTGGTTAGATATAAAACAGTTAGGTTTTAAGGTCGCGGTCCTGTTATTGTTAGTAACCGGACACAGAGGACAGACGATTGTTGCTTTATCCTTAACTGGATTAGAAATAGACAAGGAACAAGCTACGTTTGATTTAGAAAAATTGCTTAAATCGAACACGTTAGGTGACCCTTTATCAACGGTTCACTTAGACTGTTTTCCGAATGATCGGAAATTATGTGTTGTGTCGGCCATACGGGCTTATATATACAAGACAAAGGATTTACGTGCATCACAACAACTATTAGTGAGCTTTATAAAGCCACATAAGGCGATTTCACGAGACACACTTGCCAGATGGACAATTACGGTGTTGAAATTGGCTGGAGTGGATACGAGTAAATACTCTTCCCACTCAACTAGAGGAGCCATGGTCTCCAAGGCACGGGTGCTTGGTATTTCTGTGAAAAGAATACTAGCGCATGCAGGCTGGAAGACGGCTAAGTCGTTTGCAAAACATTATAATAAACGACTAGAAAAGCCTACCGGCGTTGCAAAGCGTCTTCTCGCCAACTAACAAGAATAGGTGAGAACAAAAATTTAGAATGTTATAATAATAAGAAAGAATGATATTAAGGATAAAAATGAATTATGTAAAGGTCTCCCTAGCCTGAGGCTAGCCTGAGGCTGTTTACCGAGGTAAAATAGTATAGTTATACGAGTCTTACCTTGGTACAGATGATGGATAACTGTTGTTTTACCGAGGTATAAGCCTCGGATAGATGTGGGCTAGGGCCCTCCCGCCACACCCTGCCACATCTATTCCGTTGGTGTACCTTTTCGGTAAAGTAATAGTATCCATTGTTTGAAAGTCATTTTTATCCTCAATAAGTAGGTTAAGATTGCTGGTACCGGACGTGCTTACCTCTCCCTAGCCCACATCTATCCGAGGCTTATACCTCGGTAAAACAACAGTTATCCATCATCTGTACCAAGGTAAGACTCGTATAACTATACTATATTCACGGATATACATATACATATTAACGGATTTTAAATATTCACCCTACCTGTTGTGTTCAAACTTTGACCTTCGCTACCTTGCAGAGCCACAAATTACGTGCGAAGCGCCTAACCGCTTTTGTCCGAATGACACTATGCGCTGTGTGACTGCGAACGAGCTTTGCGATGGGAAGGACGACTGCATTGATGGATCTGACGAAGGACTCTTATGCGGTGAGTAAAATGTTGTGTCTCTTCGCATGTCCCAAGATATGTTCCACCCTAATCAGTTTGTTCTGGTGGTATGGCGGGCATGACCATAGAGACATCTCAGCAACATCATTTAGACAGTTAATAAATCCTTCTTCATGTTTGTCTTTTTGTTTGGTTTAATATAAATAGCTTTATTAATGTCGTGGGGGTGATGAAAATGGGGAAATATGGCGCCTAGAGCAGGAAGCGAACCCACATCTCTTGTATTCCGGGCTAATGTGCTAGCCATTATACTACCTAGGCTCCCTCATGTCATCACCCTATCTATGCCTACCTGTCTATGTGGCTCCTTGCCTGAGAAGTCAGTGCAGACTATTACCCTCGTCCCGCTGGAATTGTAAGTCTTTTAAATGATTTATATTCATAAGTTGTTTAATGCTTGCAATTACACACCCCCCAGGCCTGATATGACCTTAGATGTTGCCAGGAGGTAAAACTCAAACAACCAACCAACCAACACTTACATACATACAGGCAATGCACTTACGTATATACATGCACAGGGTAGGTTCAACAACCATACAGTGCATAGCTTGTACAGGATCACGGTCACGGCAACCAGTGTCATGGGATGATGAAAATGGGAAATATTGCACTTAGAGCAGGACTCGAACCCACATCTCTTGTTTTCCAGGTTAGCGTGCTAACCATTATTACACGACCTAGATTCCCTGATGCAATCACCCTGTCCACTGTTACCTGGGCCGCGTTCAGGGTCCGTCTCAGAGGCGCCGTCTCGGCGATGCTTTTTGGTCTATTTGCGTTCAGGGTCCGTCTCGGCAATGTCTCGGCGACCCCTCCCTTTTCAGGTTGGAGACAAAAAGCGCCTCAAAAATGGCCACCGCATGCACTGGTTTAATCCAATCAGAGCGCAGCATTTCGATTGCAAATGGCCACTGCCTATGGGGGCGGCCATTTTCGAGGCGACCAACTGCTGTTGTTGTTCAGACTAGCCTGACGTCACGGGCGCCTCCGAGGCGCCTCCGAGACGGACCCTGAACGCGGCCCAGTCTATGTGGCTTATTGCCTGAGAGGTCAGTGCAGACGCATAAATTGCATGAGCATAGTTCAATGAGACAATAAACAAACTTTGAATGTAATGCACGAATGACATAATGGCTGCGATTCCCTAATCACATGACCTAACATAATTCCCACCCATGACCAAATATGGTTCCCCACCGACCACGGGAACACTGGGGAAACCCCTTCAGGTTGCACTTGCACACTAAGCCATTGCGCATTGCGGCGCTCTCACTCCACATATTCAGTATACGCAAACTGAAAGAGGTGTGCTTGGAGAGCATTTGACGGAGTGCAGTTCCAGCCTCAGCGGCCTATACTAGTTACGACTGCACGTTCATGGCTGGTTCTTCTGTGTCCTTAGACCAGACGGGATGGCCGAATGAGTTGAGCATCTGTTTCCTGTTTTGGGAGATCGGGGGATCCGGACCCATGGCTTCGTGGATTTGAACCCTGGTCGAGTCAAACCAATGACTTAAAAATTGATACTTGTCGCTTCCTAGCCAGATGCTCGGCATTGTTAGGATAGGCCAAGGACTGGTTGGCACAGTGTCAGGATAATGTGATTGAGTGGGATATCAGGACATGATACTGGTAGCCTGGTCTCCCAGTGGGGCAGCACTATAAAGTCACCATGAGTGCGCACTGTCACACATGGTTCCCATCCCGATGTGACCTTAGATGTTGCTAGGACATAAACAACAACAACAAACAATCTGTGTCCTTCCAGAACTGAGGATCTGTTCGAGTGGTACCACTGATTGTAGTCACAACTGTACGGATACGCCGGACGGGCTCGGCTACATCTGCCTGTGTCCGCCAACAAAGCGCCTTTCTCAGGACAACATGACGTGTGTCGGTAGGTGTATGGATGACGTACACGATGTAGTACAAATCTCAGTTTTTGTACACAGTCAGATATTCATGTATTTGTCAGATAAACTCAGATTTTCGATAATTCTTTGGAATGCTAATGAAATAGGTTACTTTATTCAGAATATATTTAAATAATTGTCTGACAACTTTGTGTTTTCATATTTTAAGTATTGGAGGAAAACTAAGATTTTGGTTGCACAAAAGTAGGATTTTTATTTCCGTCTTGGTACAAACACTGTAACCTTCAAGTGGCGGGAAACCAGCAGCTAAAAACAAACAAAAAATGAACAAACAAAAAGAAGTGAAATAAATATATCTGGCTGACAATTATAACTACTCTATTTTCGTTCAGACTGACTTCTATGACAATGGACTTAACTTTGAACTAATTTTGGAATGCCAGCATACAAAATTATTTATAGTTATACACACACACAGTGGCGTTTCTATAGAAAATAGCATCTATGGCAAGCACTGAAATTGCGCCCATGTCCAAATATCGGAACCCTGTCTTTTTAGAAAACTTTACCATTAATATTAGCTAAAGTGGCACCCTCTCTGCCTTCAAGTGGCATCCAGGGCACGCGCCATACTCGTCATACCCTAGGTATGCTGCTGTGTGTATTGGTTGAGGGGGGTGGGGGGGTAAGGGCTTGGCTTGCAGGCATAAAGAAAGAACAAATTGTATATTTTCCTGCTGAAAATACTACTTAGGCCCTTAAAATGCTTTAATTGCATGAACATAGTCCAATGAGACAACAAACAAACTCCGAATGTAATTTATGAATGACCTAACGGCTGGGATTCCCTAATCACATGACCTAACATAGTTCCCGCCCAAATATGGTCCCTACAAACCAGGGGAAAACTGGGGAACCCCCTTTAGGCTGTGTATCCATAGACTGTTCCCTTGTGGCGTGTTCGCGTGTGACCTTGTGATGTGCCACACAGACAGTGAACATGTTCATTCTCTATGTTCCCAGTCAGTACGTCACATGTGCCATGCACAAGGCCATACGGTCCCTGGGTCCAACCTATGGAAACGACCACTAAGCAAAACACAGATTCATTGTCTGTGTGGCGCCTCACAAGGATACAAGCGAACACGGAACAAGGGAACACGCCACACGAGAACAGTCTATAGATACATGGCCTTAGATTGCACTTGCACACTAAGCCATTGCGCATTGCAGCGCTCTCCCTCCACATATACAGTTAACACAAACTGAAAGAGGTCTGCTTGGAGAGCATTTGTTGAAGTGCAGTTCCAGTCTCAGCGGTCTATACTGGGTCCCTTTAACCGATGCTACGCTGACTTGTTCTGCAGCCCGAAAGCCGTGCGACGAGTGGGGCACCTGCTCCCAGGTGTGTATGGGAACGCCCTTCTCCTATCGGTGCTCCTGTCACGATGGCTTCATTCTGGAAGACGACAGGTTTACCTGCAAGCCCAACGGTGAGTACTGCCAGGCAACGCCTGAAGTCGCATTATAGGATGGTGACCACCGACCTCATAAGATTTCTGCGGAATCATTGCGATCTTTCTGCCTTTCGTTACACCATTACACCCTAGTTTGAAACATTACGGTAAATCTGTCTTGGAATGATTACCATTTTTCTACCTTTAGTTACACCATTTCACCCGTACTTTGAAACATTATGAGCAGCGGGATGTAGCTCAGGCGGTAGAGTGTCCACCTGTGAAGGTGTAGGTTATCCTATCGATTCTGCTCAGTGGACACATTTCCCATTTGGGCTATTTTCTGTTCCAACCAGTGGTCCACAACTGGTTCATCAAAGGCTGTGATTGTTGCTTATCGGAAAGAGTAGCCTATGTGGTGACAGCGGGTTTCCAAAGAATGACCATATGTTTGACGTCCAATAGCCTTAAATAAAACAAAGTTAGTTTTTTTTAAACATGGTAAATCTGTCTTGGAATCATTACAATTTTTCTGCCTTTCGTTACGCTATTTCGCCCATACTTTGTAACATTACGGTAAATCTGTATTGGAATCTTAACGATTTGTCAGCCTTTTGTTATGCCGTTATGCCCGTACTCTGAAACGTTACAGTGAATCCGGCTTTTTTCCATTGGCTGAAACGGTAGAGCGGCAGCCTCTCGCGCAGCAGGAGATCGGGAGTTCGAATCCTGGCCGAGTCAAACCAATGACTTACAAAATTGATACTTATCACCACCAGCTTGGCACTCGGCATTAATTGGATAGTGTCAGGATAATGTTACTGAGTGGGATATCAGGTCGTGGTGCTGGCGGCCTGGTCTGCCAGTGGGGTAGCACTATAAAGTCGCCATAAGTGCGCACTGTCACAAGTCGGTGCATATCATGATATGACTTTAGATGTTGCCAGGACGTAAAACAAACAAACAATTCTCATATTGCATTAAATTTTATTGTCTTTTGACCTGAATCCTTCCGCCAATTGGGACCCTCCCCCTGAATGTATTGGATGTGAGTCCCCACTGACAATCAAACACATATTGATTAAACTGTGTCGATTTCATGGCCATGCACCAACAATTTTACACAGCAAACAGCATGCATGACCTTTTCACTAAAGTAAAACAATGATATTTGAGCCTTTTTGAGGACAGCTGGGGTGTACCACCTCATATAGTCTATTAAACCCATTTGATTAATTAATGACAATAAAACCTTTAACTTTTATCTAGCATTTTGTTTCCCACAAATATATATATAATATATATAATTGTGAGCTTTTAAAATTCATAAGTGTCTTTTGACACATAATTAATTGTATGTTTTTGCACTCGGGTGTAAAAGCAATGGTTGAATAAAAAAACAAGCAATTCTCACCGTGAATATGGCCTATGCTGCCGACGCGGCGTAAGGAAACCAATCAATCAATAAAACCTTCCACCAATTAGACCAGATATGATGCCCGAATAAGTTGCCACTCACACCAACAAGCCACCCCACTGGACAACCCCACAAACCCCCTCAACCAATCAACTTCAACCTCAAAACCCCAACCCCAGACTCGCCCCTGCGAGCCTCGGAATAGCCAGTCGCACACAGCCCACCATAGCAGCAACACGTCATCATGACTGATGATAAAAATGCTTTGTTCATGATGATTGAAATGTCCTGCGATTGTGATTAAAATGTATGTAATTCTCATGTGACTATTATTAATTGCCATAACTTCACTTGCATGTCGGGCCTTGTTACCAGTCACTCACAGAGCTGCATTGAGTAGAGCTGCACTACCCTGCCTGTCATGAAAATATAGTTTTGTTATTCCCACCTCCTGCTTCCTACTTCGCTGTTCCCCGGGTAGTAATGACTTAAAAATTGATACTTGTCGCTACCTAGCTTGATGCTCGGCATTACTAGGATAGGTCAAGGAGCAGTGGAATGAGGAAGACCACTTGTCCACGATTGAAATTTCCCCTGCTTTATCAACTAATGTACCAAAATATAAAAATTAATAAAAGCCGTCCGCCAACTGGGTTGGTTGTGACTTTTACTTCCGATTTGCAGACACCGTTCAGACGTACATCATCTTCTCGAACCGACATGAGATCAGGCGTCTGGACATCCACACCAAAACGTACTCGTCACTGGTATCCGGCCTGAGGAACACTATCGCGCTCGACTTCTACTACAACAAGGAGAATCAAGGCGACCAGTCGCTGATATTCTGGACTGATGTCGTGGACGATAAGATCTACACTGGCACAGTCATATCCAACTGTACGTAAGATTTCTTTTTTTATTTCACTATATGTGGTGGCTGAATCGGTTGAGAGCGTAGGCTTCCCGTGCAGAAAGTTGGGAGTTTCGAATCCCAGCCGAGTCAAAATGATGACTTATAAAATTGATACTTGTCGCTAGCTAGCCTGGTGCTCAGCATTAAGAGGATATGGCTAAGGACTGGTTAGCAGTGTCAGGATAATGTGACTGAGTGGGATATCGGTTCAAAGAATTTTAGCCTTCTTCAGGGCTGCAGGACTGTACCACCTCATATAGCTTATTTAATACATTTTTATCAATTTACTAAGGATGACTTATCTACAAAGTTATTTTCCTAGGCCACAATTATTATGATTGTGAGCTTTTTAAATTCATAATACTCTTTGACCCAGATTGGATTATATGTTTTTACACTCTGTCTTGGAATCATTACTATTTTTCTGCCTTTCGTTACACCATTATGCCCTAGTTTGAAACATTACGGTGAATCTGTCTTGGAGTCATTACTATTTTTTCAACCTTTGTTACGCCATTTTGCCCATACTTTGAAACATTATGAGGAGCGGGATGTAGCTCAGGCGGTAGAGTTTGCACCTGTGAAGGTGTGGGTTATCATAGTAACTACCCTGGGGCCTTGGTAACTACCCAGGGGGCCTTTGGTAACTACCCTGGGGACCTTAGTAACTACCCTGGGGGCCTTAGTAACTACCCTGGGGGGGCCTTGGTAACTACCCTAGAGGGCCATAGTAACTACCCTAGGAGCCATAGTAACTACCCTGGGGGCCATAGTAATTACCCTGGGGGGGCCATAGTAACTACCCTAGGAGCCATAGTAACTACCCTGGGGGGCCATAGTAACTACCCTGGGGGTCTTCGTAACTACCCTGATGGCCTTCGTAACTACCCTGGGGGGCCATAATAACTACCCTGGGGAGCCATAGTAACTACCCTGGGGGCCATAGTAACTACCCTGGGGGTCTTCGTAACTACCCTGAGGGCCTTCGTAACTACCCTGGGGGGGGCCATAATAACTACCCTGGGGGGCCATAGTAACTACCCTGGGGGGCCATAGTAACTACCCTGGGGGCCTTAGTAACTACCCTGGGGGGGCCTTGGTAACTCCCCTAGGGAGGGGGGGCCATGGTAACTACCCTGGTGGGGGCCATAGTAACCATGAATATGGTGTTAGTTGGGGACATGGCATAAAACCACCACCAATCAATCCATCTAAACATATATGCTTCCCATCAAAACCTTATTATTTTTGTTATTATCATCATCAAATGTCACTGCATATAAAGAAAGGAAAAATTGTATATTTTCCGCCTGAGAATACAACTTTTAAGGCTTTTAAAATGCTTAAATCGCATGAGCTTCCGAGGGGCGCTTCCCAGTTTGGCGCTCATTGGGAATCTGCCCTGTACCTTGTTGGGGTCCTCGGTGGCTCCCAAACCCCCAGCCTGACTTTCCGAGTTTTCGGCTGATGGCCAATCACATCCCCGCAGCTGTCTCCAACATCCACGCCATCATTGACAATGGGCTCGCTACCACTGAGGGCCTCGCAGTGGACTGGGTCGCAAAGAAGATCTACTGGGTCGAGTCGAACCTCGACCAGATCGAGGTTGCCAACTTCGATGGATCGAGTCGCGCCACCCTTGCAGCCGGAAGTATGTCAAGTCCACGCGCCATTGTTGTGGACCCCCGCTTTGGGTGAGTCCTTCCTTCGCATTGTCTGCTTTTTAAAATAAATTAGTGAAAGATTTGGGAGTTTGACATATGTGGGGGGAGTAATTTTAATGCGAAGTAACTGCTAAACTAAATTCTAAACTAATTTCTAAACTAATTTCTAAACTAAATTCGGGCGAATCCATGATCCTATGAAGGTTTGCATGTTGTGCATGTGACAGAGTTGATAAAAAAAACTATTTCACTTTTTGATTTAGGTCTTATTCAAATTGAGTAATACGTTAATATCACTCATGTAATATACTCAGAACATCATTTTAGCATACACAACAAAGTCAAACAATATTTGATTGATTACAGTCATGCAAACAAGGTTATGTGTGACAAGAAAAAGAAGTTTGAAAAATAGTTTGGGTAAATGCTTTAGCTCAAAATCATACAAGTATACTTTATATATTTTCTGTGGGATTGATTAAATATGTGTAGTATTGCTACCATACTTAATACACAGAGACAACAATAATTATTTGACCTGCTATCAATAAAAGAAAGAATTAATTATCAGCATCATAACATGGAAACCCAATATGTGGTGCCCAGATTTAGAGGATGACCCAATTACGTTCACCATTGCCTTTACAGGAAGCTGTTCTGGAGCGATTGGGAGTCGCCGTTACCACGCATCGAGATGTGTTCGATGGCTGGCGAACACAGACGCATCATCTTCAACGTCAGCACAATCGCGGGCGCTGGTTGGCCGAACGGTCTCACCGCAGACTACGACTCTAACCGGCTGTACTGGATTGATGCCCGGTGAGCACTGTGTTTGATTGGCTTCATAGTGTGATGTTCTCTGTGGCGGAGTGGTTAGAGTGTCTGACTTTTTTCTAGGTCGGACTCCTAACCTGAAGGTCAGTGGTTCGATTCCCTGTGCCCCCATCTCTGCCAATTTGGATTTCCACCGCTGTGTATAACTTACAGCGACATCAAAGGCCAGTTGCTCTCATACCATGTCTACCTTGGGTCGGTAAAAGTGTAGGCTTGGGCTTTCTATCGACAAACTGTCTAATGGTGAAAATAAGCCTATTCAGGCTTATCCATGATAGGCAGTATAAAGCTTCTTTTTTTTTTAAGAAAAAAAAAAGAAAGTAGTGTTCACACACCTCTCAGGCAAGGAGTCACATAGACAGGTAGACGTGGTGGAAAGGGTGATTGCAGTGAGAGCCTGGGTAATGTTATAATGGTTAGCTCCAAAATGGCAGCAACTGTGGGTGTTATATCTTGCTTTGGCACAACATTTCCCATTTTCATCACCACTGCGACACTGGTGCTGTAGCCAGGATCCCATACAAGCTATGCGTTGTATGGTTGTTGAATCTGCACACGTTATATATGTAAGTGCATTGTCTGCATGTATGTATTTGTAAGTATTAAGCGGCTTATGGACGTAAACCATTTAAGAGACTTACAATTCCCGGGGGACAGAAGCCACATGGGGGGCAGGTGGGCACAGACAAGTGGGCACGGACAGGGTGATTGCATCAAGGAGCCTATGTAGTGAAATGGTTAGCATACAAGTCCAAGAATGGCAAAAAGAATAGCAAATCCTGCTCTCGCCGCAACATTTTGCCATTGAAAGCGATTGTTGCCATAGATCCTCATCTTACTTCTCTTCTTTGTACATGTCTAATTTCAAGTGCTTTAACTTCTGTATTTTCTCCTATGCACATCTCTGATTTGTTGTCTTTCCACTTTGTCTTTGCTCATGTACTCATGTCTGATTCGCTGTTTCGAGTTCTTTCTTTCCTCACCTGTCTAATTCACTGTGCTTCCACTTCTATATTTCTTTGTATCCACATGTTTTATTCACTGTTTCCACTTTCGATCTAACCTCGAGGTTAGATCGAAAGTGATTTGCTGTTTCCCCTTTCGTATTTCCTCATGTGCACATGACTGATTCACTTTTCACTTCCGTCTCTCCTCATGTGTACATGTCTGATTCACTGTGTGCATGTCTGTTTCGCTGTTTCCACTTCCATCCCTCATGTGTGCATGTCTGATTCGCTGTTTCAACTTTCATCTCTCCTCATGTGTACATGTCTGATTTGCTGTGTGCATGTCTGATTCGCTGCTTCCACTTCCATCCCTCATGTGTGCATGTCTGATTCGCTGTTTCGACTTTCATCTCTCCTCATGTGTACATGTCTGAATTGCTGTGTGCATGTCTGATTTGCTGCTTCCACTTCCGTCCCTCGTGAGTGCATGTCTGATTCGCTGTATACATGTCTGTTTCACTGTTTCAACTTTCATCTCTCGTGTGTGCATGTCTGATTCGCTGTTACAACTGTCATCTCTCGTGTGTGCATGTCTGATTCGCTGTTTCAACTTTCATCTCTCGTGTGTGCATGTCTGATTCGCTGTTACAACTTTCATCTCTCGTGTGTGCATGTCTGATTCGCTGTTACAACTTTCATCTCTCGTGTGTGCATGTCTGATTCGCTGTATACATGTCTGTTTCACTGTTTCAACTTTCATCTCTCGTGTGTGCATGTCTGATTCGCTGTTACAACTTTCATCTCTCGTGTGTGCATGTCTGATTCGCTGTTTCAACTTTCATCTCTCGTGTGTGCATGTCTGATTCGCTGTTACAACTTTCATCTCTCGTGTGTGCATGTCTGATTCGCTGTTACAACTTTCATCTCTCGTGTGTGCATGTCTGATTCGCTGTTACAACTGTCATCTCTCGTGTGTGCATGTCTGATTCGCTGTATACATGTCTGTTTCGCTGTTTCAACTTTCATCTCTCGTGTGTGCATGTCTGATTCGCTGTTACAACTGTCATCTCTCTTCATGTTTTCACTTCCTTCCCTCCTCATTTGTATATGTTTGATTCACTCTGCGCATGTCTGATTTCAACTCCTGTCCCTTCTCATACACACAGCTCTGATTCAATCCACTCGATTGATTATGATGGCGGCGACCACCGCGAGATCCTGCGGGGCCACCAGCACTTGTCGCATCCCTTCGCTATCGCGCTGTTTGGCAACTACGTCTACTGGACAGACTGGCGCACCAACTCGCTCCTGCAGGTTAGCCCACTTATCTTAGTTACTCATCTGCAGGGATTCCATTTCTCAGCGAAATCGCTGATTTCACAAAAAACTGAGTTTCCAAATCAGTGGGGAAAAAATTCTGTCTGTGAACAAACTTTTACTTTTAATTATTGGTTAGTCTTGAAGTCTTAAAACAGTTGGAATTTCAAGGCCAAAATATGTCCAAGTAGGTGCCAGATTGCCCCCAGACCCCTCTAGTTTTTCAGCGATTTTAAATTGTTGTCACTGGGACCCCTGCATTTCAGGATTCTCTATACCATGGTAACTACCATAGTAACTACCCTGGTTACTACCCCACTAGCTACCCTGGTAACTAACCCGACTAACTACCCTGGTAACTACCCTGGTAACTACTGCAGTAACTACCCCGGTAACTACTGCACTAACCACCCTGGTAACTACCCTGGTATCTACCCTGGAAAGTACCCTGGTATTTACCTCGGTAACAAACCTGGTAACTACCCCAATAACTACCCTGGTAACGACCCTGGTCACTGCACCGGTAACTACCCTGGTAACTAACCTGGTAACTACCCCAGTAACAACTGCAGTAACTAGCTCAGTAACTAACCTGGTAACTACACCAGTAACTACTCTGGAAACTACCATGGTCACTGACCCAGTCATTGCCCCTGGTAACTGCCCTGTTGTCTACCCCGGTAACTGCCCTGTTGACTACCCCGATAACTACCCTGGTCACTGTCCCCGGTAACTGTCCTGGTAGCTGATCAGGTAACTATCCCGGTCACTGCCATGGTAACTACCCCGGTACCTACCCCTGTAACTACCCCAGTAACTACCTGGAGACTGCCCCGGTAACTACCCCGGTAACTACCCCGGTAACTGCTCTGGTAACTACCCCAGTAACTGCTCTGGTAACTGCCCCGGTAACTGCCCTGGTAACTACCCTGTTCACTGTGCCCAGTAACTACCCTGGTAACTACCCCAGTAACTACCCTGATAACTACCCCCGGTAACTACCCCCTGTAGGTACCCTGGTAGCTACACCGGTAACTACCCCATTAGCTATTCCGGTAAGTACTCCGGTAACTACCCTGGTAACTACCCCAGTAACTATTAACATACATAACCATTCAAAGAGTCTATTGGTAAACTCATAATGTGTTTTCCTACTTGCAGGCGAATAAGTGGAACGGCAGCAACGCGACTGTGATTCAGACGACCATCACTCAGCCGTTTGACCTTCAGGTGTTCCACCCCCGCCGCCAGCCAGACCCCCCATGTAGGTATCCCATCATGAGGCCGGTTGGGCGTCATCTGCCGCAAACTCGCGCAACTAGTGCCAGCTTGCATAAGAAAGCAATCAAACTGTAGCGTGCAATCGTTCAAAAGGCAGCTTGACGGGGGGGGTAACAGCAATACCAGATGAACGTCATATTCCAGGATACACCTGGCTGACGAACACCAGTAGATTCAAAGCCATTGCTGCACACGACAAAAGTGAATGGAGTGTCCTCACCACATGTGGTGGGCCCTGATGGTGGAGTCTCCGACTTAGCGTGAGCAGACAGCTCAAACACCCTAACCTAATCTAATCTAATCTAATCTAGTATCTTATCATGTCTGACTGTGATGACATGACTTATATTACCGTGTATGACATTAATGATAACATATAACACAAAACATATGTGGCATTAATGATAATATATTACACTAGCTTAAACCTGTCCTGTGCTAGGCTCATTATATATATATTCATGGTTTCTGACTATATTCAGAGACCGTGTATGTGTATCTACATTCGCTGCTATTTTCCAGCCTCATGCACAGCGTTGTTTCAATATAGTGCCGCCATCTGGTGGAATCCAATTGTACCATTATGCAGTAAACCATATCGGTGGCGCTATCTAATGGTGGAGTTAACAACACTCGCCGTTATGTGGCTCAAAATGGATGCCACTCTGGTCGAAGTGACCAATGTTAGTAAAAAACCCCATCAGAATTAATATGAAATATGTACAGTAGGCACAAAAAAAGGGCTAATGGGTGTGACGTCGCCATTTAGATAAGGCGGGGTTAGGCCTCGGCCGCACCCCGTCACCGCCCAGCCGCCGCCACTCTCGGCATCCTGCACGCCGGATGCACTGCACGCATTGAGCTGCTCAGCCGACGTTTTCGGCTGCTGCCTACACCAACCTCACCCGGCGCTGCGCGCATCTGCTATGGCGGAGGACGGAGATTCATCAGGCGATTTTGCCTTCCTGCAGTGGGCCTCCCAGGAAGGCCTCAACCGGAAGACAACCGGGAATATGTTCCAGGAGGAGATGACCAACCTGCCAGCCCTCGTAGCGGTCAACAGCGGTGATTTCGCCGCGCTGGACGTATCGCGCGGACAGCGCGCCCTCCTCCGGGTCACGCTCCCCACCCTCGGGAACCAGACGTTCCAGGGCCGCACCAGTCCTGGGCGGGGGGAGGACAGCCAGCCCACCCCCGTGCAAGTCAAAAGTGCCCATACTCCCCGTGCAAGTACGAACACGCCAAGAAGGAATAGGGGAAGTCGGGGGGGGGGGGGAGCCCTGGTATCAGAGCCGCCCCCCCCCGACGCCTGGCGCGCGCGGAGATCGTCGCCGGAGTGCGCGACAGTTTCCCCATCACCAGCTCGCACCAACCCAACCACCGCTCGGCCATGTGCCCTGACCTCCGGCCGGCAGTGGAGAACCAGATACGGGCGGAGCTCGACAACGGGGGATACCTCAGGCGCACCAGCCCCGCGCATATCACCAGCACCCTGTGAACCATCCCTAAGGAGCCGGGCAGGATCCGGCTGATACACGACGCCTCGCGGCCCCAGGGGGGGCGCAATGAACTACTACGCCGAGGGCGCGGGCTACAGCTGCTCCACCGTGGAGCAGGCTGCTGCCATGGTGCGAAGGGGCGGATACATGGGAAAAGTCGATCTGTCCAGTGCCTACCAGAGCATCCGCATCCACCCGGATGACTACCCACATGCGGGCCTCCAATGGACTTTCACGGGCGATGGCGCCCCCACCTACATGTACGATACCCGGCTCATGTTTGGCGCGCAGTTGAGCGCCATTGGGTTCAACCAGCTCACGCAAGCGGCCATTAGGATTATGCAGGCGCGGGGGTGGCGCGACCATGTACTGGTCTATTGCGACAATTTTTACGTCACACACCCCTGTCGCGATATGTGCCACCACATTATGAACAAACTTATGGCATTGCTGCGCGAGCTGGGCTTCGCCATCAACTACGGGAAGTTGGTGGGGCCCAGCACCAACATCACCTTCCTGGGTGTGGAAATCGACACAGTCAATTTCACACTCGCCCTCCCACCCGGGAAGTTCTGGGCCCTCATACATGAGGCCGAAACAGCAGCGCAACGCCGCAGCCTCACCAAGCGGGAGCTGCAGTCAATATGCGGCAAGCTAAACTGGGCGGCCCAGGTAATATACGGTGGGCACACCCACCTCCGCCGCCTCCTGGACGTAATGGGCGTCCTCAACCGCCGTGGCCGTGGTGCGCGACGATCTCCGCTGGTGGATCCTCTTCGCCAGCCACGACAATGGGCGCACGTCCATTCTCGATGCTGCCCCCACCACCCCCATCTCCACCGACACCTGCCTGGACGGGGCGGGGGCTACCACAACACCGCATTGTTCTCGCTGGCCTTCAGCGACTGGCCGGACACCGCATACCTGTCCATAAATTACAAGGAAGTGCTGAGCCTTGCCAGCAGCACACCTCTGGGTGCACACCTGGCAGAATAAGCGGGTGTACATCCACACCGACAACCAGGCCGCGGCCGCCATTATCAACCCTGGCACCGCGAAGGACCCCCTCGTCATGTCCTACCAGCGGCAAATATTCTATACTTCTGTGGCCTACGATTTTAAACTGCGCCCGGTGTACTTCCTGGGCGTGTGCAACATCGTGGCCGACGCGGCGAGTCAGCTCATGTTGCGCGGCGGGCCGGGGCGCCTCCACGCCGTGCTGGCGACACCATCACAGACAGCCGCCACGCCCGACTCAGTCGGCACGCAGCGCGCGCCGCGCACCGCGCACCGCGATAGCATGGACAATGCAGCCGGGGTGGCGTGATACACGCGCGGCGCCCACGCCCCCAACACATCAGAATTTGCGCCGCTCTATGCTGCCCACCAGTCCCTGCATCCACCACTCTGCTCTGCCGATACGCGGCGCACCTGGCAGGCTGCATGTGTTACTTCTCCTCCATACGGCTGTATCTTAATATCATACTTATCCTCCACCTGGAGTGGAGCCTGCCCAACCCACTGGAGGGCAGTTACCACATCACGATCACCCTCCGGGGCATCCGTCGCGAGCGCGGTGACTCCACCCACCGCAAGGCCCCCATTACAGCTACGATGCTGCACTCGATACTGCGTAGTATCGACGTGCGCAACCACGCCCACGCGGCTGCCTGGGCCGCGGCCCTCGCAATATTTTTCGGGCTCCTCCGGCGCTCCAATGTAATGCCCATTACCGCGGGGGAGTTCGACCCCTCGCGGCACCTGCGCCGCATGGACGCCTGTTTCCCGCAGTCGGGCGTCAACCTCACTATCCGCTGGTCCAAGACGAAACAGTACCGCAGGCTGTCTATAACCTTGATAACATATGGTATTATCATGTGTGACCATAATGATATATTACCTGTTATCATGTGTGACCTTAACGATAATATGTAACCCATTACCTTGTGTGACCTTGATAATATATGGCATTATCATGTGTGACCTTGACGATAATATATGACATGTTATCCAGCGCGACAGTTTGTGACCTTCATGACTAATAATAAATACTTACCGTCTTTTATATTCTTGATAATCCATGATGGTGATAAAGGACCAATGACCAATTATGACCATTCTCTGACGCCACCGAACCTTATGTGATGACCTTGTTGTGACCTTGACCCTGCAGATGAGAATCCGTGTGCTGAGAACAATGGCAGGTGTGGTAAGAATGCGCTGTGCCTGTTGACCTTCACCATGCAGAACGTGGTCACAAGCCGCTGCCGCTGCCCTCTCCTCATGAAGATCACCAACAACAAGAAGGACTGCGAGCGTGAGTTTTGTTTTGTTTGTTTGTTTGTTTTATGTCCTAGCAACATCTAAGGTCATATCAAGACAGGTAGCTACAGACGTATGACAGTGCGCACTCATGGCAACTTTAATAATGCTGCCCCACTGGGAGACCAGGCCTACTGCAGACACCGTGACCCGATATCCCGCACAGTCGCATTATCCTGATACTGCGCTAACCAGTCATTGTTTTATCCTATTAATGCCGAGCGCCAGGTTAGGTAGTGATGGATATCAATTTTGTATGTCATTGGTTTGACTAGGAGGGGATTTCAATTCTCAAGCTTCCGCTAGGGAAGCCTGCGCTCTACTGATTCCGCTACCGCCACCGTATCCGGTGCGAACGTAAGAAACTTGTCCTCGTTTAATCACTGACTGCTTTGATGAAAGAGACGATCATCACGTAGACCCTTTGTACTACAACAGTCGCTAATGTTTGTTTATTAAAAGGAAGTTTTTGTTATGCTTCATTAGTCACTGACCTTGAGCGGATTCACTGGACACGGTGTCGGTAAAAGCACAGGCTTCGTGTGTTGAAGTTCGGGAGTTTGAAAAGCTGGCCGAGTTGAACCAACGACTTACAAAATTTATACTTGTCGCGATCGAGCCAGGCACTTGGCATAATGAGGATAGGGCAGGGACTGGTTAGCTCAGTATCAGGATAATATGACTGAGTGGGAAATCGGGTCATGTTGGCTTGTGGCTTGGTCTCCAAGTGGGGCAGCGCTATGAAGTCATCATGAGTGCACACTCACAGGTTGGTACCCGTTCTGCTATGACCTTAGATGTTGCCAAGATGTTAAGCCCCGACAAAATAAAATAAATTGAGCAGATGCAGTGGGGCCTTTGTATGTTTGATGATTGTTGATGTTCCAATAATTAATTTTCTCTTCTTTGTTTTATTTACAAGCAGTGGAGGGTAATTATCTATCTCTTTTTAAATATCTTTAACACACATGGGAGTTATATTTCACCAGGCAACTTGCTACACATCAATAGTCCACTGTAGCGAAAGGCTAGTTAGTAACACCACGTCGCACCTTTTAGATTAAAAGTTTTTAATTTTTAATATTTTTTTGGGGCACTTTTAAAATTTAACTAGTTTAATAAAAGTTGGAGGATGTGCTTTGTTCATGTGTAGCAATTGAGATTTGTGAAGTATTTTAATTACGGATGAAAGATCTTCGCGATTCCACAGATATCTGCGAAATGTAATGTCAAGGATGTGCTGTATAAGCAATTATACGAGTATAATTATCCGGAAACCGATTACACATAAAATGTCCTCAGTTCACATCAACTGACACTACACAACTAATGACACCCATCTACTCAATCGACTAGTCAGGCCTTCTGCCTCGCCTAGTGCTGCCACCTGGCTTCTTCCTCCTCGCCTGTCTCTGCCTTACGCCTGTGACCTATTGCAGCAATTGGGTCAGTCAGAATCCCGTTCTCATACGACCGTAGCTGTTTTTAGGACATAAAACTGCCAGGTGGCAGTTCCTTGGCGGTCTTTTTTTTTTTTTCCTTTGACTGGTCCCTGGTTTATCATCTCCTTCCCCTTCCGTGCAATAGCCACCAATCAACGCGAGCCGAATGTGACCTGCTATGCCTTCACTAGTTTTGTTGGAACTGATGTTTTTTTAATGGTTTTTTATTGAAGATTTATAGTTAAACTGCATATCATGGATAAGTGTGAATAGAGGGTATGCACTGGCGTCACGCTGAACGGAAGTGCGGCCATTGTGGCAATACAACCACAATAACAAGCCCAACAAAGTCAATGCATTGTCAATGGCAGTGAGCAATCTTCATACAGAAAATGTGAAATATCTCTTAAGATTACACCACCTAGAAACAAGCCGCTTGGAACACATATAGAAAACATATTCAACGAAAAGATTATATTAAATTTATACGGTTAGGTTTCTGCATTTCTATTAATTTTGAATAAAATAGACGTCTTGCACTGCGTGTACCAGCAAATGCAATGCATTGTCAATGGCAGTGAGCAATCTTCATACAGAAAAAGTTAAATATCTCTAAAACCACACCACCTAGAAACAAACTGATTGGAATACATATATATATAGAAAACACATTCAACGAACAGATTATATTTAATTTATAAGGTTAAGGTTCTGCATTTCTATTAATTTTGAATCAAATAGACGTTTTGCACTGTGCGTATCGGCAAACTCAATGATTGTCAATGGCCGTGAGCAATCTTCATACAAAAAAAGTGAAATATCTCTAAAACTACACAACCTAGAAACAAACCGCTTGGCACACAAACAGAAAACATATTCAACGAAAAGATTATATTAAATTTATACGGTTAGGGTTCTGCATTTCTATTAATTTGGAATAAAACTGAAAGAATGATCTACCTCTCTATGGACTATGTTACTGCAACCGACAGGTTGTTTACTATTTGATATCGCCACAATGGCCGCGCTTCCGTTTGATGACGTCACGGGAATACCCTCTATAGACTTGTTTTCACCATTAGACAGTTTGTCGATAGAAAGCCCAAGCCTACACTTTTACCGACACCAAGGGATTTTGAACCCCCCACACCACATAGACATGGTATGAGAGCAACTGGTCTTTGATGACGCTGTAAGTTATACACAGTGGTGGAAATGCAAATTGGCAGAGGTGACGGCATGGGGAACGTATTACTACTGTCATTTTGAGAATTTGTGTTTATTTGACAGATTCTTTTCCTGGGTGCATAGATATGCTTTCTATCTGAAGTGATATGATGTATCTCTATTTTATTTGACAACATTAAGGCATGACAATGTCTCGTTGTTTATGTTTACATAATAAACAGTATATAAAGTAAATTAAAAACAATAAATTATTTCATTATGTATATTAATATGTATTTGGGTCGTTCTCTGAAACTGTGTACCACTTTTGTGACATGGAAGCAAAAACTTAAATCGTCACAAATAATAGCAGAAAACATTCCGAATAATATCCTAATTTTGCTATTTCCGTTCTTTTGTCTGTAAATGCCACACTGTTTTATATATTACCTCCCCCCTCCCCCCCCCCCCCCACTCCCAGACGATGGTAATGTAATCCTCCCCACACCCCTTCCCACCAACACACTCACCTACAAGCGTAGTGCATCACCCTGGTCACGTACCCATCACGTGCTCATCACGTGCCCATTACGTGCTCATCACATGCCTATCACGTGCTCATCACGTGCTCATCCTCTCAGCCGTCACCTGCACAACCAGTGTCCACTCGACTCAGCTGCCACTCGTCTGACCTAGGACTAGTGCTTGTTTACACAATTTGTGAAAATACACACCCCTGGTACAGTGGTAGCATTGCTTCATTTTATATCTCAGCGATTTCCTTGTTTACACAAAATACTCCTGATGCCATTGCTTCATTAGGCAAGTATTTGTTAATTGGTCATCGTCCGCCCTGTGCCTGAAAAATCGCCCGCCCCTGATTAGAATTAATTATGTTTATTTTTTGACTGCTAAAAATGCAACGGGCTAGCTTTCACATAATTCTATAAGCCATTGGTTTGACTCGGTCAGGGTTCGAACCCAGGAGTTCGAATCCCATGATGTACCAGAAAGGGAGCCGGACGCTGACCTCATTCGGCCATCACATCAGGGGCCATATGCAGGAGTCGGTGATATCGTCGATTGGTGTTAGCCCGTAAACGCGTTTAGCTATAACCGCCCGCGCGAAGTATGTCACGCCGTATGCAGAGGCGCCTAAACGTTGCGTGTTAGCTAAACAAGAATCTGGTTCCCCGCGAGCTCCGCTATTTCCCAATTCAACAATATTAATTTTGCCGCCGATGTAGCCGGGTACCCGCGAGCACTGCGGGGGGTCGCGACGGCGATTTCTTTAGTTTACATTCGTCGATTCGGCAATATGAATGCGGTGGCTTTAATATGACTTAGAATTTAGGGTTAATTTGAATAAATTTCACTTATTGCGTATGTAATTCTGTTAAATATGATAGCATTGAATAGATTTGGGCCTAATACATTGCTGCCAATGCGTCGACGTCGGCCAGTATGGATGTCGACGTCGACGCGGAGGAGGCGGCGGTTTGTTTACTGTACGTTCGTCAATTCGAAAATATTAATATTAATATCGCCGCCGTTACGGCGGCAGCGTTAATATTGCTTCGAATTTAGGGTTAAATTGATCAAATTTCACTTATTGCGTATTTAATTCTGTTAAATATGATAGCATTGAATATATTTTGCCACAACCTTACGCTAACACCGCCCTTAAACGTCATATGAAACGGGGTTAGTGTCGCGGACCTTAAACGCACGGTGTTAGGCCTATCACTGACTCGTGCATACAGACTTTTCGGCGCTAAACCAGAAATCCCATCTAAACGCATTTTGGCCCGCTAACACCGCATCCTGCATATGGCCCCTGGTTACACATTACCTCTAAGACTAAGTCAAAAATCAAAAATCAAAAATCAAAACCGCCCGCCCGACCCTGATTTTTATTTCAAAAGGACGATCACCTATTTTTTCAATTTTATTTCGCCTTATCTTGGCGATTTCCTTGTTTACACAATTAGTAAAACAATACACTGACCTCATAGCATCGCTTCATTTTCTCGGCGATTTCCTTATGTACACAATTAGTAAAATAATTATTTTAAAAAGCGAAAAAAAAAGAATACACACTGCTTCATTATCTCGGCGCTTTCCCACTTTCTTTTTTGTTTATTTTTTTTGGCGGGGTGGGGGGAGGTTCTTTCTTCTTTCATCGCGTATTCCTTACATGAACATACGCTATATATGTCAACAGAATATTAAAATCCTAGAAATATTCACTGCATTGCAGTCAGAGCTAGAAAGAACAGCCATTGGGTTACTTGGTGTAATTGACCTTAGCTGTTGCTAGGACGTAAAACTCCAACAAGCAATAACAACAAACTTGGTGTAATTATCCTGGGATGATCAGTTCCTACTTATGCGATTTGAGATCGGATGCGATGGCCACATCAGTAAAAACGCAGGCTTCCTGTGCAGAAGATCGAGTGCTTCGAAACCCGGCCGAGTGAAGCCAATGACTAACAAAATTGATACTCGTCACTACCTAACCTGGTGCTCGACATTAATAGGATAGGGCAAGGACTGGCTAGCTCAGTGTCAGGATAATGTGACTGTGTGGCCAGGCAGGCTGGTCTCCAAGTGGGGTAAATCTATAAAATCACCACGAGTGCACACTGTCACAAGTCGGTACCCATCTTGATTTGACCTTAGATATTGCCAGGACGTAAAACTCCAACAAACAATCACGTGACGATCACGTGACCACCGCCATATGCATTTTGTCATCAGCACCATTTTAAGCGATTCCCAAATTCACGAATTCACTGATTGTGTTGTGAAGGGGCCTTTATTCAGATTTCAGCAATTCAACAACCGCTTTGCGCTTATTCTACAATAGTTTAGTCTGTAATGCATGTCACGATAGAGAACTGTGCTTGAATCGAGTTTGCCAAATTTGGCTCCTTTTTAATTGATTTCGGAAAGAAAGAAAAGACACTCTGAGTCATATTCAGTGAAACCTCTCTAACCGACCACGTCCACAGATCGACCACTCCCTTGTATTGGTCGCTATATTTGGGTCCCAAACGATCGCCCATTCAATACCATTGTAACGATAAAAAAGCCTCCCTAAACCGACCACTTCCCTAAATGGACTATTTAAAGTCGGTCCCATGGTTAGTCGATTTACAGAGGTTTTACTGTACATGTAAATGAGCACATCAAGCTGCAACGATCTGTCCGATTAATTATACATAACATTAGAATCCAACGACCCACCAAAAAGAGGCGGATGCTCAACTCTTTCGGCCATCCTTATGGATTTCATCCAGCTATTATTTAAATACCATAAAAAGGAAGGAATATTTTTAACATCCTATCATGTCCCTGAGCTTTGTTTGTTTTAGAAATTTCTGTGAATGTGTGTAAAGTGTTTCATAGGCTTAACATTGTAGAGGAATTAGGGGGGTGGGGGGGGGCTGGGAGGCAGGTTTTATCCAGTCCCCTCCTAGCACTATTCTAGCTACATTCCTTTTGAAGAATAACTGGTTGTTTGGCCATCTCCAGTTACTCCTCTTATAATCACTACTATCAGGAGGATCCTGGCAACTGTCTGCCAGTCTCCCCCTCCCCCCCTCCCCACTAAATACCAAAAACTCATAAAAAAGAAAGGGAGACAAGTCACGCAAGATTGACAGTGATAAGGTTGAGGTTTATTGCTACAACATTTGTTCACCTACTAGTGTCCTGCCACCCCTGACTCACTTACAACCTTCACAGCCAGCCAATCAGACACCTCTGCAGCCTGGGAGGGGTGGTGCCCAAGAGGGGGCACCTGTCACTCAACCCCAGGGCAGGTGGTGTCCTTAATGTATGCAGAATGGCTCGGTGTGCTTACCCAGCGGTCCCGTGGTAACAAGTAGTCGCCATACAGTTACATTAAAGAATAATACATGTCCCACTCCCTTTTACACTCTTCCTGGTGCATGGAGGGAATATTTCTGTAATTGGCAACCGTATCTTAATATCCGGACATCATACCGCAACCCGGTCACCGTGCATCATAACATTTAACATATTTATTTTCATGTCACACAGAGAGTGGGCACACATTGCATCACTATTACATAACAATGGTCCCCAAATGCGTCGCCCGAGATATTGATATTATTCCAAGCTCGGGTATTACAACCGAAAGACCGTATATTTTTACTTTGATCAATTTGTTCAGACTATCACTTGGAGAGTGGTCCACTGTCCGTGTAGTGACCATATTATCACCCATCTCGCCATCGATTTCCGCCTCCTTGTCTCTGTGATCACTTTCATCCCTGGATAAAGAATAATGAATCTTATTACATTTATTTAGGTAAAAACTCCAGCTTGTTTTCGCAACAGGACAAAATAGTATATTGTTCTGATATAGTGATATAGTGATGATTCTCTTTTTTGTTTTTCTTTGCTTAGTGGATGGAAATTTCCTGCTCTACACGAAGAAGCAGGAGATCCGTGGTGTCGATCTGGAGAACGCAAACAAGAACATCATCCCGGCACTTACGATCCCCAATGTGTTCTCGCCACTCGCGATTGATTATGACGCGAAGACTCACCGGCTTTACTGGGCTGATGGCGACAGCGACCCACGGCGCGCCCATCATGGCATTGCGTGGGCCTATCTCAACAGCACCGGGATAGAGGTCATAATAGACACAGGTAGGTCATCTGGAGGTCATAGCCGAATGTAGGTCATCTAGATGTCATTATAGACAGGTCAATGTGTTCTCGCCACTTGTGCAAAAGCTCACCTGCTTTACTGGGCTGACGGCGATAGCGACCCGCAGCATGCCCATCATGGCATTGCGTGGGTCTACCTCAACAGCACTGGGATGGAGGTCATTATAGACACAGGTAGGTCATCTGGATGTCATAGCCAAATGTAGGTCATCTAAATATCATTATAGACGAGTGCAGGTCAAGTAGAGGACGCAATAGACACATGTGGGTCATCTGGAGGTCATAGCCAAATGATGGTCATCTAGATGTCATTATAAACAAGTGTAGGCCAATTAGAGGTCATTATAGACACAGGTAGGTCATCCGGTAGTCACATCCAAATGTAGGTCATCTAGATGTGAATTCTTAAATAAATCAAAACAAAATCGCAACATGAATGAAAGAAGCATCCAACAGTAAATTTTATAGCATCACCCCATGCATTGAAGAACATCTACAACATCGTTCCAGATGTCGGCAAGACCAAGCAGTGCTCACTGTTGGCTGACTAAAGCCGTGTTCACACGGGCAAAATCTAAAGCGATTCAGCCAAGGCGAATCATATGAATCGATTTAGACGCCCGTTCACACGGGCAGTACTTGGGCCAGAAATCGATATCTGCGCATGAGCAAGTCCAGTCTGACCAACGCCAGTTTTCGGTTAGGCGACGTCACCACGAGAGAGTGGGTTCGACCTAGATATGTATAGACTGAATCATATTGTTTTGGAACCGTAAAAACTTCTGCTTGGCAGTGAAAACCTATAAATAAATGATGAAAAAAACATCTGTGCACCTCTATCCGGTTCATAGACCAAATTATATAATATGCGCTTTTGATCGACTGGAAAGTCAACAAAGTAAGCTCTCGACTGCGCATGCGTGTGACGTCCTTAATCCGCCTTATTGCGTCCACACGGACAAAATAAATCGATTCACAGAAATCGACTCACGTAAACTACCTCGATAGGTGGTTTACAGGATGCGCATCACAGAAATCGATTCAGCCCTAATTCGACTCAGACGCCCGTTCACACGCGAAATGTGCGTCGAACTAGGCAAGTCGCTTTCTACGAATCGATTTACATTGCCTGTGTGAACACAGCTTAAGAGCATTGGGTGTCAGTTCCCACTAACACTCAGACACGTTCTGCCCGAATGTGTACATTTCATCGCCTTGCGTCAACACTCTTTATTGTAAATAGCGTATGAGTTCTCTTTTCCAATGTAAAGCACAAAGACTCCTAAAAACAACTGGGCTATTTCATCTCGGGTAATTTTGGCAATTTCTTTTTAGTTAGATTTTGCTGTCAGTTGACACAAGTCTAACTGCTTCCAAATTCCTTCAGAGATGGTTTTTGCACTCATTTGACATGGATTTTACCATTTCAGAATTTCGTTTAAATTTCAATGCAGGCACGTGAATGTGCTTGACAAGACTGGCGGAATAGATAACCTGAAGGTTTTCGTCATGAATATTGCCTTGTTGTCGACACGGTGTTAAAGCCGTCAGCAATCAATCGATCAATCAATCAACAGCCTGTACCACCTTCTTTATGCTCTGCTTTCGTGCCTATCGCTTGCAGGCACGCCTAACCCGAACGGCTTCGCTATCGACTGGATTTCACGAAACATGTACTTCAGTAGCTTCACTTCGACTGGCGGCACCATCTCCATTGCGCAGCTGAATGGGTCTTACCGCACTGTGTTGCTGCGAGACGGGCAGGACGGGGTCATCCTCAAGCGGCCCAGCTCACTCGCTGTGCACCCAATCAAAGGGTAGGCCAGCCGGCTCTTCACTCATCTGGCTATATTCATCTTGGTTACGCTAAAGAAAATATATATAAAACATTTTAATGAGTTAATTTCTGCCATGATTTAACTTATTTTTTTATTATCATTTTAGATATATATATTGCATTACACACACCTGTCTACTTCTGGCCTGTTTGATGCGCCCATTCGACCATTCACCAGCAATTTTTAGCTTCATGATGTAACGTAGGGCGGGTTTTCGCTCGGCCACAGCCTAAATAAAACGGCTTCCACCCACACCTCATCTAGTTGTTCCCTCTTCCTTGCATCGCCGATATTTAAATATACATAAGGTTTTATGGTACTAAAGATGTTGGTTCCGTTGTTCACCACCAGGAGGCTTTACTGGTCAGATCTCGGCTCACAACAGACACCGCAAGGTTCCATTTGGACGTCACTGCTGGATGGCACGAACCCGCGCCGACTGTTCGCCAACAACACCTCTGATGGCGTCGAAGTGGCCGGACCCACAAGTAAGTCAGACCACCACCTGACTGCGGTCACTTTATCTGAGGGGGAAGGTGGCGGGATGCACGAGTTAGTCAGACCGTTACCTGACTGCGGTCACTTTATCTGAGGGGGGAGGTAGCGGGATGCCCAAGTTAGTCCGACCATCACCTGACTGCGGTCACTTTATCTGAGGGGGGAGGTAGCAGGATGCACGAGTTAGTCGGACCATCACCTGACTGCGGTCACTTTATCTGAGTGGGGAGGTGGCGTGATGCCCGGGTTAGTCGGACCATCACCTGACTGCGGTCACTTTATCTGAGCGGGGGAGGTGGCGGGATGCATGAGTTAGTCGGACCGTCACCTGACTGCGGTCACTTTATCTGAGGGGGAAGGTGGCGGGATGCACGAGTTAGTCGGACCACCACCTGACTGCGGTCACTTTATCTGAGGGGGGAGGTGGCGGGATGCATGAGTTAGTCGGACCGTCACCTGACTGTGGTCACTTTATCTGAGGGGAGGTGACGGGATGCATGAGTTAGTCGGACCACCACCTGACTGCGGTCACTTTATCTGAGAGGGGAGGTGGCGGGATGCATGAGTTAGTCGGACCGTCACCTGACTGCAGTCACTTTATCTGAGGGGGGTGGTGGGATACATGAGTTAGTCGAACCGTATCCTGACTGCGGTCACTTTATCTGAGTGGGGAGGTGGCGGGATGCACAAGTTAGTCGGATCGGCACCTGACTGCAGTCACTTTATCTGAGGGACGAGGTGGCAGGATGCACGATTTAGTCGGACCGTCACCTGACTGCGGTCACTTTATCTGAGGAGGGAGGTAGCGGGACGCATGAGTTAGTCGGACCGTCACCTGACTGCGGTCACTTTATCTGAGGGGGGAAGTGGGGGAGGATGCTCAGTTAGTCGGACCATCACCTGACTGCGGTCACTTTATCTGAGGGGGGTGGCGGGATGCACGAGTAGTCGGACCGTCACCTGACTGCGTCACTTTATCTGAGGGGGAGGTGGCGGGATGCATGAGTTAGTCGGACCACCACCTGACTGCGTCACTTTATCTGAGGGGGGAGGTGGCGGGATGCACGAGTTAGTCGGACCTCACCTGACTGCGGTCACTTTATCTGAGGGGAAAGGGGGGATGCACGAGTTAGTCGAACCTTTATCTGAGGGGGGGAGGTAGCGGGATGCACGAGTTACTCGGACCATCACCTGACTGCGGTCACTTTATCTGAGGGACGAGGTGGCAGGATGCACAAGTTAGTCGGACCGTCACCTGACTGCAGTCACTTTATCTGAGGGGGGGAGGTGGCGGGATGCATGAGTTAGTCGGACCGTCACCTGACTGCGGTCACTTTATCTGAGGGGGGAAGTGGGGGGATGCACGAGTTAGTCGAACCGTCTCTTTTATGATACATTAGTTGATTAAGCAGGTGATCTTTCAATCGCGGAATATTAGCTTTTCTCATTCCACTGCTCCTTGCTCTATCCCAGTAATACCAAACGCCAGGTTAGCTAGCGACAAGTACACATTCTCTAAGTCACTGCTTTGACTCGATGTGGGTTTCTAATCCCACAACCTACCAAAACGGGGAAGCGAACGATCAAACTCATTTGGCCTTGACCTTCGATGTCGGATAAAAGATTAATATCTTAATTTATTATATATATTTTTTTAGTTGTTATTCTATGTTTCAAACAAGAGCTGACTGAGATGAGCTGAAACTAGCACATTTCATAGCTGCACCCAGTGTATTAGCATGTGCCATGTGCTTCTCGCGGGTTTGTTTTGCTCTGATGCATCCCACAATGCACCGTGCCACTGGAACGGTGATGTAGTCTATAGGGTAGGGCAAGGACTGGTTAGCTTAGTGTCAGGATAATGAGTGGGATGGGATATCAGGTCATGGTGCCACCGGCCTGATTTCCCAGTGGGGGAGCACTATAAAGCCACCATGAGTGCGCACTGTTACAAGTCTGTAGGTACACTGTGTAAAAGTGATGGTTCAATGAAAATAGACACAATACAACTTAAACACTTCTCACCGTGAATATGGCCTTTTGTTGCTGACATGGCATAAACAACTATCAATCAATCAAACATCCTGATTTGACCTTAGATGTTGCCATGATGTAAAACTCCATGAAACAAACAAGCAAACTCATTGAGACGCACTTCCGTCTGTCTGTGTGTCTACGTGTCAGATTTGGGAGTGGGACATAGCTCAGGCGGTAGAGTGTCCACCTGTGAAGGTGTTGGTCATCCAATCGATCCTGCTCAGTGGAACCATTTGCAGTTCGGGCTATTTTCCATTCCAACCAGCGGTCCACAACTGGTTCATCAAAGGCTGTAGTATGTGCTGTCCTGACTGTGGGAAAGTGCTTATAAAAGACCCTCTTTTCTTATCGGAAAGAGTGGCCTATATGGCGGCAGTGGGCAGAATGACCATATGTTTGACGTCCAATAGCCGATGATATGAAAATCAATGTGCTCTAGAAGCATCGTTAAATAAAACAAACTTTACTTTGCGTGTCAGGTTTAACGATCGACTACGAGGCTGGCGAGCTGTGGTGGGTGAATTCCCTCGGCACCTCCATGACCATCGTGTACAGCGACCTGGAGGGCCGGGATGCGCGCGCATTCAGACCGCCAGACCAGAAGACCCGGGACAAGATCGCCAGCCCCACCGCCATCACCGTCTACGATGGAAAGGTGCAACTTTCATTAATGATCAAAATAACGGCTTCGTAGGGGAATGAGTGGGTAGTTGTATCTTCTGTGTAAAACAATTATTTATTTGTTTGCTATTGGTTTACTCAACTAACATTAGCCTACTATAAGTTATTATTTCTTATTGTCTTAGTATCAAAAGCTTGGATGAGCCATTTTTTACTCATTTACAGCATAACTATTAATTGATGATTACACTAGAATTTCTATTTAATGAAGCTATTGTAACAGACAGAAGAATGCTAACTTCCACACCGGGCACATTGGCCTAATAGGTAGAGTACGGGCCTCGCTTGCGGAAGGTCGGGAGGTCATGTCCCGGTCGAATCAAACCAATGACTTTAAAATTGATACTTGTCGCTTCCTAGCCAGGCGCTCAGCATTAATAGGATAGGGCAAAGACTGGTTAGCTCAGCATCAGGATAATGTGACTGAGGGGGATATTAGGTCATGGTGCCGGTGACCTGATGTTCCAGTGGGGCAGCACTATAAAGTCACCGTGAGTGTGCACTGTCATAAGTCGGTACCCATCCTGATATGAACTTAGATGTTGCTAGGATGTAAAACCCCAACAACCAACCAACCAGCTGACTTCCGCACATGCTTCAACCATCCTGTATGACCTACTTCTTTCTAGACCACTCACGTGACAGGCAATTATTCACCCTTGTCTATTTAGTTAAAGCTACATAATGCTAGGTACACACATACCGTATACGATTCGCGCACTAAAACTCCCGATCAGCTTAAAACTGAAGTCGGGCCGATTCATTTTTTGAATCGGGAATCGCAATCGTAGTGCTAGCGCATACCTACCGTTTTAGCCCTAAAAATTAGTTTTTAGTCGTGAATCGCAATTGGTAGGTGTGCTAGGGGAGTGCACACCTCACGACTTTTGGGCAGTTTTAGATCGTATACGCTAGGTGGGTGCGGGAAAACGATCGTATACGCTAGGTGTGTACCGGGCATAAGCCGTCGAAAGCATCACATTTTCAAAAACCCAAACACTGACCTAGATTTGATTGTGCATGTCTAACTTAGATACTGACTTATTAGGCATTTATTGGCACACAGAAGGCAATAATACTGAGTCAATTTAATAGAACCTGTTACTGCAGAAGCCTATGGTGTCAGAGTTTTGGCGTGCTTACCAAAATTAATTTGGCATGTTTGCACTTTAACTGTCTCAACAGTTATCCATTTAAAATAAAAATTATTTCAAACTAAAGTAAGGTAGATTATAGTAATCAATTTATTATATTTATCTCAGAAGAAACGGCAGAAATTCAAAACCATCGGGCTATGTCGTCAAGATTAGATCCGTGAAAGGAGGAGACCTCTCTTGGATTGCCCCTATTGGTGTTGTTTTTTCCTTGAAGATTTATACTGCCTATCATGGATAAGTCTGAATAGACTTTTTTTCACCATTAGACAGTTTGTCGATAGAAAGCCTGAGTCTACACTTTTACCGACCCAAGGGATTTTTAACCTCCCACACCACATAGACATGGTATGAGAGCAACTGGCCTTATACACAGCGGTGGAAATCCAATTTGGAAGAGTTGGGGGCACGGGGAATCGAACCACCGACCTTCAGATTAGGAGTCCGACCTAGAAAAATGTCCGACACTCTAACCACTCCGCCACAGAGAACACTTTTTGTATTGCTAGCTTGGCGTTTAACACACATTGAATGTTTGCGTCCCACTGTGCAGATCTACGTGGCTTCGTCAAGTCAGATGCCCCACTCTGGTGTGGTTCTGGCATTGTTCCGGTGAATGCAGGTTCTGTATTTCGCTGATTCTGAGAGGGCCCTGTAGGTGGCGCCACGTTCCCCACAGAACCACATGGAATGTGCAGAATTGTGACCCAATTTGATTAGATTCATTATTGGAACTGAGGCCCTCAGAATAGATCCGTGAAAGAAAGGAGAGCTCTCGTGGATTGACCCTATTGTGTTTGTATAGATATTAATAGCTTGGCGTTTAACGCGCATTGAATGTTTGCGTCCCGTTGTATAGGTCTATGTGGCCTCGTCAAGCCGGACGCCCCATTCTGGTGTGGCTGCTGTGGCTGCAGACATCGTTGTGATGAGTAAGACGAATGGCTCCAACCTCATAGTGCTGCGCCAGTCCACCCCACAGGTCACCGCTCTAAAGGTGTTCCTGTCGCAACGACTCAACGAAGGTCAGTGTTCCAGATACGAATGTATGGCTTTTAGAAATAGACTGTATGAATTTTCATATAAATGGAATTTGTATGTATGACTTCAAATGTATGACTTTGCGTATCTATCTGATTTTGCGTATTTATCTGACTGCATATACATCTGACTTTGCATATATATCTGATTTTGCATATTTATCTGACTTGGATGGTTAAACATATATATCTGGCTAGGCATAAATATCTGACTGCATATGTATATCTGACTTTGTGTATATATATATATATATATATATATATATATATATATCTGACTTTTCATATATATCTGACTGCATATATATCTGACTTTGCGTATATATCTGACTGCGTATATATCTGACTGCATATATATCTGACTTTGTGTAAATATCTGACTGCATATATATATTTGGCTTTGCGTATGTATATCTAACTTTGCGTATATATATATCTGACTTTGCGTATATATTTGACTGTGTATATATCTGACTTTGCGTATATATCTGACTGCATATATATATGACTGCATATATATCTGACTTTACATATATATCTGACTTTACATATATATCTGACTTTACGTATATATCTGACTTTGCGTATATATCTGACTTTGCGTAAATATATCTATCTGACTTTGCATATATATATCTGACTTTGCGTATATACCTGACTTTGCATATATATCTAACTTTGCATATACATCTGACTGTGTATATACTAGACTTTGCATGTATACCTGACTTTACGTATATGTTTGACATCGTATATACAGTAAAACCTCTAAATCGACTGACCATGGGACCGACTTTAACTGGTCCATTTTGGGAAGTGGTCGGTTTAGAGAGCTAGAATATCCTTACAATGGTATTGTTGGGACCCAGTTAAAACGATCGATATAGGGGAGTGGTCGGTCTGTGGAAGTGGTCGGTTAGAGAGGTTTTACTGTATATGACTTTGCATATATATCTGACTTTGTGTATATATCTGACTTTGTGTATATATCTGACTTTGTATATATATCTGACTTTGCCTATATATCTGACTTTGCATATATATCTGACTTTGCGTATATATCTGACTTTGTATATATATCTGACTTTGCCTATATATCTGACTTTGCGTATATATCTGACTTTGTATATATATCTGACTTTGCCTATATATCTGACTTTGCATATATATCTGACTTTGTGTATATATCTGACTTTGTATATATATCTGACTTTGCCTATATATCTGACTTTGCATATATATCTGACTTTGCGTATATATCTGACTTTGCGTATATATTTGACTTTGCATAAATATATCTGACTTTGCGTATATATCTGACTTCGTGTATATGTATATATCTGACTTTGCATATGTGTGACTTTTCATATGCGCTTGATTCTAGCGGAGACTAACGGTTGCTCAAACAAGAATGGCGGCTGCCAGCAGCTATGCATGCCGACAAGCCGCGAGCTGCATGTGTGCCGTTGCACCGCCGGGTACCACCTCGCTGAGGACGGCTTCTCCTGTATCGGTCTCGAGTCGTTCCTCATGTTCTCGAACCGGACCCAGATCCTGGGGATCCCGCTGAACCCGGACGACACGCAGACCAAAGTGCTGGCGCCCATCTCGAAGATCAGCCGGGCTTCGGCGGTCGATTTCGATGCTGGTGAGTGACTCTTCACATTAATAATGACTTCAAAAATTGATACTTGTCACTTCCTAGCCAGGCACTCTGCATTTATAGGATAGGGCAAGGATTGGTTGGACAGTGTCAGGATAAATATGACTGAGTGGGATATCAGGTCATGTGGTGCTGGTGGCCTGGTCTCCCAGTGGGGCAGCACTATAAAGTCGACATGAGTGGGAACTGTGACGAGTCTGTAGGTACTCGTCTTGATAAGACCTCAGATGTTGCCAGAATGTAAAACTCCCAACAACCAACCAACCAATTTTGACATTAATAGGATAGGACAAGGACTGGTCAGCTCAGTATCAGGATACTGTGACTCTGCGGGATATTGGTTCATGGTTGCCGGCAGTAGGCCTGGTCTCCCAGTGGGGGCAGCACTATAAAGGTCTCCATGAGCGCGCAGTGTGAACAAAGTCTGTAGGTGTCCGTCCTGATACAACCTTATAAGTTATATGAAGTTCGGTAATGTTACTTTACTGCCTTTCATGTGGTTTTAGTAAACCCCATTAGAATGCCGCAGATAACCTTCCTTGATCCCTGTTACAAATTAGTTATACTGACCCACCCAGGGGGGAGGCTAATGACTAACGCGTGTATATACATCAACAATACCCCTAGAGAGGACATATAAATTCAACACAATCCAACAACCGGAACCAGCTGTTTCGGCGAAATTGAAATAAACTGGTCCCAGTGCCTTCTCCCATGTTTTATAATATTCAAGATGGAACAGGGCACCTAGCTTGATTACAATGTTTGTTATGCTGGTCACCAGCAGACACAATTTATAAGCACAGATTTGACGAGAAACCCAAACCAGCTACCAGCCGCGTATAAGTTTCAGTACCAATCAACCAACCAACAAATGACATTTAGATGTTGCTTGAACATAAAACAAGAAACAAATGAACATGTTAGTCCCCTGGCGGTTGGTTTTGATGGGACTCTTTCTTGCAGCAAACGACTACATCTACTGGGCAGATAACCGTGCTGTGTCCATCTCGCGGATCAAGCGTGACCTCACAGACCGGATGGGCATCATCACCACTGGACTGTCGGGCGTTGACGGCATCGCAGTCGACTGGGTCGCCGGTAAGTTAGGCAGAGGCCGACCTCCTGTGCACCCTCTGTATTCTTCCCGCATTTATTGCGGAATCGAACACTGAGTACGGAAATATGGACTTGTTTGTTTTATGTTTACGGAACCGCCCACGCATCTTTAAATCCTAGCTTTGCAGTGTGATTATTATGCGTTGAAATCTCAATTTGTTTGTTTCGTTTATGGAGTCACTCGTCTCAGAATATGGCAAACTCCTGGCTTTGCAGTGTAATTATTACACTGTGAAATATGGATTCGTTTGTTTCGTTTACGGAATTGTCAGACTCTGCTACTCTCCCCCCAAATATTTGGTTATACAAACAGATAAAGTAAGCCAAGTTGTGCATGAAGAGCATTTGTCGGAGTACGGTTCCCGTCGCCACGAGGCATAACGGGTCCCTTTAAATAAACAATTGTGTTTAAAAAATTCTATTTTATTTATTTTTTATTGAAGATTTATACTGCCCATCATGGATAAGTCTGAATAGACTTGTATTCACCATTAGACAGTTTGTCGATAGAAATCCAGAGCTCACACTTTTACTGACCAAAGGGATTTTGAACCGCCCACACCACATAGACGTGGTATGAGAGCAACTGGCCTTTGATGACGCTGTAAGTTATACACAGCGATGGAAATCCAAAGTGTCAGAGGTGACGGCATGGGGAATCGAACCATCAATCTTCAGATTAGGAGTCTGACTTTGTAAAAGGTCAGATCCTCAAACCACTCTGCCACAGAGAACACGTATTCCGTTCTGTTGTGGCATTGTTAAATAAACAATTGTGTATTTTTAAATTTGTGTGTGTGTCTTCTATCCTGCCTAGGTAACATTTACTGGACGGACTACGGTATTAAGACGATAGAAGTGGCCCAGGTCTCCGGGGAGAACCGCATGGTGATCATCGCAGAGGATCTCGGGAAGCCACGCGCCATTGCGGTTGACCCAAAGCGAGGGTACGCCAAGCCGTTCTTTAAAAAAATTGTATAGTGATCATTTGTTTATTCTGCTCATAACAATGGGGAGCTTTCATGAGCCAGTTCTCTCGCTATACACTTGGTGGCAGCACCCGTTCCCGGTCCAAGTCGGCCATCATGGTTGGATAGAAGGGTGTAGGTGTGTGTGTGTGTGTTGGTTGTGTAGGTGTGTGGTGGGGGTTTAGGGATGTGGTGGGGGTGTATGTATGTGTGTGTTGGGGATGTAGGTGTGTGGTTGGGGTGTTGGGTGTGCGGTGAGGGTTTAGGGATGTGGTAGGGTGTAGGTGTGTGGTGAGGGCTTAGGGGTGTGGTGGGGGTGTAGGTGTGTGATGGGGGTTTAGGGATGTGGTGGGGTGTAGGTGTGTGCTGTGTGTGTGTGGTTGGGGTGTTGGGTGTGTGGTGAGGGTTTAGGGATGTGGTGGGGGTGTAGGTGTGTGGTGCGTGTGTGGTTGGGGAGTAGGGGTGTGGTGGGGGTGTAGGTGTGTGGTGACGGTTTAGGGGTGTGGTGGGAGTGTAGGTGTGTGGTGGGGGTGTAGGTGTGTGGTGGTGGTGTAGGTGTGTGGTGGTGGTGTAAGTGTGTGGTGACGGTTTAGGGATGTGGTGGGGGTGTATGTGTGTGGTAGTGTAGGTGTGTGGTAGTGTAGGTGTGTGGTGTGTGTGTGGTGAGGGTGTAGGTGTGTGGTGAGGGTTTAGGGATATGGTGGGGGTGTAGGTGTGTGATGGGGGTGTAGGTGTGAGGTGAGGGTTTAGGTGTGTGGTATGTGGTGGTGTAGGTGTGTGGTGGGGTGTAGGTGTGTGTGATTGAGGTGTAGGTGTGTGTGGTGAGGGTGTAAGTGTGTGGTGGGGCTTTAGGTGTGTGGATGGGGTGTAAGGGGTACTGGTGGTATAGGTGTGTCATGTGGTGTAGGGGGTATAGGTGTGTGTATGGGGATTGTCATGGGGGTTTAGGGCTGTGGTGGGTGTGTAGGTGTGTCGTGGGGATTTTAGGATGCTAAAGATTGTGAGGTGCCGGTCCGCAAGACACCCCTACACCTCCACCACAAACCACCTGCACCCCTACCACACACACTGTCAACCCCCGCCACACAGACCTACACCCCCACCACACACATCTACACCCCCACCACATCCCTAAGCCCCCACCACACACCCATAAATCCCTATGCACCCCCACCACACCCACCCAAATCCTCACACTTGATAGTAGAAGGAACTGCTTCTATCCAACCAAAGCATTACAGAGACCGGCATGGTGCGCCATCTGACGAGAGACTCATGCAAACTGAAAGGTCCCCATTAAGTGCGTATATTTGTTTTAGCCGCTGTGCAGTAGTGGTCATAATCCATATGGATTGATTTTCTTGATCAATAATTTCTGTAAAGTTATTTATGGTGTATCAAACTAACAGATTCCGGGTCGAGTCAAACCAATGACTTAAAAATTGATACTTGTCGCTTCCTAACCAGGCGCTCGGCATTATTAGGATAGGACAAGGACTGGATGGCTCAGTGTCAGAATAATGTGACTGAGTGGGATATTAGGTCATGGTGATGGTGGCCTGGTCTTCCAGTGGGGCAGCACTATAAAGTCGTGATAAGTGCGCACTGTCACAAGTCAGTACCTGTCCTGATATGACCTCAGATGTTACTAGAATGTAAAACAACAACAACAAACAAACAAAAGACTAACAGATTCTTTCTGTCCTTTATACAGCGCTTCAATGTTTGTTCGCGTACCAACCAAATATTACTTACCTACCGTATTTTCATAAGATGTAGTTACCGGACCCGGTGGCCGAATAGGTAGAGCGCAGGCTTCCCGTGCGGAAGGTCGGGAGTTCGAATCCCGGCCGAGTCAAACCAATGACTTATAAAATTGATACTTGTCGCTACCTAGCTTGGCGCTCGGCATTAATAGGATAGGGCAAGGACTGGTTAGCTCAGGGTAAGGGTAAATATTTTATCTGATGTATATATAAATAAGTGTGTCAAGTTGAGGGGGGGGGGCACCTGGCGGTGAGACGCTGACCCTACTGCTGGTTTGCCGTCTGCATATATATTTGTGCTGGATGGACAATAAGGCCACATTTAAAAAAAACTTGTTTAGCATCCACCTATTTCAATTTTTCCTGGTCAAGCTGGAGGTTTTTTATATTTATTTTGTATTTGGTATGTAGAATGGTGGTGTACAGGAAGAAGAAACCTAACCATGGTATTCATGGTCAGAAGGCATGATAGGAAGGTAGAAAATACCATAGACACTTTCTAGCTAAAATTTGAACAAGAAAACATTAAAATTACTATAAAAGCTTTATTCAACTGAAAGCTCAACTACATGTGTCATGGGGGTGATGAAAATGGGAAATATTGTGCCTAGAGCGGGACTCGAACCCACACCTCTTTGCATTCCTGGCCAGTGTGGTCAGTGCAGACTACTACATATATGTATTTAATGTGACAATGTATTAAGCAAATGAAGATTTTGAGAGACAAAAATTTAATTTGGAGGTCGGGGGCATTTAAGTCTGTAAAGTTTGGGGGACACATAGGGGTGAGACGCTGACCATAATGCTGGATTTGCGCATGCAGGTATTTGTACTGGACGGACTGGGGAGGTCGGCCACGCATTGAACAGAGCCGGCTGGACGGGTCAGAGCGCCGGACACTGATCAACGTCTCCATCAGCCACCCCTACGGACTCGACATCGACTACGAGAAGAACGCGCTCTTCTGGTACGCGCACAGTTTGTACAGCTATTTATATATGGGGTCGTTCTCAGAAACTACATACCCCTTTTGTGACATGGAAACCAAAAGTGAAAACATTCCAAAATAATAGCGGAAAAAACCCATTCTAAATAATAGCAGAATCCATGTTCATACATAGGTTTACATTTTCTACAACCAGACGGGATGGCCGAATGAGTTAGAGCGTCCGTCTCCCCGTGTTGGTAGATTGTGGGATCGTGAGTTCGAACCCTGGTCGAGTCAAAGCAATGACTTAAAAATTGATACCTGTCGCTTCCTAGTCTGGCGCTCAGCATTATTAGGATAGGGCAGGGACTGGCTAGCTGTGTCGGGATAATGTGACTGAGTGGGATATCAGGTCACGGTGCTGGCAGCCTGGTCTCCCAGTGGGGCATCACTATAAAGTCACCAGGAGCGCGCACTGTCACAAGTCGGTACCCGTCCTGATATGACCTTAGATGTTACTAGGATGTAAAACAACAAACAAACATTTTCTACAGATGTCAGTGTTGAAAAGAATAATTTCACTTTTCGATTTTGATCTGATACAAATTGAGAAAGCTGTTAAAATGAACAATGTGACATCCATCCATAACCTCATTTTAGCACACATTCATAACGTCACTTTAACTCCTCGCCATGAATATGGCCATATCTGCCAACATGCCGTAAAACCTCCAAGTCACTCACTCACTCACTCACTTTAACCAACAGAACAAATTCAAGCAAGATGTTATTGATAAACAGTTAAACCAACGGAATTGTTTCTTCCAAGAAAAAAGGATTTAAAAAACCTTTGGGTAGATGTATGGTGTCTGATAAGTAAATTTTCATATTTTCACTTTTGCACAAAATCATGTAAGCATATTTTAGATGCATTTTGTGGGATAGATTAAATATGTGTAGAATTGCTAATATAATTAATACATAGGGCCAACGTACAATATAACGTGGAAACCAAAAATGTGGTCCATAGTTTCTGACCCAATCAATGTAACATGGAAACCAAAAATGTGGTCCATAGTTTCTGAGAATGACCCATATACGCATGACGCATATACGCGTAACTCATTCGACCATCCCACTCTTGCATGCTCATGGGGAACTCCCCTCCCGAATGTATTGGATGTCAGTCCCCACTGACACTGAAACACGTTATTAAACTGTGTTGATTTTATGATCTTGCGCCAACAATTTTACAAAGCAAACTGTGTGAATGATGTTTACTAATTAATGTAAGGCAAGAAGAAACTTTTGCTTTCTTGAGAGCAGCAGGAATGTACCACCTCATATAGTTTTTTAAAATAAATTTTTGCCAATTTACTAAAAATAACTTTTACCTGTAATTTTGTTTAAACTTCATATGTTTATTTTAATTTTTGTTTGATTGCACACTTGTAAAATTGATGATTAAGCGAAAATGGAGAGAATACAAGTTAAACACTTCTCGTGGTGAATATGGCCTTTGTTACCGATATGATGTAAAACAACCACCGATCAATCAATCAAATCATTCAATCATCCGGTGTGTGGCATATTTATCACACTGCGGTTTTGACCGGGCATGTTGGCCTAATCGGGAGGGCGCAGGCCTTGTGTGCGGAAGGTCGGGAGTTCGGTTCCCGGTCGAGTCAAACCAATGACCTTAATATTGATTCTTGTTGCTTCCTAGTCTGGCGCTCATCATTAATAGGATAGGGCAAGGACTGGTTATCTCAGTGTCTGGATAATGTGGCTGAGTGGGATATCAGGTCATGGTGCTGCTGGCCTAATTTGCCCATGGGGCAGCACTATAAAGCCACCATGAGTGCGTACTGTTAGAAGTTGGTACCTGCCCTGATATGACCTTCGATGTTACCAGGACATAAAACTCCAACAGCCAACCAACCTGCGGTTTTATTAATAGGATTACGACTACGGGCGTAGCTGGGGAGAAAGCATACGGTTTTCAGCGTATTTTAATATAAAAAAGTATGAATTGAAAATATGGTATTTTGCTAAATGAATATTCCATATTTTTAGTATAAAAACACAAAAGCAATGGAATCAGAAATTCATAAGAGTTCTAAGGATTAATTGAAAATATATGCTATTTTGCAAAGAGAATATTTTTTTTAATGAAGAAATTATTCATGTTTGGAGAGCACTATAAAATCACCATGAGTGCGCACTGTCACAAGTCTCTACCCATCCTCATATGACCTTAGATGTTGCGAAGATGTAAAACTCCACCAACCAACCAATCTTAAAAACAAAATCAAAGTTTAAAGGGCATCAGAAATAATTTAACCCTTTTTGTCTTTTTTGTTAATTAATTAATTTGTTTAATGGCATCAGACATTCGTGTGCGTCACTAATTTGCGAGCTGTCTTGTGCAGGTGCGACCAGAAACTGAACAAGATTGAGCGTCTGGACCTGACTACGTTGGAGCGGACAGTGATTGTGACTAAGGACAAGCACCTGTCTGACTGCATGGCACTGACCGTGCATGGAGACTTCATCTACTGGACAGACCTGTGAGTCTTACCATCAGCAGATGTCTTTGTTCCAGCCCGCTTCATTTAATAGTCTTTAACCATGTATTGTCGTCTGCTCGGTCCAATCCCCACCCTGTCCTCCTGGTGTGACCTTAGATGTTGCCGGGAAGTAAGACTCCAATGAACGCAGAAGCAAACCAATCCCTACTATTCTCATCCACCCCAAAATTGTTTATTTCATTTAAATTCTAAAATTGTGGATCAGTTTTTGTTTCTCTAATATATGATTGCATTTTTTGTTTCAATATTTATCTGATTTTCTTTTTCTAGTATTTGTCCTTCTTTCTCCGCATTGATTAATGGTTGTTAACTTTGTATTGCTAGCTGTTCAGTACAACCCCCACTATCCCCCCCCCCTCCCTGCCCCGCCAAAAACCCAACAACTTTATTTGATTTAATCTCCAATATTTTGTATTATAACTTTAAGTTGGCAATTATATAATTATATAATTGCATTTCCGTTAAAATGTTGTTGGTCTGCAACTCAAATTGCACATTTCGCTTATTGGCTTAGGTGTGAGCGCGCTGAGTTTAATTTTGGCCATCATAACAATATTTTTTCTTAATAAGTGTATATATAATTTATATTTATATAATATATTAATATATTTACATATATTTATATATTATATTTTTATATATACGATGCACATGTTACATAAGATAAATATGCATATAATATATATATTTGATATATATATTATACATATTATATTAATTTGGTGTATATTATGTATATATTACATATTATATATATATTATATATATTATGCATACATATATATATATATATATTCATGTAGCATGTCTTGTATATAACATGTATCGTGTCATGTATTTCATTTGGTTTTGCTGCAGACGACAATTGTGTCATTGCGTATTAACAGCGTATCCATTGTATCCGCATAGCATGGCTGTCCCACTAGTCTAAGTTAATTAAAGATGACCTCCATCTTTAATCACTGCGAAAACATTAAATACAATCTTTATTTTTCATTTAAAATCCCCATCAATTTAATTTAAAATCTCCATTACCTTCATTTTAAATCCTCATCATTTTATTGTCAAATCCCCATCATTCGTTTCCACCGATTTCTTTTCCATTTAAGACAAAGGAAAACAAATTCTGTCCTTCGAATTTTTATTTGTGATTAAAACAAGTGTTTTATGTTTAAAAAGACAAAAATTAGTCATGCATATTTTGTTCCCTTGAATTTATCCCGTCGAATTCCGACTCCAGGAATGGCGCCAGAATTTGGCTGTGTTTTTGTGACGAGGAGATGGTTGTGATTGGTCTCTTACTGCGCATGCGCTGTGGTAGGCGATTAGTGTGTCGCGTTTTGTCATGTTCTAACCGAGTCTGTTGTCCTGACGTCGACTTTCAGATATTACCCAACTATTAAAGGAATTGTCAGGTAACTATGGGCGACAGCAATAGCAAACATTAGGTTTCAAGTTCAAATTCGTTTCTATTTTCTTTGGTGTAATCTGATTTTAAAATAATTGCTTTTATAGTTTCAATGAATCTTACATTGTTTTATACATATATAAATTATTTGTTGTCATATTACTACCATATATATGCGATTAATAATATAAATGATTAAAAGCATTGATATACAAAGAAAATAAACATTATTTGTTATCTTATTAGTAGAATATATATGATTTTGATAAGATAGATTAATGTTAGCATAGATATCCTATTAATAAGATAAATTATTAATTGCCTAGATATCCTATTAATATGATAGCAATATTATTTTTATTATTTAATTTCTTTAAATAATTAATTAATTCTTTAGCAGCATATATATGCGTTTAATAATATACAATTCTTTTTTTTATATACGATATGGCTTTTTTATTCGCGTATTTAGGTCAATACTTTAGAATTATATATACAATATGCTATTAATAAAATTAAAATAATAAAATATGATATCCCTTTTTTAATCACATATTTACATTAGTATTTGGAATTGGTTACATGAGCCTAGTTTTTGCTGTCACTGTCACCTTTGTGTGTGTTCTAGGTAACTATGACAACTGTGTTTGCTCGTTGCGCATGTCACTTACTGTGGGTTGTGTCACCAACTGGTAGACATCCTCTTAAATAAGAAATTTAGAATTATCAAAACGACCATTTTTTTCATAGCTATATGATAGTATTCATCTAAATATATGTTTGAAATATTTATTTTTCGCCATTTTTAAACAAAGATTTGGAGGCTTGTGTCGACATTCAACTGATAATATTTTGAACCTGAAATCGATTGATTTTTACACAGGCAATTATCCCTATTCAAAATGTCGATGACACCATATTTTATTTTGTGTTTAAGGAAGAGAGCTTGGTGTTTCTCCCCCCCCCCCCTCCTCCATGTTTTGGCAGAATTAACAAAAGATGAGAATAGCAACGTAAATTGCTGTGTACATATAGTTTTAATTGAAAAAGATGTAAGCTTCTTTTTTTTTGTGCGTTTGGTTTGGTTTTATTATTTAATCAAAACATTTTTTTAAAAAGGAAAAAAAGAATTTTTAGAAAACCTTTCGGGTGTGTGCTGAAATTCTAGATTTCTCTAGGAGTCGATCCCAAAAGTGTCTTGTCCCCTTCTTGCCATGATGTCGCTGACCGGATCACAAGCAGCTTGTACATCATGACATTAATTAACTAAATAAAGCTGTCCTTTTGTAGCCATTCTACAGCAAAGCATCCCTTAATACCGCCATTGTCCATGGGGCATTGAGGGTAGTTTTACAATTGTACAATTGAAACACACTGGCACCTTTTAGTTCTACAGCCTTAATATGTCGGGGAGTTTGGGGGGGGGGAGTTTGTTTGTGTTTATAAAAACAAAAATGTTAAGGTGTTATTTCACTTGTTCGGTTTGCTGTTATGTTTAATTCACTCGTCATTTCACGCTAATAGGGTCCTTCACAATTATCAACATTTTCACAAGCGTACAAACGACACGTTGGGGGGGGGGGGATTATGACCCACTGTATTCTTTCTAAAAATTATAAATATGTGTGTAAGATTATTGTAAAATATCAACATTTTTATTGTACATTTTGTGAGGTGAGGGGTGGTCATGAACAGATGTATGTATTGTACTCTTGTGAAAGTGTTGATAATTGTGATGGATCCCTAACCATATCTGAGTTACTGTTGAGGGGTTGTGTCCTTTGTTTTAGCGATCAATACTCAGTGATTAAAGCTACCCAACTGGTACCAGTCCATAAAGGTATGCCTGTAACTCACCCAGTGAGGCCAGGCAGCACTACAAACAAAGACAACATAAGTTATGTAAGCACACACACTCTGATAGTAGTCATATTTGGAAAAATGCAATGCTGGTGCCACTTTTCTTATTAATAATTTCCCAGTGGGGCAGCACTGTAAAGTCGCCATGAGTGCGCACTGTCACAAGTCTGTAGGTACCCATCTGATATGACCTTAGATGTTGCCAGGACGTAAAACTCCAACAACCAACCAATCTATTAATAGTCAACAGTAGAGGAGGGTTCTCTTTTAGGGTCATCTACAACAGGTTTGATCCTATATGACAAGATGGGGGGGGGGAGGGGGGGAATGGGGAATGGCGTGCACCAGGTATCACCAGGCTAGGACAGAGAAGCATCGAGAGAGCAAGCGGCACGTAGCTCAGCCGGTAGAGTGTCCACCTGTTAAGCTGTTGGTCATCAGAGCGATCCTTCTCAGTGGACCCATTTGCAGTTTGGGCTATTTCCCGTTCCAACCAGTGGTCCACAACTGATTCATCAAAGGATGTGGTATGTGCTGTCCTGTCTGTGGGAAAGTGCATATAAAAGACCCCTTGTTGCTTATGTGTCAGAATGACCATATGTTTGACGACCAATAGCCGATGATAAAAATCAGTGTGCTCTAGATGCGTCGTTAAATAAAACAAGCTTTACCTTTTAGAGCAAACGGAAGTGTAACTTCTTACATATCGAGGAAAATCTGTGGTGTTGCTTAATGATGGTTATGTGTACACCAAGTGTTGATTAACTATGAATCTCATGTTGGTTTTTTTGTTGGTTGTTTGTTGTTGTCTTAACTCTAACCCTAAACTACAGATCTGTCTAAGCTCTACAACGCGTCTTTGTTACGATCTCATGTCAGTTTGAGTTAGTTTTTCCTGTAAAGTAAGACACATTTCCTAAAGGGCCTGGATATGGAGTGGGGCGGGCAGTTCTGTACTCTTACCAACACGCCACGGCAGTGTGTGTAGAGCAGTGGTATTTAGGAGCCAGTGGTATTTAGGTGGCACAATGCAAATTACATTTTGTGGTCACTTCTGCACTGAATTATTTTTGCTCATCCATATTTCTGAACCTGCCACAGTTGATTAGTATATATATATATATATATATGTGATGTATAATGCATTATGCGAGCATAAATGCAAGGGTAACATGTACATCCTATGTTTCCTCGTGCACATTGGTGGAGCGCCCCCCCCCCCTCGCAGCTGTCGGGTATTGCTGGGCGGGCGCCCCCTCGTGTCACACTCTGGAGGAAAATTTAAATGTATATATTATGCATTATATATCCCGTCTGATATGGACCAGACAGGGTGGCCGAATGAGTTGAGTGTCTGTCTCCTGTTTTGGGAGATCGGGGGGATCCGAACCCATGGGCTTGTGGGTTCGAACCCTGGTCAAGTCAAACCAACGACTTACAAATTTATACTTCTCGCTTCCTGGCCAGGCACGCAGCATTATTAGGACAGTGCAAGGACTGGTTTGGCTCAGTGTCTGGATAATGTGACTGAGTGGGATATCAGGTCATGGCGCTGGTGGCCTCATTTCCTAGTGGGGCAGCACTATAAAGTTGCCATGAGTGTGCACTGTCACAAGTCGGTACCCATCCTGATATGATCTTCGATGTTGCTAGGATATAAAACCACAACAAACAAACGTCCTGATATGACCTTAGATGTTGCTAGGATGTAAAACATCAATAGAATAAACAAATGTATTATATATATTAGATATGACGTATATTATAATATAATATATATATATATATTACATATATATTATGCATCCTATGTATTATATGATATGTAACATTTTATATATTATATATACTGTATACATTATATATAGTATGCATATATATATATATATATATATATATATATATATATTATATCTATTATATATTATATCTATTAAATATATATGACATGTATGATATATATATATAATATAATATATATATAATATATATATATATATATATATATATATATATATATATATATATATTACACACACACACACACAATTTAAGGTAGGTACTACTAGCGATGACAGAATCTGTAGAGTGATACCTTTCTGCTTCCTGTCGCTCTCCCAACACATCTTTGGTAAACAGTTAAGTTAAGCAAAGACCTGCTGGCGAGTGTTTGTTCGCGTACAGAACTAACAGTCCGCGTCCATAGACAACTCCTGTAACTTAAGCACCCCTTCATTTACAGTCCACACAGGGTCTCCTTGTATATTATACAGGGATGAAAGATATCCGCCATTTCGCGGATTTCCCAATTTTTTAATATTTAGCAATTTTTTAATTAATTAATTTGTTATTGAATATTTATACTGCCTATCATGAATTAGTGTTTTCAACATTAGACAGTTGGTCGATAGAAAGCCCAAGCCTACACTTTCACCGACCCAAGGGATTTTTTTTTTACCTCCCACACTAGACGTGGTATGAGAGCAACTGGCCTTTGATGGCCTTTGATGGCGCTGTAAGTTAAACACAGCGGTGGAAATCCAAATTGGCGGAGGTGATGGTATTTAACGTTTAACAAAATCTCAATATATTATATATAAATAATATATGGCAGCAATTGATTAGTGCGAATTCCGTTTGTATGACCTTAATTGTTGTTAAAACGTCAAACCCAAACAGGAAAGTTAAATATGGATGATAATATAGTCACAAGGGCAGTTGAAACTTTTTCTCTTCTATTGGGTTGTTCTTCACACCTCTACTCTGGGTAGACATTGCAACATGTCTTATTATATATAAACCGTTAACAGGTCGTTGATTTTTGTTGCTCCCTCAGATTTTTTGTTGGGGGGTGTACAAAAATTAATAAAAAGGAAATATATATATTATAACTTTTTTCTCTTTAAAAAAAAAAACAATTTATTTCTGAAATGTAAGTTTGGTGTATTTTGTTTGGTTCTTCTGATCCCACACAACCTGTCAGGCCAACACGTCGCAATCGGTAGGTACCCGCACTGAGGTCACAGGTCAATCACGTCCGCTGGTCACGTGGTCAGATCATGTGTTTGTGGTCACGTGCGCCACTGCCAGATACATGAACATTGAACTCACCTAACTGTCGCCATAGATAACTTTCTGTGGCGAATTTCCATAAGGCGGAGATTTAACAGGGTAAGACAGGAACTATTTTCCCCACTTGCCCTATTGGGCAAGTGACTGAATTTTCTACTCACCCGAGTAGCAAAACTACTTGCCCAAGTCCCAGTCAGCCAATTGAAACTGAAATCTGCTATTGCAGATCAGAAAAATAATGACTTTCCTGTTCAGGCAGGTCACTGAGAACTTCACCTGCCCGACCGAGTAAACTAGGTGCCCCAGGCAACCAGGCAATCGTTATTGTCCTACCCTGTTTAATTTGCACAGAAAGTTATCTATGGGAAAAAAAAGTATGTTTGGGGATCAATTCTATTTGAATTCCACCTACTTCACCTCACCCGCACCCGCACGAAGGGGGTCGACAAGTTATTTTGTAACCCCATTGGTTCCCTATGGGGTGCTAGTTGTCACCGTAATAGGTTTTATGCAAAATTACGCGATTTGGGCGGGGGGGGGGGGGCGGTAAACCATTTATTCAGCAAAATAAGCACTTTTGTCAGCACAGAGGCATTATCGTTTCTCGTGTCGACAGTACACATTGCATTAGATTCCCACGCTTGCAATTTCCCTCCGACAATACAATGCACTCAGCAGCAATTCACGGCTAAAAGAAATGTAGTTTGTTTTCTGCTCACTAGGGGAAGTATAAGAAAATACTAAATTGATTCCATTGCAAAAGCAGTACATGAAACCAAAGACCCTATAATACTAAGACGGCTCACTCCCTATCTCTCCCATGGTAATGTAAATTTCGCACTGCCACCTTGTGGTGGGTTTGATCAGCCCGGCTGCTGGTTGGTGTTTCACATCTAAGCACATACAATTATATTATACATGAGATAGGTTAAGTATGAATACACATCAATATGAAATTGCTATGAACAAATACACAGCATCATCGTCATCATCGCCACCATTACACATCTTTCACATTCATATCTGAGAATGTCTCAAAAGGTGCTAAGCAATATGGGACAAAACTTTGTCCATAGTAATGATCAACACACTATCTACTTATGCATTTGCTCAGGATAAACTGATTTGTTTTTTACATGGTGTTTATTAATCCCAATAGAATACATATTGATTTGAAGCAAATGTCCTTGTGTTTTCAGTGTAACCGTTTCTGTGCTTTTTTGTGTCAATCGTTACTATGGACAAAAAACCGAAGAGTTAGCACCTTTTGAGACAGGCTCATATACATTTATACATATAATATAGCAACTGTTTAACCAAGAGAACAACCAGTGCACCAGGTGGTGAGTTTGATCATTTTGATTAAACAGTACAGGCTGAGTGAGGTCTTAGATGAAACTCCTTTAATTTAGTAATGCAATCGAAATTCACATAAAATGTGCTTAGAATTAAATTAATATTAAAACATACATTTTTTTAACTTGCATAGTACAGTATCTAATTCCTTATTTTTTGTGGGGTTCTTTTGGCTCTGCAGCCAAATATTTGGACAAATATGGCTGACATTTAAATAATAGTATTACTTACATGTAGGTATCAATTGATCGCTTGCAAGCATTTAGCGGGGCCCTTGAAAAAGCAAGGCAGGTGGGATATGCTACTTTTGCTACTAGGATAAAGCTGCATAGTGTGAAGCATCAAATTTTCAAAACAAAAACATTCACCTAGATTTTATTCTACATATCTCACTTAGATACTGGTGGACTTATTAAACATTTATTGCCACATAGAAGGGCATACTGAGTCAATTTAACAGAACCTTACTGCATAATCCTATAGTGCTAGAGTTTTAGCATGCTTGCCAAAACCAATTTAGGATGTTTGCAGTTCAAATATCTCAAAAGTTAGCCATTCAAAATGAAAGTTACTTCAGACTAAAGTAAGTTAGGTTATAATAACCAATTAAATATATTTATCTCAGAAAAATGGCAGAAATTCTAAACCATGGGACTACGGAAGTTTAATCTGGTACTGCATAAATCACTGATTGCATGTGTTAATTGACAAGGCTCCTAATTTTGTTGCGAAACCAGATGGAATGGCCGAATCAGTTGAGCATCCGCCTTCCTTTTTGGTAGGTCATGGGATTTGAGTCACTACGTTTAAACCATGCTCGAGTCAAACCAATGACTTAAATGTTATACGTGTCGCTACCTAGCCTGGCATTCGCTTTTACTAGGATAGGGCAAGGAGCAGTGGAATGAGGAAGACCAATTTTCTCCAATTGAAATTATTTCCGCTTAATGAACTAATGTACCAACCAAAAAAAACCCACAGACACACAGACACACACACACAGACATGCGCGCACACACACACACACACACACACACACACACACACACACACACACACACACACACAAACACACACACACACACAAATTATACGGTTGCAATCGGTGCCCCATGGGTGACGGAACCGGACACGAGATGATTGTCAGACACGCGGGTGTTGTTGCGCATGTCTCAGGATCGCGATGACGTCACGTCATGATGTAGGTCATCGCCTTAAGCCGGGGAATCTAATGTCTCTTTGTTTGTTTGTTGTTGTGCGAAGCGTTTGTTACGATTATCAAGCACACTGAATACACAAACACACTTCCTTATAACTGCAGCAACTGCTACACAAGATTGTCACCCTTATTTGTGGATTTAGAAGTTAGTTTCAGAGGGTGAACTATTAATTATTATTTACAACGGCACCCGAATTAAAGCTCTTCTATGTGCCTAGGACTAATCCTCAGTGAAAATAATCATCCGATACCAATTACCGATGGTTCTACATGTATTATACTTTTATATTCTATTGGTAGTTGCCCGCTTTGTCATTCAGTGTATAACCAACATTGGTTTTCCCAGATCCTCAAATGTTATTATGTTAAGCTTGTGAGACGTGTGCCGTAAACTTGCTTGAATTTTTGAAAATGTGAAATGGGATGATGTAAAGTTATAGTTTTGTCAAACGAGTGAAGCAAATTAACACAGGATAAACCCAGGGCCGAACCCCAAGGCTTTTATGCACTTCGGCCAACCCCTCACCCCCACCCCCCACCGGTACTTCAACCTTTCACCTAACTACAGCTGACAGCCTGACCCTCGTATGGTAAGCACTAGGCCGCAGTACATAGCCATACACCCACTTTGCGGGTCTCCTGTCCAGGGGCATTTCTTACGACTGACCTTTGAAAACTAAATTGAAAAAAAAAAGACGTTGCTAGTGGGGTTCCTAGGCTTCAGCCTTGTCAGCTTTATGGATAATATGGCCTTACCAGTAAGACAGCAGTTCCTATAGTGGACCTTTCAAAACCTTACCCATGCGTATATATGTCGCTTATTGCCTGAGAGGTCAGCGCAAACTACTACATTCGTCCCCTTGGAATCATGCTGTTATTATACACATATGGTTATGTATTTACATTTATGTGCAAGCACACTAGCCCAGGAATGGTAAGAAGTGTGGCTTCAAATCCTGCTCTAGGCGTAATATTTCGCATTTTCATCACTGGTTTCCATGACCTGGGTCCTGTACAAGCTATGCGCTGTATGGTTGTTGAACCTACCCTGTGTGTGTAAATGTAGGTGCATTGCTCATATACATGTATGTAACTAAGCATTAAACGACTTATGGATGTATCCCATTTAGCCATGGGGACGAGTGTAGTAGTCTGCACTGACTTTCACGCAAGGAGCCACATAGACAGATGGGTGTGGATAGAGTGATTGCATCAGGGAGCCTAGGTAGTGTAATGCTTAGCACGCTAACCCCAGAATGGCAATAAGTGTGGGTTCGAATCCTGCTCTAGGCGCAATATTTGCCAGTTTTATCACCTCTACGACATAATGCATACAACTTTAGAATCAGAAAGTTGTGTAATTCAGGTGTTTTAGACAACAACAAAATATGATTTCTACCGTTATTGTCTCATGAACAGCCAACACTTTGGCCTGAATTTGTGAATGCTGTTTTTGGGGTGTTTTTTTTTCTCATTTCTTTCCCCCCAAAACTATTTCCGGTGCAGCACAGTGAGGTCGGGGTCGATAGTGCGGTCACGGAAGGACGGTTCCGAAGTCCGAGTGCTCAGCGACAACCTTGGCGGCGGCATCACCAGCATCAAGCTCTTCGATAAGGCCAAGCAGAACGGTGAGGCGCTCCCCACAACACGCGTCTCTAGTCGCATCTCTAGTCGTGTCTCTAGTTGCAGCTCTAGTTGCATATCTAGTTGTGTCTCTAGTTGCAGCTCTAGTCACGTCTCTAGGTGCAGCTCTAGTTGTGTCTCTAGTTGCAGCTCTAGTTGCGTCTAGTCGCATCTCTAAGTCACATCTCTAGTCATGTCTAGTCACTCTTACTCAGAGCTGCCAACCATTATGCGTCTGTAGTTGCATCTCTAGTCAAGTCTCTAGTAATCCTCACGATTTCTGCGGAATCATTGCGATTTTCTGTCTTTCATTAACTAATCTAAACCTGCGCAATAGAATTGTCCTGCCAGTTTGCTAGTCTGTACCGAAGCCATTCGGTTATTGAAATGTGGCTTCGCGTCAACAGGTACCAACCTTTGCCATGACAACGGGTTCGGATGTCAGGAGCTGAAGCTCTATGATAAATCTGCCCTTTTCAACTTGGCATATTAAATAATCATTAAATAACCATTAAATAATTTTCAAAGATATTTAATTTCGAAATATCCCAAAATTAATTTAGGCAATGTCGACTGAAAGAATTATTTTTTTCATTTGTCACGAAAGCGAAGACTGATTTTTGCCCCCGCATGTCTACCAAACTCTTAGTTTACTAGTACTAGTGTAGATAAGAGATTCACCCCTATGCAAAGTAAGGGTGAATGACAATGTAGTGTAAATACGGGCGCAAATAGCTTTAGTATGAAACAGAAAGTGGAATTCCTGGTTCCAGTATCTAATGGCTACTTATATCAGCACAGAGTTGGTGAAATGGGAGAGAATGCAAAACGACAAGATGGCAAACCACAGAATGCTGTCGATTTCATTTTTACAGTCGTTGAAACTACATGTTTTATTATATTTTTCAACTCCGTGTATATGTGTATATGAAGAATATATTTTGCTTCTTAAATTAAGAATTTATGTGCTGATTTCATTTACCCAGCCGTTCGTCACTTTTTCTAATGTGGTGTTTTTCACCCCTGCTGCAAGTACGGGGTGAATCTTTGATCTATTACTAGTGCTATGTGCGCCATATGTTGTGACCCACTTCCACACACTAGGAAGGAACTCGGAACTGACGTATTATGCAAAAATTGTCCTGCCAGTTTGCTAGTCTGTACCGAAGCCATTCGGTTATTGAAATGTGGCTTCGCGTCCACAGGTACCAACCTTTGCCATGACAACGGGTTCGGATGTCAGGAGCTGTGTTTCTACGTGGGCGATGATCGGGCGCAATGTGGCTGTTCGCACGGACGGATCGTCAATGAAACCAAGTGTGCAGGTGGGTGGTCGGACCAAGGAAGCCTCCAGACGATGGCCGAATGAGTTGAACGTCCCGTCTCCTGCTTTTGGTAGATCGTGGGATTCCATGGGTTCGAACCCAGGTCGAATCAAACTAATGACTTAAAAAATTGATACTTGTCAATTCCTAGCCAGGCGCTTGGCATTATCAGGATAGGGCAAGGACTGGTTGGCTCAGTGTCAGGATAATGTGAGTGAGTGGGATATCAGGTCATGGTGCTGGCAGCCTCCCAGTTGGGCATCACTATAAAGTCACCATGAGTGCGCACTATCACAAGTCGGTACCCATCCTGATATGACGTTAGATGTTGTCTGGACGTAAAACTCCAACAACCAACCATGAATGACCATAGACCTTTTTGCGCAATCTAGCTTGCTCTGCTGAAACTTCTACAAATAATCCAAATTAACTAATCTAAAACTGCGCAAGAGAAAGGTCATCTGCTTTCCTCTATGAAGCGGCTGACAAGGGGGCACTTACTACTAACATCCCCAAGACCCCATTATCGATGCATCCTAAGGCTGTGTATCCATAGACTGTTCCCTTATGGTGTGTTCCTTTGTTCCCTATTTGCTTGTGACCTTGTGACGCGCCACACAGACAATGAACCGATGTATTGCTTAGTGGCCGTTCCCATAGGAATGGCCTTGTGCATGGCACATGTGACGTACTGACCGGGAACAGAGAATGAACATGTTCATTGTCTGGCACATCACAAGGTCACAGTTTATGGATACAGGGCTTGAGGTGACACTCAGTGGGCCCACACATGACTTGTCTTCACTGTACAAGATGCCTGATGAGATTATTTATCAAAACTTTATGACAAGATTACCCCACTATATAACACAATCTAATTTAGAAACACTGCACGGCTCGGAAGCAAGTCTACACAGTGGGATTTCACTCGCAAGTCTGTGGGTGGGAAAGCATGCATCACTCGCTTTACACCAGTCACGGTAGCTTTGACATGTTGAGCGAATTGAGATTTTGGCCACCTTTTTAAAGCGTTAATATTTACAAGAATTATTTACCTGTTCCAGACTTTGACAGCTTCATCGCATTCTCGAAGGGCTCGGCCATTGAGACTGTCCACATGTTCAAGGAGCTGTCCCCGAACCCGCCACTCCCTGACATCAGCAACTCCAAGCACATGCGCAACGTAATTGGTCTCGCGTATGACCATGCAAACAAGCGCTTCTTCTTCACCGACATTCAGCGTGGTGACATTCAGTCGGTGGACTTCAAAGGAACAAACTTCAAAGTTATCGTAGACAGTGAGTTTTTGGTCTTTACTGAAGTATTGTTGTAGCAACAGCATGCATTAAGGTCAGCTTGTGTATGACATTCTCGAAACTAAACTGCAGTGGCGCCATCCCACAGCAAACCAGGTGCACATTAAATGGCCAGTAAAATGTTATATTTACACAGTGTAAATCTCCGGCTCATCTTGCATACTTGTTGCGTTTCTTCACCGATTCAGTGGAAACTTCTTTTCAATATACCATAAATAATAATAATATTGTTGTCATTATTAATATTAGGAGATATTATACTATAATTGTTGTACATTGTCTTTGATGGTACAGCAGTCAGGGTGGCTAGGGATCCTCTTCTCCTGTTTCAATGGTATAGCAGTCAGACTGGGCTAGGGTACCTGTCCAATTGCCTTGTTTGCCATTGGGTGGCAGCACTGAATCTGTATTTCACGGGAACGCACTGAGTGGTGCGTCTTGTCGTACATTGTCTTTGCTGACATTCACCGTTGTTTGCAGACCTAGGCTCGGCAGAGGGCCTGGCGTATGATAGCGTCAGTCAGTACCTGTTCTGGACGAGCTACACCAACTCCTCCATCAGTTCCATCCAGCCGCATGTCGAAGGTGCAAAACCAACCAAGCTGGTTCAGCTGTCGACTGAGGACCATCCGCGTGCCATTGTGGTCGACCGATGTGTCGAGTAAGTAAGCTGATGAGATAATTGAGCAAAACTTGAATAGAACCTGTTACTGCGTATAAGCGTAGACTATAGTGTTAGTTTTGATATGCTTGCCAAAAGTAACTTTGCATGTTTGCACATCAAATATCCTTAGTTAGCCATTTAAAATAAAAGTTACTTCAAACTAAAGTAAGGTAGGTTATAGCAATCAATTTAATATATTTATCTCAGATAAATGACAGAAACTCAAAGCCATCAGTCTATGCAACTGTCATGCGGTTGATGAAAATGGGAAATATTGTGCCTAGAGTGGGAATCAAATCCACATCTTTTGCATTCCGGGTCAGTGTGCTAACCATTACACCATTAGGCTCCCTGATGTCATCCTATTCAAGCCTGTCTATGTGGCGCCTTGCCTGAGATGTCAGTGCAGACTACTACACAACTTTGAAATTTGTTTTGGAGCGTCCGTCTCCCGTTTTGGGGATTGTGGGATTCAAACCCACCGATTCGAACGCTGGTTGAGTCAAACCAATTACTTAAAAATTTATACTTGTTGCTTTCTAGCCTGGTGCTCGGCATTAATAGGATAGGGTAAGGACTGGTTGGCTCAGTGTCAGGATAATGTGACTGAGTGGGATATCAGGTCGTGGTGCTGGCAGCCTGATCTCCCAGTGGGGCAGCACTATAAAATCGCCATGAGTGTGCACTGTCACAAGTCGGTACCTGTCCTGATATGACCTTAGATGTTGCTAGGATGTAAACCAATAACAAACAAACAAATCTTGCCTGAGAGGTCAGTGCAGACTACTACACAACTTAAAAAATTTGTTTAAATAAGTCTTTTTAAATCTCCCTCTTTCCTTTTTTTTCTCAGTAAAATTTTCTGGACCAACTGGAATGACCGGGCGCCGGCGATTCAGCGCGCGTCGACGAGCGGGCAGCACGTGGAGCGGATCATCACCACCAACATCCGCACCCCGAACGGGCTCGCCATCGACCACCAGGCGCGCAAACTCTACTGGTCCGACGCGCGCTTCAACAAGCTCGAGCGGTGCGAGTACGACGGCTCCAACCGGGTGGTGAGGCTTCAAGTTTGAAAAAAACTAAATCCTAATTAACTAAATTTAATTAAATAATAAAATTTAAATTATATATTTTGTTATTTAGCGTTTTAATTTGAAACAGCAAAATTCAAATAAAATCGGATCAAGTTTTAATTTAAACAAAAACAAAACAAAAATTTTAATTTATCCTGGCCTCAATTTTTTGGTAATTGTGAACTTTCAACTTGAGAAGTGTCTCTCGACACATAGACGATTGTGTACTTTTTACATTCTGTGTAAAAGCGATGATCCGATAATAATGTGACAGAATAAGATTTGAATACTTGTCGCCGTGATTATGGCCTTTGCTGCCGATACGGCCTTATTAAGCAATCTCTACTAATTAACTAAATAACCCGCTGAGCAGGTATTCCTGGCATCTGAGAAGAACACGCTGATCCCTGAGCACTCCTTCGGGCTGGCGGTGTACGGTGACTTCGTCTACTGGACCGACTGGATCTACCGCGCGGTGCTGAGTGTGAACAAGTTCAACGGAGACGACCATCGCTACCTCTCGAAGAACATCATGCGCCAACCCATGGGAATTGTCGCTGTCGCGCCAGACGCGGGCAACTGTAAGTGGGTCGTTCTCTGAAACTGGGCACCAATGTGTGACACGGAAACCAAAAGTTAAAACATTCCAAATGATAGCCGAGAGCGTTCCAAATAATAGCCAAGTCCATGTTCGTGTGAAGGTTTATGTGTTGTGCATATGTTAGAGGTTTAAAACAAAGCTATGTTATTTAATCTTATATACAAATTGAGCAAAACGTTAAAATTACTTGTTTAACATGGAAATCAAACATGAATCCAGAGCATCATTTTAACACACACAACAAATTCATCGCATTTTGAGATCTATCAATTTAATTGCACTAACATCACATTCAGATTTTTCAACAATCCCAAGAACTTAACAATTGAAATCTCTTTAGGGCTGAAAGGGTTAAATAAACATAGGTGGGAGTATAGACAATTTAAAACATCCTTCAAACATTTTAATTTGAACTATGCATAAATACAATTTGTAATGATGTCTGAAAATGAAACTACTACTACTACTACTATTTCTGATTTACACCGATAATTGCTCACTGGGTTGTTTCCGGAAGTTACGCTCGCCTTACAAGCACTGGCTGAACGAGCGGGCGTCAAACAAGCGCGCGCCGAACGAGCGCGTGCTGGTTGGGTCTTTCTCTTTGCTGTGCTTATTATGGGTTGCTGATCCCCCACTTGTGTCGCTCTGCAGGTTCGGCTAACCCGTGCTACGGGTTGCACGTTGGTTGTACACAGCACTGTCTGACGGATGAGTTCGGCCGTCCGCACTGCTCCTGTAAGCAAGGCATGGTGCTCGCCGCCGACAACAAGACCTGCATTCGTAAGACTCCCGCTCTCAGTCCAATTGCCTTTTTTCCCCTTTTGTTTCCCTTTCTTTTTCGGTCAATGCATAATTACTTAAGGGGGTAGAGGGATATAGCTCAGGAGGTAGCATGTCCACCTGTGTCTGTTACTGCAGAAGCCTATGGTGTCGAGTTTTTGGCGCGTTTGGCAAAATTTATTTTGCATGTTTGCACTTCAAATATCTCAAAAGTTAGCCATTAAAAATAGAAGTTACTTCAAACTAAGTAAGGTAGATTATAATGATAAACATAATATACTTATCTCAGAAAATGACAAAAACTCAAAACCAATCGGATTATGCAATTTTAAAAGTTGTATGATAAGCCGCGTATGGCTGCTTCCCCCTGGTCTGTCAGGTCTATGCAGCGTGGGGGAAACGCAGACATGAACTGTATGCCTCCACATTTATTTCCAGTTTTTCCGCCCACTGCGGCGTCACAGAACCAAGTGACCCGCCCCTGACCAACCAGGGAGGGGTCGAGTCAAACCAATGACTTTAAAATTGGTACTTGTCGCTTCCTAGCGTAGCGCTCGGCATTACTAGGATAGGGCAAGGACTGGCTAGCTCAGTGTCAGGATAATTTGACTGAGTGGGACATTGGGTCATGGTGCCGGCGGCCTGATTTCCTAGTGGGGCAGCACTATAAAGTCGCCATAAGTGCGCACTGTCACAAGTCGGTACCCATCCTGATATGAACTTAGATGTTGCTAGGATATAAAACAACAACAAACAATAAAAGGGAGGGGGGAGGAAGCCATTTGCTGGACACAGTAGTGGGGCCGTCCACCCAAGGACCCCCCCCCCCCCCCGTCCCCCTCCGGCTAGCCTGACGCCACCTGTTGTAATAGCAAAGCAACAGTAGGCGGCATAGTTCCTGCCGTCACCACGTGGTTGTGAGGCTCATGTCTGAACTACTACACTTGCATAGTTCGATAAAAGCATAAATATTTCAAAAAGCAAAGCACTTATCTAGATTTAAACGTGCGTATCTAACTTTGATACTGGTGCACTTATTAAGTATTTGTTGCGACACAGAAGGGCATACTGTCAGTTCAATACAACATCTTACTGTTGAAACCTATGTCAGTTTTGACAAGTACACCAACATTAATTTGGCATGTTTACATTTCAGACATCTCTGAAGTTAGGTCATTTTAAATCGTAGTTTCTTCAAAGTTAAGTACGGTCGGTTATAACGATCAATCTACTATATTTATCTCAGAAAATTACAAAAACTGAAAACTATCGCACTATGCAACTTTAAGCAAAAAAACGATGCCTCGTTTCACTACTTTTTAAAAAATTTTAATTTTTTATTTATTTTTAATTGAGGTTGTATTTATACTGTCCATAGCATATAAGCCCGGGTACCCAGGCTTGTTTTCAATGCTGGCCAGTTGTAGCGTTGGTGTTATCTTACCACACAGTGGCTGCTGATAGGGTATTTGATTGCCCGCATTTCAGTAGCAGATAGATAATTGGTTGGTATGGTTAGTAGCCTATGTTAGTTTTTTTGGATTTTCTTGGTATATATGTATTTATTTTTCTACTCTTATTACTAGACTAGCCTACTCCTATTTACATATCATAGGCTTGTACGTAGCTCTGTGGTGTGTTATCTGGCTACTTTTGGCATGGTTATCTTCCATTGTGCGTCCCGCTGGTGGGCCGTGACATATCACATGCCCCTTTGCAGTGCAGCTTACTGGGGGTTTCCTAGCCTTATTTTGCACAGATATTTTTTGTAAGTTTTTAGGTCAGGAATTTGTCGTTCCTTTACCGTTTGGGCATTCCATTTTGGGGCAATTGCGCACCATTTTAGTTCTACATACAGGGATGAGAATTTCCCACTGTTCGGCGATTGCCTGCCCACCCGCCTATAATAACACGAGAGTGCTCGGCCGCGTTGAGCACCCCATGCTACTACAAAACTCTTCCCATTCATATCACCTGCGATGCAGTCATACTAAACCAATAGTATCAACTTATCAACCAACACTAACCAATACTAAGGAAGAAAGGAAGACAAGTCACACAGATAGACAGTGAGGGTGTTGTGCTTTAATGACACCAACTCCTGCTCACCTACCAGTGACCTATTAACCTAACCCCTCACCTTCTACTGTCCACACTATGTCTCATTATCAACTTAGCCTGTATACTGAAAGCAGTGCCTACAACCCATGGGACAGGAGTCCTAGGGCTGTGTATACACTCAATTTGAATAGGTGAATTTGGCTAGCATCAGACAGAGTGTCTGGGGTTCCTGCTCAAGAGTAGGACTGTCTCACTCAAGAGCCAGGAGTAGAGTGATCCCTCTCCAGAGTGTCTGGAGAAGTTTCTTGAATAATTAGTTAGAATGAGACTTGTGTGGCCATGACAGGCCAAGGGGGGTCAAATGACCGGATCTCCCACAGACAGCCAATCAGACACTCCCCTACATACTGGTCAGTGCAATGCCCTAATATGGGGGAGTTGCCACCCAAACCAGCCTGCAGGGTGTGGCTCTAAGGAATGTGGTATGGCTGGTGTGCTTGGCCCTGGGTCCGGTAGGGGCAGGTAGTTGCATACAGTTACAATTAGATATATATATGTATATACCAAAAATTTCCTTTTTCTCCAATTGCATTCTTTATGAATACATAGAGGAACATTTCATCAATGCCTCATATATAAGAACATCTCTTCATTAACTTTAGGCATCATGCATGAACATATATCTCACCTAGTTTTTATCATGTCATCATGTGAGTGGGGGCACCATTGCTTTTAGATTACATAACCTTCTCCCCACTCCAAGCCCAAGAATAATAATGCTCTCTGTCCATATATAATTCTTTACCGAAAATCCGTATATTTTTTACACGCCTTTTTAGGTCTGACCTGTTCTCATCCCTGCTATATACAGGGATAAGAATTTCCCGCCGATCGGTGGTTTCCCGAATTTGGGGTAATAACCCTCCTTTTTAGATCCAACCTGTTCTCATCTAGGAATGCAGAATATTTATGAATAAAAAATAGATTAAATGAGGAGTCTTTTTTTAATGAACTAATTTCAACTAACCTCTTTGAATGTTTTCAGAAAAACGTTTTTTAAACTAATTTTTTTATTTAATTAATTTTTGTTAAATTATTCAGCTCAATTTCTTCATAGATGTCACAAACTTGGTGAAAGCTGCATCAGTCTTTGTAGCTGAGCTTGTTGCTCTTGTCGCCTTCTCGTCCCCAGTGCCGCCGGATTGTAAGGAGGACGAGTTCTCGTGTGGCAAGGACACGATCTGCATCAAGTATGACTTCATCTGTGACGGTGTGGAGCACTGCATGAGGGGAATGGACGAGAACAAAACCATGTGTGGTAGGTGTCGCTTCGCGCCTAGATAAAAAGATTCACTGTTCTATGTGGCGGAGTGGTTAGAGCGTCTGACTTTTTTCTAGGTCGGGACTCCTAATCTGAAGGTCGGTGGTAAGATTCCCCACACCATCCATCACCTCTGCCAATTTTGATTTCCACCGCTGTGTATAACTTACAGCATCGTCAAAGGCCAGTTGCTCTCATACCATGTCTATGTCATGTGGGAGGTTTCTATCGACCAACTATCTAATGGTGAAAACAAGTCTATTCACACTTATCCATGATAGGCAGTATAAATCTTCAAGAGGAAAAAAGAAAAAGTGGCGAAAGGCTGGGTAAATGAATTGAGCAGATAAATTCTTAATCTAGGAAGCAAAATATATGTCTTCATATTTACCTGCTACTTTTGAGTTGACAAATATAATAAAACATGTAGTTCAATTAACTTTAAAAGCATAGAAATCAATACCATTTTTGCTTTAGAAAATGTTATGCTTTTATCAGACTATGCAACTTTAAATTTTAAACTCCGAAGAACTAACGAATAACCGAATGATTATTTCAGCAACACGAACATGTCCATCAAACTACTTTTCGTGCGCGACTGGTCAGTGTGTACAGAAGTCGAAGCGGTGCAACAAAGTGAACGACTGCAATGACGGCTCAGACGAAACCAACTGCGGCTGTAAGGAGGATGAGTTCCGGTGCAAGTCAAATGGAGTTTGCATCTCATCTGTGTACAGGTAAAGCACGTAGCAAATTCCCAGTCCATCTTCCAGTCTTTACCGCTTTATGCGCTTTTTCACTCAGGGTTCGTGCCCAGGTCATATACCATCATATAAGGTAATACAGTAAAACCTCCCTAACCGACCACCTCCACATATCGACCACTCCCCGATATCAATCGCTTTATTTGGGTCCCAACAATACCATTGTAACCATATTCTAACTCCCTAAGCCGACCAACTCCCTAAATGGACCACTTAAAATCGGTCCCAAAGTCGGTCGATTTAGAAAGGTTTTACTGTATATTGGATTTGACAAAAACACCTTTTACTCTTTAAACCTTTTTTTGTGTAAATAATCCTGAATTGAAAAATGGCTGGAAGACCAGTGCTTCGGCAAGACTTATTCGGCAGAAGGTCACGTAAAGGTTATATGTTGAATTTTGTTGTGAGTAGTTCACTGAATATACTCCCTCCCTCCCTCCCACCCCACCCCCAGGTGTTATATAAGGAATTGACTTGCGACATTGCACACTTATGGTGGCTTTATAGTTCTGCCACACCAGGATACTATGCCATTGGTACCATCAGACGGTATCGCAACAAATTGCAGAAACTCAAAATGTTAAAACTCGCTGGCTTTGACATCGCTCAGTTAAATTAGCAATGGCGTATTACGCATGATGTGCATGCAGTGGCATACCTAGGGTATGGCAGGTATGACACGTGCTCTGGATGGCACTTGAAGGCGGAGAGGGCACCACTTAATCTGATATTATAGTAAAGTTATCTAAAAGATGGGGGTCAGGGGCGCAATGCAATTTCTGTGCTTGCCATAGGTGTATAAATTATTACACATTCTTGTACTCCAAATTTTGTTGCAGGTGCAATAGCAACAAGGAGTGCGCTGACGCGTCAGATGAGATGGACTGTAACATAACGGACTGTTCCTACATGCTGCGGGAAGGTGCTGACCCCAGCCGCATGGTTCGTAAGACGCGCGTTGTAAAGTCGCGTTCGTTGTTATGTGTAGTGTCGCCTTATGCGTGTTGTTTGATGTTTGTGTGTTTACGTCAGAGCTTAGCTGAAATTGTAAATGGTTTAAGAGATAAGATGGGTAGATCATGTGAGTGACAGAGACAGACAAAGAGAGAGAGATAGAGAGGGGGACAAAGATAGACAGAGAGAGACAGACAGACAGACAGGGAATGTGCGACAGGGAGACATACAAAGAGGGAGACAGACAAGCAATGAGGAAGACAGACAGGGAATGTCAGAAAGCGGGACAGGGAGACAGACAGGGAATATCAGACAGAGACAGGGAGGGAGACAGACAGAGAGGGAGACGGCCAGAGACAGAGACAGACAGAGGGAGAGAGACATACAGGGAATGTCAGACAGAGACAAGGAGACAGACAGAGGGCGAGAGACAGAGACAGATAGGGAGACAGACGGAAACGCAGAGGGAGGCAGACAGGTGGACAGAAAGAGACCGACAGAGAAACAGCGACAGAAAGAGACAGACAGGGAGAAAGGGAGAGGAAGATGGGAGTCAACTGGCATTGCAAAGCTCTGCAGATTTATGATGACCGTTATTTTTAGTTGCTCTGCATTCTAGAATTAACCTCCCTTCCCTCTTGCTGCTCGTCTGCCCTCCTTTCCTCTACTGCCACCTCCCCTCCTCTCCTCTCCTCTTCCCTCCTCTACCCTCCATTCTCCTCCCTCCCCTCTCCTCTTTCCTCTACCTTCCACTCCACTCACATCCCCCCTCCTCTGTCCTCCCCTCCCCTCCCTCCTCCTCCCCCACATACCACCAATAGTCAGCCAGGATTCTCCAAGGTCAGAACAGCCAACTGTTTTATACACTAACGCTCGGTATATTCAGCTGAATAAATAAATGTTTATATGGAAGATTTATACTGCCTATCATGGATAAATCTGAATAGTCTTGTTTTCACCATTAGACAGTTGTTCGATAGTAAGTCAGAGCCTATACTTTTACCAACCCAAGGGAATTTTTAATCTCCCACACCACATAGACATGGTATGAGAGCAACTGGTCTTTGATGAGCGGTGGAAATCCAAATTGGCAGAGGTGATGGCATGGGGAAATCGAACCATCGACCTTCAGATTAGGGAGTCTGACCTAGAAAAAACTCAGACTCTGTAACCACTTCGCCACAGAGAACACTGCAATTATTTACTTCCAGCTCTTTGATCGGTGGTAAATGTTGTTGCAGATTCAGTGCAACACCACGAGTCTGTGTATCCTCGAGTCGTGGAGATGTGACAACCAGAACGACTGTGGAGACAACAGCGACGAACAGGACTGTGGAGATGGTCAGCTTTTGTTTCAGTTTGTTTGTTGTTGTTTTACGTCCTAACAACATCTAAAGTCATATAAGGACGGGTACCGACTTGTGACAGTGTGCACTCATGGTGACTTTATAGTTCTGCCCCACTGGGAGACTAGGCCACCAGCACCATGACCTGATATCCCACTCAGTCACTTTATCCGGACAGCCAACCAGTCCTTGCCCTATCCTAGTAATGCCCAGTGCCTGGCTTGGAAGCGACAAGTACCAATTCTTAAGTCATTGGTTTGACTCGACCAGGGTTCAAACCCACAGGTTCAGATCCCCTGATCTCCCAAAACAGGAGACTCATTCCGCCATCCCGTCTGGTCTTTGTTTCACTAGTGGGCATCATTCATTGTCCGCACCTCTGCCATATTGCGCCCGTCCCGATATGACCTTAGATGTTGCTAGGAGGTCAAACTCTAACAAACAAACCGCCATATTGTGGCATTCCGCCATTTTCCGCTAATTTGCGATTTGTGTTACAGTAAAACCTCTCTAACCGACCAGCTCCACACATCGACCACTCCCCTATATTTGTAACGATAAAAAATACCTCCCGAAACCAACCATCTCCCTAAATGGACCATTTAAAGTCGGTCCCATGGTCGGTCGATTTAGAGAGATTTTACTGTATTTCTCAAATACAATATCTGGACAATTTCTGTATTTATTGACCTAAATATAAACATAATACTTATTATTTTTGTTGTTGGTACATTAGTTGATTTAGTTGGGGAAATTTCAATTGTGGATAATGTAAAAAGGAGATATCCAGCTTTCATTTGCAACCCAAAAGTATTAAAAATTTAAATATTAGATTTTCACCCTTCATGTCACACTTGTGACTAGGTTTGGGGAGAGCGACATACCTATATAGATTTATCATTATTATTATTTATTATTATTATATATACACGTCTGTCCTGTGACGTCTGCATAGATAATTAATAGGTATAAGTTAGTGCAACTTGGTGGCAAAATATCACAGTAAGTCTTGGTTTTCAATTGCAACATTTTTTTACCTGAGTGAAAGAGTAAATAAACAACAAATCTTTACTCAGAAGTCGCAAAGTCAGATAGAAAAAACTGTCTTTTAAATGCAAATGCACCATTTGTGATAAATAACTGACGACCTTTAGTTAAAAAATGCACAAAACAACATGATCAGCAGAAGCACATGGCCTGCATCATGTAAATGTGAACAACAGCACATGGCAAACCAATCAGAATGCTGCATTCTGGTCATGTGACCCAGCTGACAGATGAAGTAGATCACTATGCACCGCAGACAAATTCTAATAACTACAAAATCGCACAATATAACATCAAATCGCTTTGCACGCAAATAGAGAACCTGTTTATCAATCTAATGATGATGATTTCATAAGAAGGCCATTTGCCATTTAACAGGGCTGAGATTTAGATTACTTTCAAGCTTTGTTGTTGCCATTACGGTTCATCGGACATGAAATGTTTTGCAGCTAAAGTGCGTGCGCATACACGTCCAGTTCACCGGTGATTGTAAACACTGAAATAGGCCTATATGTGATGTATACCGTATTATGCAGGTATAACGATTTGTAAGGGAATATCACTTATTATTATTATTATTATTATTGTTATACTCCATAAGATGCAACACTGTACCGGTGGCGCCATCTCAGCCCACCTCACCTCCCCTGGATGTTGACCAGTGTCAGTCATACCGGAGGTTTTTTTCTTCTTTTTTATAGACAAGGGCTTATAATCCCTTGCCAGTGATTAAACTACTCAAACCACTACCTTATTGTCTCTCTTCTTATTGTCCGTCCTGATATGACCTTAGATGTTGCTAGGACGTAAAACAACAACAAACAAACAACTCTTCTTATTGTACTGCAGATAGATTTATATATCCTCCGGTGCGACTGACACTGGTCTACATCCAGTGGAGGCGACGAGTCCGCAGGTGGCGCCACCGGTACAGTGTTGGATCTTACGGAGTATAGCAATAATAATAATTCCCTTATGTATCTTTATACTCGCATAATTCGCTATACTGTACAACCCCTTAAACCAAGCTCGGTTAAACCAAACGATCGGTTAATCCAAACTTTTTTCAGCAGCCCGGCAAAATACTACCATTTATCTTACAAAAAAGTTGGTTAAACCAAAGTCGGTTAATCCAAAGTATCGGTTAATCCAAACAAAATTGTCGGCCCCAGGCCACTTCCGGTACAGTTAAACCAAACTTTCATGTGGTTTTAAGGTCATCTGAGACTTTTTTTATATGATAAATGGTAGTATTTTGCCAGGTCGCCGAAAAAAGTTTGGATTAACCAATCGTTTGCTTTAACCGAGGTTGGTTTAATGGGGTTAAACTGTATATACCTAAAAAACAATAATCATATTGTCCACATACATTGTACATTCAGAATGCACCCCCGTTTTTGCCAAAGCCAAGTCAAAGTCAAAGCTCGGTTAAACCAATGAATGGTTAATCCAAACAAATTTCTAGGGTCCCTTCAAGTTTGGTTTAAGGAGGTTATGCTGTACATCACAATTCACATGTGTATAGTATATCAATTTATGCGTGTATTAATCGTGTCTCCCAGGGCGGACGACGACGACGCCGTGCCACGAGGACTGGTTCCACTGCCGGGAGTCGGGTGAGTGTGTGCCGACCCACTGGCAGTGTGACCGGGAGGAGGACTGCGGGGACCGGACTGACGAGCTCAGCTGCACCTACACGTGCCCACTCGACCAACGCATGTGCGACGTGGACAGGTGTATTCCCGAGCGGTGGGTGTGCGATGGACGCTTCGACTGCGCCGACCGCAGCGACGAGCACGACAACTGCAGTACGTGGTGGTGGTGGTGGTGGTGCTGGGGGGGGGGGGCAGCCAGGGTATAAGGGGGGGTGAGGGACGGGGAACGTGGGGGTGGGGGGGGCGGGAAGATGTGGGGGACTGGGGGCGATCGTGATGGAGGGTGGTGGAGGGGGAGCGAAGGGGGGGAGTGAGTGGGTATTGGGGCGGGTGGCTGGAGGTGTGTGGGGGGGCGATGGTGGGGGTGAGGTGGTAGGGGTGGTGGGGGATAGTGCTGGGGAGGGTGGTGTGAGGGGGATGGCCAAGGTGGGGGAGTGAGTGGGTATTGGAGCGGGTGGTGGGGGAAGTGCGGGGAGGGTGTGGTGGAGGGGGGAGGCCGAAGTGGGAGGTGAGTGGGTATGGGACGGGGTGTGGGGGGATAGTGCTGGGGGAGGGTGGTGGTGGAGGAGGGATGGCCGAAGGTGGGGGAGGGAGGTGGGTATTGGGAGCGGGGTGGTGGGGGGATAGTGCTGGGGGAGGGTGGTGGTGGAGGGGGGATGGCCGAAGGTGGGGGAGGTGAGGTGGGTATTGGGAGCGGGGTGGTGGGGGGATAGTGCTGGGGGAGGGTGGTGGTTGAGGGGGGATGGCCGACGGTGGGGGAGGTGAGGTGGGTATTGGGAGCGGGGTGGTAGGCGGATAGTGCTGGGGGAGGAGGTGGGGGAAAGGGGGAATTAGGCCGGGACGGGGCTTTTCTTCTGGGTTTAAAACAAGATTTATACGCCTATCATGGATAAGTCTGATTAGTCTTGTTTTCACTATTAGACAGTTGGTCGATAGGAAGCCTGAGCCTCTACTTTTACCGACCAAAGGGATTTTGAACCTCCTACACCACATAGACATGGTATGAGAGCAACTGTCCTTAGATGATGCTGTAAGTTATACACAGCGGTGGAAATCCAAATTGGCAGAGGTGATGCATGAGCAAAATGAAAATGAAAATAAAAAATATCAAAAGTTAGCGAAAAGTTAATTCAAGAGATTCATTTTAATCATTAGGACACTGGGCGCGGTGGCCAAATCGGTACAGTGCAGGTCTCGCGCGCGGGAGATGGGGAGTTCGGTTCCCGGTGGAGTCAAACCAATGACTTATAAAACTAGCCAGGCACTCAGCATTATTAGGGATAGAGAAAGGACTGGTTGGTTTAGTGTCATGATAATGTAACTGAGTGGGATATCAGGTCATAGTGCTGACGGCCTATTCTCCCAGTGGGGCAGCACTACAAAGTCACCATGAGTGTGCACTGTCACAAGTCACTACCCGTCCTGATATTGCCCGGACGCAAAACGGCAACGACCAAACCATCTAAACTGCTATTATAGTTAGGCAGGATTAAAATTATGGCCCTGAGAAGGAAATTATGTTATTTTGTTTGACCTAATTAATTGCAAGCCTCGTCTTCACCTTCCTCCTCAGCACACCACGAGTGTCACGAGAATGAATTCGCATGCAACACTTCCGGTAACTGCATCCCGCAGTCGTGGGTCTGTGATGGAGAGCCCGACTGTGCCAACGGAGAGGATGAGCATCCGGAAAACGGATGTGGTGAGTGGCGTCCGCTTCTCGTAAACTAAAGTAGTTCCCAACCCCGCTCATCATCATCATCGTCACCATCATCACCATTATCAATCTCTTAATCGCAAGGGTCATTGGGGCACCACAGACGACTTTGCAAACAGTGTTCTTGATTTTTCCCTGTTCTCCACCGCCCTCTGGGATTTGTCGAACTGCAGGCTTGTCCACCCGCCTCCTTCTTTGTCCACCTTGTTTTCTTCCCCCTTTCACTGTGCCCTCGCAAGATGGTTTTGGCCAGACCTGATGAACATACAACTGTAGTTTGCGTCTCATTACAATCATAAGGAGACCTTTGTGTGGTCCAATAGATGAGATCACGGTTCCGACTACGCATGCGCTGAAAACGGCGTTGGGAGCAAAGCAAAGGCATACGGCCATTGAGTTTGCCGATACTCATAGGGCAAAACTGCCATTTTATTCCAAATTAATAGAAATACATAACAATTTGGCACAAACATGGACGGAAGGATGCAATATGATAATATAATGAATATGTTTAAAACACAACTCTCCATAATTAAGCATTTTGAGCTAAGAAACATACAATTTCAGTCACTTTACACGCTGATGTTTACATCACCATTGATTAGGCAGAAGTAATTCTTCTTCTAAATATTAAAATGTCAAATGTGTCAACACAAACTTGTTTCAAAGAAATATATAACCAATATCTGATTAACCCTACTCATTTTCTATTTCTACATATGTCATTAACCATAGGATATAAATAAAAACATGAATAAAATAAGTAAAACTGACTGGCTATTGCTCTAACACGAGTCTGACTGCCCAGATTTGTCTAAATCTAAATGCACATGGCATAAGATGTGCTGATTATATTGATGTAAATGTAATGCTGAATAAAAGATTAATATCATAATTTATTATATATACATTTTTTAGTTGGTATTCTATGTTTTAAACAAGAGCTGAGATGAGCTGAAACTAGCACATTTTATAACTGCACCCAGTGTATTAGCATGTGTGCCATGTGCTTCTCGTGGCTTTGTTTTGCTCTGACGCATCCCACAATGCACCGCGCAGCTGGAAAGGTGATATAGTCTATTGCCTGCTGGATCAGGGCACATACTTCCTCAGTGCTAACATGGTCTTTGTGCAAAATGTGTAGTATCTTGCAGTAACATTTCCATGGTTTGTATTCTTCTCTGGAGCTCAACTGTGAGGGCCTATGATTTACAAGCGTACAGTTTCCAGTACAAAGCACTGTCTCTTGGCAAGTGGCATGATTTTGGAGATTTTACCGTTATGACTTTATATATAACACACAAGGTTTTATGCTTATGCCCTTATATATAATTTTGTTGTTGGTAAAACAGTTTATTTATCAGAATATAAATTTGTTCAGCGCTGAGGGACTGGTCTTTTGGCCGTTTACATTACGTTGTGCATATGTAGATAAGCGAGTACTTAGATAGGGCATATTAGTAGATTGTGAAAGGGGTTAGTGTGTTAGCCATAATAAGTTCAGTGTTATGGGCTAAGATGGTGGATCACTGCAAAAACTGTGCTGCTATTACAGGATAGCTGAGGTAGGTAATTGAGTGAGAGGGGTGGAGGGGGGGGGGGGGGGGACAAGGAGGGAGTGGGGAGCAAGGCAGGAAAAAAATGATATTGGAGATTTTACAGCTATTATATAACATAGGTGGTTTTATGTTCATGCCCTTATACATAATGACGGAGGTTTTACGGCTATGCCCTTATATATATAACAGATAGGAGATTCTACTTTTCTGTATAATCTAGAGGTAATGACATTGGAGATTTTATCGTTATGACCTTGTATAGAAATGACATTGGAGATTTTACCGTTATGACCTCATATATATAATGACCTTGGAGATTTTACCGTTATGACCGTATACATAATGACATTGGCGGTTTTACCACTATGCCCTTATATATATGACAGGGGAGATTTTACCGCTATGACCTTATATATATAACATGTAGGAGGTTCTATGCTTATTCTTCTTCTTCTTCACCCGTTGAGGCGTCAGCGCCCATCCACAGAAACACCTCCTCAGCCGTGTCGTATTATGCCCTTATAATATTACATAATGACAGTGGAGGTTTTACGGCTATGACATAATGACAGTGGAGGTTTTACGGCTATGTCCTTCTATACTGACCTTGCAGACGGCGTCATGTGTACAGACCAGCAGTTTAAGTGCGCTAATTGGCGCTGCATCAGCAGCTCCTTCTACTGTGACCGTGATGACGACTGCGGCGACAATAGTGATGAACCGCCCGCCTGCAGTACGTGATCCGCCTCTCCGAATGTCGCTCGCGCTTGATATATGGGTCGTTCTCAGAAGTTGTGTACAACTTTTTGTGACATGAAAACCAAAAGTGAAAAGATTCCAAATAATAGCAGAATCGATATTTATATGAAGGTATTTTTTGGTACATTAGCAGGGGAAATTTCAGTCGCAGACGACTGCTCTTCCTCATTCCACTGCTCCTTGCCCTATCCTAGTAATGCCGAGCGTCTGGCTAGGAAGCGACAAGTATCAATTTTTAAGTCATTGGTTTGACTCGACCAGGATTCGAACCCACGATCTACCAGCACGGGAGACGGACGCTCTCACTCATTCGGCCATCCCGTCTGGTTATTATGTTGTGCATATGTCACAGTTGAAATGTTGTTTTTTAAATTTTGATCTTATGCAAATTGAGAAAGCCATTCAAAGTTAACCGTGTAACATCCATCCATATACCGGACGCGGTGGCCGGATCAGTAGAGTGCAGGCTTACCGTGCGGAAAGTCGGGGGTTAGAATCCCAGCCGGGTCAAACCAATGACATAAAATTGATACTTGTTGCTACCTAGCCTTGTGCTTGGCATTAATAGGATAAGGCAAGGACTGGTTAGCTCAGTATCAGGATAATTTGGCTGTATGGTAAGGGATATCGGGTGATGGTGGCAGAGGCCTGGTCTCCCAGCGGGGCAGCACTATAAAGTCACCATGAGTGCGCACTGCCACAAGTCAGTACCCATCCTGATTTGACCACAGGTGTTGTTAGGACATAAGACAACAAACAAAACATCCATCCATAGCACTATTTTAGCACACATCCGTAACATCATTTTAACGTATACAACAAATTCCAACAAGATTTTATTGATTACAGTTAAGCAAAAAAGATTGTCTTAAAAGAAAAAAACATTTTAACATTTGGGTAGAATCATGGTGTCAATATGCAAATTTTCACTTTAGCACGATGTCATATAAGCATATTTTGGAGGATAGATTAAATACATGTAGTATTGCTAACATATTTAATACACAGAGTAAAAAATAACCAATTGATTCACTACCTCCCCAAAGAAAAGCGATGTCATTAACAATGTAACGTGGAAACCAAATATGTGGTACAGTTTCTGAGAACGACCCATTTCGACTTACACGGAATCAGCCTATTTATGTTTGAATCATAAGTACCTGGGTTATTAATACACATTTGTTCTTCATTCATTAATCAGTAATGTTTTGTATTTAAAGTGATTTTTGTGGGCTTGTTATCCTGCCTCTTGATTTTTCATATTAAACCTATGCATCCGTTTGTTGTTAATTTTTTAATGCTTATTTACACTGCACATCTTACACACTGAATCGACCATAAATACGGCGTATTTACCGGGTACTTTAATTTAATAAACGTCTTAAAATAACGTCCTGGAATTTTGCACTGAAAGGTCCTAGATTTTTACATATGTTGAAATGCGTATGAACCCCATCTCTGCCTTTGCCCACTGCAGAATACCAGACCTGCTCACCGACCCAGTTCCAGTGCACGCAGACACATCAGTGTATCTCCCTGGCGCAGAAGTGCGACGGCTTCCTGGACTGTGAAGATCACTCGGACGAGAACGAGACATGTTCCTCTGTGACGACACAGAAGTCTGCTTGCGGTGATTTGTGGACCTGTGCGAATGAAGAGTGCATCAACCAGACACTGCTGTGCAATGCGCGAGATGACTGCGGTGACTTCAGTGATGAGCAGGGATGCAGTTAGTATTGCCTTTCTTGACCGGACGCGGTTGTCGAATCTGTATGGCGTGCGAGCTTCCCATGTGGAAGATGGAGAGTTAGTAAATCCCAGCCGAGTCAAAAACCCAATGACTTATAAAGTTGATACTTGTCGCTACATAGCCTGGCGGGTGCTCAGCATTAATAGGATATGGCACGGACTGGTTAGCACAGTGTTAGGATAATGTGACTGTGCGGGATGTCGAGTCATGGTGCCAGCGACCTGGTCTCCCAGTGGGGCAGCACTATAATGTTGCCATGAGTGCATACTGTCACAAGTTGGAACCTGTCCTGATATGACCTTAGATGTTCCTAGGATGTAAAACAAACAAACAAAAACAAACCGACCTTCTTTTGCCTTCATAGTGTCCTATTTAAATGCGCTGTCCTATATAGTGAAAAATCCTATTATATGACCTTAGATGTCGCTAGGATGTAAAGCTACAATCAACAAATTATAGAAAAACAAGGATGAAGGATCTCCGTGACGTCGCGATTTCCGCGTTTTTTGTGTCTTAAAAAAAAGTAGATTTTCGATTTGTTTTGTTTCTCAAATATCTGGGACATAAAACCTCCAATATATAATCTAATTTTATGGGGGGGTTTTCCTCCATCTGCTACCTAATATTTTTGGGTTCCCTTATAAATCCTATGAATTTCCGCGGAAACGTGGATATTCTCCCATGGGCATAGCACCAGCATGGAATCACAGGAAAAATCCAGGAAATCAGATTTCATCCAGTTTATTGATTACAGTTACGCAAAAAAGATTATGTCTTACAAGAAAAATATTTGTAAAACATTTGGGTAGATGCGTGGCGTCTATATGCAAATTTTCACTTTAGCTTAATGTCATATAAGCACTCTTCCCCTCATGCATTCTACCGCTTTTGTTTCTGACAGACATCAACGAGTGCAATCAGGATGTGTGTGACCACATGTGCAATGACCTCCCGATCGGCTTTGTGTGTTCCTGCAAGCCGGGTTTCCAACTGCAGAACGATTCTAGAACTTGTCGAGGTGAGTGGAGAAGAGACCACTGTGTTGCTCTGCTGGTATCCAGCTGTGCAGCTCTATAAAGCTGACATCATAAGGTGCACCCAATCCGATATCACTGATCAATCCTGCTCAGTGAACCCATTTCCAGTTTGGGCTATTTTCTGTTCCAACTAGTGGTCCACAACTGGTTCATGAAAGGCTGTGGTATGTGCTGTCCTGTCTGTGGGAAAGTGCATATAAAAGACCCCATTGCTGCTTATCGGAAAGAGTAGCCTATGTGGCAGCAATGGGTTTCCTCCAAAGAAATATGTCAGAATGACCATATATTTGATGTCCAATAGCTGATGGTTAAAATCAATGCGCTCTAGAGGCGTCGTTAAAGAAAACAAAATTATTTCCAAACCGATGTCACTGCATTATAGGTTAGACCGAACGCAGTGTCCGATTCAATCAGCAGGAGCGCAGGGCTTCCAGTGGTGGAAGGTCAGGAGTTTAAAATCCCGGCCGAGTCAAGCCGATGACTTAGAAAGTTTATACTTTTCGCTATCTAGCCAGGCATTTGGTATTAATGGGATAGGGCAAGGACTGGTTAGCTCAGTATCAGGACAGTGGGAAATCGGGTCATGATACCGCCGGCCTGATCTCCCAGCGGGGCAACATTACGAAGTCACCATGAGTGCCCACTGTCATTAGTCGGTACCCATCCTGATACGACCATAGACGCTGCTATGACATAAAACCCGAAGAAACAAACTTTCCTGACCCCTATACCAGATGGGATAGCCGAATCAGTTGAGCGTCCGTTTCCTGTTTTGGAACATCGGGGGATCCGAACCCATGGATTCGTAGATTTGAACCCTGGTTGGGTCAAACTGATGACTTAAAAATTGATACTTGTCGCTTCCTAGCCAGGCGCTCGGCATTAATAAGATAGGCAGGGACTGGTTGGCTCAGTGTCAGGATAATGTGAGTGAGTGGGATATCAGGTCATGGTGCCAGCAGCCTGGTTTCCCAGTGGGACAGCACTATAAAGTCGCCATGAGTGTGCACTGTCACAAGTCGGTACCCATCCTGATATGTTGCTAGGATGTAAAACAACAAACAAACGCTTCCTAGCCAGGTGTTTGGCACTATTAGGATAGGGCAAGGACTGGTTTACTCAGAGTCAGGATAATGTGACTGAGTGGGATATCAGGTCATGGTGCTGGCAGCCTGGTCTCCCAGTGGGACAGCACTATAAAGTCGCCATGAGTGTGCACTGTCACAAGTCGGTACCCGTCTTGATATGACCGTAGATGTTGCTAGGACATAAAACAACAAACAAACATACATATCCTGACCCCTACTCCTCGTCACTAGCTCTTTTATGTGAGGAAATAATTGGGCGTGCAGATTTGACATATGATATATCAATTCGCTGGATGTATATTTTCTGCATAACTAAGTGATTTTTGTTGTTGCTGCTGCTGCTGACCTTCCTCATTTGACCTTGACCCAGATATTGACGAGTGCACAACGCAGTACCACTGCACACACTACTGCTACAACACCTACGGCAGCTATCGGTGCACATGCGCAGAAGGCTATCAAATTGGCACTGACAAGAAGTCATGCAAGGTCATTGAGACAGACACCGGTAAGTTCAAGGTCACTGGGGTCGAAATGGATCCATTGAAGGTCATTGAGAATGGAAAAAGAAACTTGCATTTTCACTGGCTTCAGAAATATATTTGGTTACAAGTTTTTGCAATATCTTAATAAAAATGCGATTCGGCCTGTCTGTGTATGTTGACCTGTCATTATATTTATAGTGGTCATGCGGCGAGGACTGACTATCCCGATACTGACTCCAAAATTTATCAAGTCTTTTTTTTCAATGCATTTAGCGATAGAGCTTCGACTATTTCGAGTTGAAGTTTATTCCATGTATTTGCCGCTTTATCAAGGAGAACATTTTTTCTCACTCACCGCTTGGTCCTGGGATTTTGAATTCTAAGTTTTTGCCCTCGATGCTTCTTCGGTTTTCCGTTAGGTGGCATCACTAGCTGAATTTTAATTAGATGCCCTTTTAATGATTATTACTAATGTTCCGGTGTCGCAGTTTAGATTATCCGTGGGTTCAGATTCTACGCTTGGGGTTCTGCGCATGCGTGGTCACCGGGCGACTCGGGTCACCCGAGTTGCTAGAAATTCAAATAGAACACCGCGAGTGGAGTTGACAAAAACAGGTGCCGTGTGCAAAAAGTCCCAACCCCAGTAACCTACCTCTTGGCTGGGGTTGGCTAGGAGCGATGACGTCACATTTGTGCGGGTACCGTCCTGTAGCAGTACATGTCCTATGTGTGTTTTTTTGTTATTGTTTTTTTAATAAACCGGATTAATGAAATTTAAATATAACTAAACTATGCAATCAAAAACTACTTTAAATACTATTTTTCTATAGGTATATCAGCTATGTTAAAAAAAAGAACAAGTTTTTGATTAAGCCACCATTTTTCCACCCCGAGCGTGGAAAAGCATATTCGATTATTCAACCCGAGTCTGTAGGATGTGCGGGTCACCCGAGTTCTGGCGAAAATGCGTTAGATTTTTACGCATGCACAGAAACCCCGCGTAGAATCTAAATCCACAGAGAATTTAAACCGGGACACCGGTACACAAACACTGCTCCTATGTGTACGTCTGTGCACATTGGATGATAGCATCATTGTGTTGTATAAAGATGAGTAAAGCCTGTGTCCACACGGAAGGTCGGGAGTTCAAAATCCAGCCAAGTCAAACCAATGACTTATAAAATTAAAATTTGTTGCTACCTACCCTGATACTCAACATTACTGGGATATGGGCAAGGACTGGTTTGCTCAGTATCAGGATAATCAGGTCATGGTGCCGGCGGCCTAATCTCCCAGTGGTGCAACACTTATAAAGTTGCCATGAGTGTGCACTGTACCCATCCTGATATGACATTAGATGTTGCCAGGATGTAAAACTCCAACAATCAACCTAGTTATTTTAAAGTGAAGTTACTTCAAATTAAATGAAGATCCGTACCCATCCTGATAGGACCTTAAATGTTGTAAGGATATAAAAACCCCAATCAACCAACAAACTCTATATCGATTGGGGTATAGGTGGCGCTTCCATCATTCACACTGCTCGCCCTCCTGTTCACGCTCCCACTGCAGCGCTTGTCGTGCTTGTTGTTACAGTGCCTGCTCCAATGCTGCTCATCTCCAACCGCTACTACATCCGCAACATGACCCTCACCGGCACCGTAGTACAACTCATGGCCATGAACCTCACCAACGCAGTTGCGCTCGACTTCGATTGGCAAGAGCACAAGATCTACTGGTCGGATGTGACGTCATCTGCATCAAAGATAATGCGCATGTCTGACATCGGTGGGGCGACTGAGGTCAGTGAGGTGATGAACATGGTTCCATATTAGCATGCAGGGTGGAGGTTGGAGTTCTTAACTAATGTGGTTCTCTTTCAGGTTACAAGACCCTGGTGTTGCTAAGGTAAATATGTTGCCTAGCAACCTTTGCCAATGTATTTGTTGGCATGTCAGACTCCATATTTCAATATAGTTATAACAGTTTGTAATGCTTATATATATATATATATATATATATATATATATATATATATATATATATATATTTACCAGTCCAAAACCGGACGCGGTCGCCGAATCGGTAGAGCGCAGGCTTCCCGGGTGGAAGGTCGAGAGTTCGAATCCCATCCGAGTCAAACCAATGACTTATAGAATTGATACTTGTCGCTACCTAGTCTCGCACTCGGCATTAATAGGATAGGATAAGGACTGGTTAGCACAGTATCAGGATAATATGACTGTGGGATATTACATCAGGGTGCCAGCGGGGCAGCACTATAAAGTCGCCATGAGTGTGCACCGTCCCAAGTCAGTACCCTTCCTGATATTACCTTAGATGTTGCTAGGACTTAAAGCAACAGCACAACAACCAGTGCCAAATTGCATGCCTTTATGGTGTTTATATATCACTTATTATGCTTTTAGCACATGGTTGCTATGGAAAATAAGTTACCTAACAACCGTTCCTGAAGAGGCAGTTCCGGGTAGCTCTATCTAAAACTTCACTATAGTCAGAACGTATTTAGTGTACCAAATTTCATGCTTTTATCATAAAATGAACAATCGTTTCACCATTTGCTTTGGACTTTTACACAGCAAATATTAAGTCGGTGTCACGGGCCGTCCAAAGTTGTCAACATTTTCAGGGTAGTACAAAGAGTACTTTCCAGATCCCCCCCCTCCCCCCTCCCTGCACACACACACCGCCCCCCAAAGTAGTACACATCAACATTTTACGACAGACCCAGACAGGGTGGCCGAATGAATTGAGCACCTGCCTCCCGTTTTGGTAGGTCATGTGACTCGAACCCCCAGGTTCAAAGGAGGCTGGTCATGTAAAACCGATAACGTAATAAATGTATACGTGTCACTACCTAGCCTGGCATTCAGCATTACTAGGATAAGGCAAGGAGCACTGGAATGAGGAAGACTAAATGTCTGCGATTGAAAATTCCCATGCTTAATCAACTAAGGTATCAAAAAAGATTTTTTTTGAATTAATGAAAAATATAAATATTTTATTAAGTGATTGTTGACAGACCAACCCCCCCCCCCCCCCCCCCCGCTGTTGTATGCTTTGTACGACCATGAAAATGTTGTCAACTTTGGAAGGTCCCTCAGTGAGAAATGCGGTTCAATATTAGTTCAGCAGGAAATGGTTTGCGTTCCCTTGTTTTGAATCATAGTTTTTTTATAGTCATTTTTTTCAGCACTTTCATGCAATGCATGGTCAGTAAGGAATTTGATTAGAAATTAGCCGTGTAGATAAAATACTCTGTTAAGAGAATCCTCCTTTAAATACCCGTATATTCTCTGATGCTTCTTAAAGTTACAGTCTGATGAAAGAATCGAATTTTCAAAAGCAAAACCCTTATCTAGATTCTGAGGGCATGACAGTACCCTCAAATTGTTTGGATCATTTTTGTTAAAAAAGGTTCTTCAAGGAGCCAGAGACAACAAAACCAGCATCAATAATCAGTTAGACTGTTAGTATAGACCTATTTCATATGACGTCAGCATAGGTATCTAGGTCAGTGTGCGTGCCTTTGGGCTGCAGGACGACACACTGTCACACTGCAAACTCAATGGCTATGAGCAATCTTCATACAGAAAAAGTGAAATATCTCTAAAACCACACCACCTAGACACAAACCGCTTGGAACACATATAGAAAACATATTCAACGAATAGATTATATCAAATTTATATGGTTAGGGTTCTGCATTTCTATTAATTTGGAATAAAATAGACGTTTTGCACTGCACGTACCGACAAACTCAATGCAGTGTCAATGGCCGTGAGCAATCTTCATACAGGAAAAGTGAAATATCTCTAAAATGACACCACCTAGACACAAACCGCTTGGAAATACATATACAAAACATATTCAACAAACATTTTATATTAAATTTATATGGTTAGGGTTCTGCATTTCTATTAATTTTGAATAAACTAATTTGCACTGCGCATACCGGCAAACTCAATGGCAGTGTGCCTTCGTTCTGCAGCCAAGCTGCGCACGCATACACAATGTTTATAAACATTGAAAGGGGTCTATACAACAGTAACCATAGCAGCTTTCATAATTGACCAAGTGACGTGGAAAACTAATACTGAAGTGACTTATGTAGCTCAACAAACTTGCATGTTGATCAACATAAAATACTGTATCCTCCGCTTTCGGAAGATAACATCATAAACCAAACTTGCACCCAGACCTCCTCCATCATTCTGTGTACCCTCAAATTGAAAAAAAATAATTGTGATGTGAGTTTATGCTGTCCATAGCATGCTCGAGTGTTCGGGCTTGTTTTCAATGCTGGGCAGTTATTGTTTTGTGATTCTTATTGTTAAATGTTGTGGTTAGTAATTTAAGTTAGTTTTTTTTGTTTTTTTGTTCTACTCTTAATTCTAGACTAGCCTATTCTATTTACATGTCATAGGCCTGTACGTAATTGGGAAGTGTAGTTATCTGGCTAGTGTGGGCTAGGTTCCCTCCCATGGGCTGTCCTGCTGGTGGGGCGTGACATATCACAAATTATCTAAGGTCGCCTTGATATGACCTTAAATGTTGCTAGGCCGTAAAACAACAAACAAACAAAAATATTTTCTGGGGGAAGCCCTCAAATAAGAGTTCTTAGAGCATTTGCTGCAGCTTTGTAATGTACTCCTGCGTTTTACAGACCCTTCACAGTACAACTTTGCGCAATCCTGATGGCATCGCGGTTGACTGGGTGGGACGCAATCTGTACTGGTGCGACAAGACAACCGACACGATAGAGGTCTCGAAACTGAATGGTCAGTACCGGAAGATCCTGGTGAAGAGCGGTATCCAGGAGCCTCGAGCCATCGCTGTGCATCCGTACCAAGGTAAGGAAGCCCGGGTGTAAGATTCTACTAGACATAGTCCAACTGTAGTGTGGAATGATATTTTTTTGTTTTTTGTTTGTTTGTTGTTGCGATGAATTTATTTACCCTGCTCATAACCAATTTGATTCAAATCTTTGGAATTTAGTTTTAGTAATAATTTAGGTTTTCTTGCTTCTTGTTTATGTTTTGTAACTGTTTGTAGACTGCAAACAGTCCAACATCCAGCTTTCACTATACTTTGTGTTAATCCATTTAAACATCTTCTGTATTTCTAGGTTACATTATTTTTTTTAGTAGTTTCTTAAAGTTGCATGATCCGAAGAAATGTATTTTTTTCATAACCAAAACACTTATCTCAATTTAGTTCTATATATCCAACTTAGATACTAGTGTATTAGCTAAGGATTGGGGACAGCATATACAGAATAATCAGTGAATTTATTACCTCGTCCCGTTGGACACCCACTTTGAGACAGCCATTATGCAGCAACACTAATTAAGCAAGTAGGTCAATCTCGTGGCCTCATTAGCCAAGCTCTCATTCCAAGTACCAAATGTAACCTAGTCAGGTTCCAGGATGTCCCACTGGAAGTTTGATGGCACCATAGCCTTTGTTGTTGAAGATTTATACTGCCTATCATGGATAAACCTGAATAGGCTTGTTTTCACCATGAGACAGTTTGTCGATAGAAAGCCCGAGCCTACACTTTTACCGACCCAAGGGATTTTTAACCTCCCACACCACATAGACATGGTATGAGAGCAACCGGCCTTTGATGACGCTGTAATTTATACACAGCGGTGGAAATCCAAATTGGCAGAGGTGGGGGCACATGGAATCGAACCACTGACCTTCAGATTAGGAGTCCGACCTAGAAAAAAGTCACACTGTTTTAAAGTTGCATGGGGTGATGAAGCATAATTTTTTTTTTGAATGCCAAACCACATACTTACATTTGATCCTATGTTTCCAACTGAGATGGAACAATGTTAGACTGAAAATCTGAAGGTACCCTGGATTTTTTGTTTGGGGGTGAGGGGGGGGGGGGATTTTTGTACATCAGTTGTTTAAGGAGGGGAATTTTCAATTGCAAACAATTAATTGGTCTTTCTCATTCTACTGCTCCCTGCCCTATCCTAATAATGCCAAACCCCAGGTTAGGTAGTGACAAGAATCAATTTTTACGTCATTGGTTTAACACAACCAGGATTGAAAACCAGGGGTTCAAATACGATGACTTACCAAAGAGGGAAGTGGGCGTTCAACACATTTGGCCACCCCTTCTACTTTCTAGTTAGTTTGAATCCTGTTCTGCCAGCTATTTTTTTAATCTACTTTTTTTTTTAATTCAATTTTATTTTATTTACTGATGCACAAATACATCAATAATAATTCAATATATGTACCCAATTTGATTAATCCTATCTATGGAATTGACTATGGACTCGTTATTAATTATGTAAATTAAATAAATACAATTAAATATGTATTATATTAAAAATATACATATATATTTCCAAATGATACTGATATTTGTAATTTCGAACATACTGCCATATATGGTATAAGTGAATATTATATTGAATGATATTACACCACTGCCAAACAGCCAAGTACACACAACATTATAAACACACTAAAATTAATCAAACAATGCTAGTGTAAATAAAATAAAATACATAAAAATATCACATCACATACCAACAAACAAATGATCGTGCAATGGCAGCATCAGTAGAAACTACCAGGAGACCAGGCTACATTTGAATTAGGTCATCCCACATCACATGGTCATCACGAGGCGTCAATATGCGTCATAACTTTTGGGAAACTTGTCGAAAGTATTTTGGGTTCTTTCAGCTCCAATTGCTTCAAAACTAGCCATTTTTCCTCAAAATTACTCTGGACTAATAATTAGTAAGTTATAACAATCAATTTAATAAATTTATCTAAAAAATAAAACTCCATCGAACCATGCAACTTAAACACTGATATGTTTTCTGCATTATTCCTGCTAATATTAACATAGTGCATTTATATACACATATATATATATAGATATAAACATAGCATCAGTACAATAAGACGAGCAACAACAAGGTAGTATCGTGGGTTGAAAAGTTTTTTTTATCTCTGGCAAAGGATTATAGGCCCTTGCCCCTAAAATAACCGAAAAAATCCTTTGATGCGAATGATACTTGTCAACATACAGTGGAGGTGAGAAGGGCTACAGGTGGTGCCACTGGTACAGTGTTGAGTCTTACTGAGTATAATAATTCCCTTGTATATCTTTATACTCACATAATGCGTTATACATCATATATTTATACATACTATGCATATATATATATTTTACCTCGGGATACAGCCTCAGGCTAGGGAGAAGGAAGCACGTGAGGTACCAGCAATTAGCATATACAACTCACGACTGGATTACGTGTCGTTGGGTTGCTCCGGCAAATTTAGTCTACATACAAGCAAATACGCAGTAAGTATAATCAAAACTGTGGTTAGCTTAATCATGATGCATTAGAGCATCATTATGGAAAAGTTTAGACTTTCTTTGGTCCATTTTGGCGGATTTATTTTTATATTAAACCAAGGATAGAATTCCTTCTCTAAGGAACGAAACCGTCATTATCTGATCTTTCAAAACCCGTTTCACTTTTATAAAACAGTTATATATATTTCCCACCCCGCCGCCCCATTCCCACCCCCCCATCCCACCCCCCCCCCCCCCCCCACCCCCCCTCCCCCCCCCTCCCCCCCCCCCCCCCCCCCCCCCCCCCCCCCCCCCCCTCCCACCCTGTTCCCCCCCCCCCCCCCCCCCCCCGCCTGCGCCCCCCCCCCCCCCCCCGAAATTCTCTCGTACTCTAATAGAGAGTAATGTTGGAGATGCTCCTGGGTTTCTTTTATAGACTCCCCACAAACTGTTTCAGGCGTTTCTCCGAGTTTCGTAGCATTTTCTCCAACTTGTTGACGTAGTAGTCACAGGTGGGAGAAGTGTGCGGAACAGAGTGTAGCAGACACCCTCAAATCTCGTAAGAGATTTGAGGGTGTCTTCTACACTGGTCCCGACCCCGCGTAAGGTTTGGGCTTGACCCACAACCCACGCACAAATTTAGCTTATTACGCCTGTGTTATAACGGTATAAACACGTTCTCTAACACCACTAGATGTCCAAATGAGTTTGAAACAACCATATTGTGACATATATATATACCGGGACTGACCAAAAATTTAGTTTCAGTTCCCGATGGCCACGAAGCGGAGTAAGCTCGGTGCAGCAGCAGCCGAGGGGCGTGTTCCGAGTGGATTGGACGAGGAGTACGACTCCTCACCCGTGTTGTCGGCAGTGCCTTCGACACAGCCCGGGCCGCATATTCTCTCCGAGGCGGACGAGGACATAGTGCCTGACGGCGCCGCGGCTCAAAATTGGGAGACTCGGTTTGCGGCGATGGAGAGTCATATTATGTCTCTCAAACCACCGGTGTCTCGTAAACGGCGAATGCCGAGTGTCCAAGATGAGTCATCATTTGAGGATTTCTCGGAGACAGACTCAGCGATGGAGCTTAAGGCTCCTCCTCCTCCTTCTCCTAAACGGAGGAAGAAGAAGAAACATATCATTTCTTCTGGTGATGATTTCACCAAGGAACGGGGGAAGACTGGACTTCGCAAAAAGCGGAAGACCAAGTCCAAGAAGAAGAAGAGGAAAGATTCTTCTTCTTCCGATTCTTCTACAGATTCCACTTCCACGGAATCAGAGACACACAATATGAAGGTGTCTATGCTGCCATTGGTGGCAAAGTGGCTAAGAAAGTGGAGAAGCCAAAGGCTAAGCGTGTTAAAACCACTACGCTTATGCGCGAGACCATTAATGGCCATTTCCACACGTTTAAACCGGCGGAAATTATCTCCAAGTTAGGAGATGAGTTAACAGGCATTAAAGGTGTTCCCAACTCTATCATTAAGGAGATGGATCGAGATGTCAATATGACGGATGACCGTAAGAGATTTGAGGGTGTGTTGCACACAGTGCATAAGGCGGTGCTTGGTACCCTAACAGCTATTGCTCCTGTGGCAAATAGAATGCAACAAGAAAATAAGTTCTCGTCTTTGGCTAAGACGATGGACAAAGGAATTGCATTGTTGGCGGCGGCAGGTATTACCTGTCGTATCGAAGATATGAAAATGTCTTCAAGTCGGTTTGTACAGATGCTGGCAAAGAAGTGGCTCGCTCAAAGAAGATTACGGATAATGATGGGAAAGAGTTTACGCTCTTTCTCGCTCCAGAGCCGATTAAAGGGAAACCTTTAGATAACACGAAAATGTTTGGCGGTCAACTACAATACCTCTATAAAGAGGTAGAAACTGCAGCCAAGAGTGGCAAAAACATGGATGGTAAGAAGAAACAGGAAATCCCTCGTTTCAAAAGGTCACGAGGGGATTTTCGTCCACGACGGTTCACCAGGGGAACCAGACCGGGCTCAAACTTCGGGCAAGCTTTTCGGGGCCGGGGCGCTCGCTCAGGCCTGGACCGACCAACACCGCACGGACACTAGCCGAGGCGTCAACCGCCGAGGACCCTTCCCCAGGGGGACGGGGCTCAAGTTGACGGCAAAACACAGACGTTCACAAGTCCTTGCAGACTCTAAAACCGCACAAACTGTAAGCAACTTTGTGTGGTGCAATTTAATAATCATATTTCTGAGTGGCACAAAAATTAGGGACCAAGAAATTTTACAAATAGTTAGGGGTGTTACACATTCCCTTCAACAATTTCCTGGTACAGGCAGGATACCTTTTCCTTATAACATTGAACCGTTTGAAGAGAGGCACTAACTAAACAGGTACAAATTTTATTTGAGAAAGGATTATTATACTAAAAAGTGACATACTGTTCAGGAGAGTTTATTTCAAACATCTTCTCGAGACCAAAGCCTAATGGCGAGGTTCGAATGATCCTGGATTTAACAATCCTTAATAAAATGGTTGAATATCGACATTTTAAAATGTTCTCGCTAGATACGGCTCGAGATCTGATTACGCCAGATGCGTGGATGGCTAGTGTTGATTTACAAGATGCATATTATACGCTTCCCATAAGGGAAAAAGACCGGAAATTTCTTCGGTTTCTTTGGGATAACCAACTCTATGAGTTTACCTGCATGCCAAATGGTTTAGCTTGTCCCCCTCGTTTATTCACTAAACTGCTTAAACCTGTTTTCTCAGTAATGGCGCGGAAGGGTCACATAATGTTTCCATACATAGATGATTCGTTTATTATAGCATCAACACAAATTGATTGTGTGAATGCAGTTTTGGATTTATGTGCATTACTCACTAAACTGGGGTTTTATGTACATCCACAAAAGTCAGTGCTTAAACCAACAAAACAACTCAAATGTTTAGGGTTTATTCTGAATACACAGTCTCTTACAGTGTCTATAACAGAACAAAAAGTAATTAAGTTTATGAATACAGCGACCCAGCTTATTACGTTACCAAAACCTAAAATTAGACAGGTCGCAGTCCTTATTGGGGTAATGATATCGTATGCACCCGCTATTCTATGCGGGAAGGCCCATATTAAATCTCTGGAAATAGATAAAAATTTAGCGTTAACACGAACTAAAGGGAATTTTGAGCGAAAGATGTTTATTTCGCAAGAAGGGCTACAGGATATTGGATGGTGGATGCAACACATAGCAAGTTCACCAAATCCAATCCGCATGGCGGAACCTAATACAGTAATTACTACTGATGCTTCGTTAGAAGGGTGGGGAGCTCATCGAGATGGGGTCACAACAGGAGGTAGATGGCTTGATGATGAAAAATCAGACCATATTAATGCACTAGAATTGCGTGCTATTTATCTGGGCTTATGTAGTCTAGTAAAGATAAATAAATCACAAGTTAGAATACTAACTGATAATACTACTGCCATGGCATATATTCGTAACATGGGTGGAACCAAATCAAAGCCTTGCAATCAGTTGTCTAAACTGATTTGGAACTGGGCACAGGCTCAAAAAGTCTGGCTGACTGTAGCGCATATTCCAGGGTCACAAAATACACTTGCAGACCATAAAAGTAGAAATTTCCATGACCATTTAGAATGGTCTCTCTCTACACCTTTGTTTAACTTCATTTGTGAAAAATGGGGTACACCTAAAGTTGACTTGTTTGCATCACGAAATATTAACAAATTACCTTGTTATGTTTCTTGGCATCCTGAACCGGAGGCTTGGAAAGTAGATGCATTTGCTATTACCTGGGAAAATAATTATTTTTATATTTTCCCACCGTTTAGCATTATCAGCCGAGTTGTGAGGAAAATCGGCTTGGAAGGGACACATGCTATACTGGTGGTGCCCGATTGGGACACGCAACCTTGGCTGCCAGCAGTTTCACAACTGGCAAAAGAACATATACGATTCCCAAGAAAACTCGGGAATCTGACGCACCACGGACCGCTAGTGGTTCACGGCGACGTGTCAACGACGCCCCTATTGGCATTCCTTTTCTAAGGAAACAGCTGCAGCAATTTGGATTGGACAAAATTACTGAGAATAGGATAGTATCTGATGCCTGGGCCCGTATGCATGAAGTGGTGTTAGCGGCGTGTGGTGTTATCCCTCTAACTCCGGGTACCTATCTCCGGTTATCGGCGTCGTAGAGAACTATGTCAAGCCGTATGCATGGGCGCTTAAACGGTGAGTGTTAGCTAAATGTGAATTAATTTATTCATTATGGAAATTTCTCTGAGCCTGTTGCCGGCGAGCACCTGCTTGGGCCTAATATATTGCCTTCTCTACCCACCGGGAACCAGCGCGCTTGTTACTGAGGCGGCGGCGGCGATTTGTTTACTTTACATTCGTCGATTTGACAATATGAATAAGGCCGCAAATGCTGCGGCTGCATTAATATCGGTTCAAATTTAGGGTTAAATTGATAAGATTTCACTTATTGCGTCTGTAATTCTGTTAAATATGACAGCATTTAATAGATTTGGGTGTAAGAAATTCCCGCCGATTCGGCGGCGGCCATTTTTACTTGACGTCGACAGTATGGATATCAACGTCGCTGCGGCGGTGGCGATTTGTTTACTTTACATTCGTTGATTCGAAAATATTAATATCGCCGCTGCTACGGCAGCAGCGTTAATATCGCTTCGCATTTAGGGTTAAACTGATAAGATTTCACTTATTGCGTATGTAATTCTGTTAAATATGATAGCATTGAGTAGATTTGGGTTCCATCCTGACACTAACCTAACACTAACACCGCTGTAAACCTGCTATGAGCAGAGTTAGAATTTCCGAGTTTAAACGATCGGTGTTAGCCCTAACACTGCTCCATGCATACCAACTTTTCTGCGCTAAACCAGAAATCCCACTCTATACGCGTTTTGGCTCGCTAACACCGCTCCATGCATACGGCCCCTGGAGGCCAGGAACGGTCAAAATGTACACAACCTATTTAAAGAAATGGGGTGTACATTGTTTGTTAATGAAAGTCAAGCCAACAAATCCAACAATTTTACAAGTAGCTCGTTTTCTTCGTTCTCTAGAGGATGAAGGACTATCCTTTGGGTCGATCAATGCGGCAAGATGTGCGTTATCAATCATATTACCTAGAATTGATGGCGAAACAGTTGGAAAACATTATGTCCTTTGTTATCTACTTCGCTCAATTTATCAAAGGAATCCTCCAAAACCAAAGTATAGTCGGTTTTGGGATGTTTCTATAGTATTTAAGTTGTTTCAGGCTTGGCCTCACAACTCGTGGTTAGATATAAAACAATTAGGTTTTAAGGTCGCGGTCCTGTTATTATTAGTAACGGGACACAGAGGACAGACGATTGTTGCTTTATCCTTAACTGGATTAGAAATAGACAAGAAACAAGCTACGTTTGATTTAGCACAATTGCTCAAATCGAACACGTTAGGTGACCCTTTATCTACGGTTCACTTAGACTGCTTTCCGAATGATCGGAAATTATGTGTTGTGTCAGCCATACGGGCTTATATATCTAAGACAAAGGATTTACGTGCATCACAACAACTATTAGTGAGCTTTATAAAGCCACATAAAGCAATTTCACGAGACACCCTTGCCAGATGGACAATTACGGTGTTGAAATTGGCTGGAGTGGATACGGGCAAATACTCTTCCCACTCAACTAGAGGTGCCATGGTCTCCAAGGCACGGTTGCTAGGTATTTCAGTGAAAAGAATACTAGCGCATGCAGGCTGGAAGACGGCTAAGTCGTTTGCAAAACATTACAACAAACGACTAGAAAAGCCTACCGGCATTGCAAAGCGCCTGCTCGCCAACTAACAAGAATAGGTGAGAACAAAAACGTTGAATATTATAATAAGAATGGATGATATTAAGGATAAAAAATGAATTATGTAAAAGTCTCCCTAGCCTGAGCTAGCCTGAGGCTGTATACCGAGGTAAAATAGTATAGTTATACGAATCTTACCTGGGTATAGATGATGGATAACTGTTGTTTTCCCGAGGTATAAGCCTCGGCTAGACGTGGGCTAGGGCCCACCCACCACGCCCTGCCACGTCTATCCCGTTGGTGTACCATTACGGGAAAATCATAGTATCCATTGTATTGAAAGATCATTTTTTATCCTGAATAGGTAGGTTAAAATTGCTGGTACCTCACATGCTTCCTTCTCCCTAGCCCACGTCTACCCGAGGCTTATACCTCGGGAAAACAACAGTTATCCATCATCTATACCCAGGTAAGATTCGTATAACTATACTATCAGGGATGAAAGATCTCCGCGATATCGCGGATTTCCGGGATTCTTCCTGGAGGCCCCTACTGCAATCCCGCGGAATGATCAGCGTATACTACTAATAAATGCTTCAAATGGTGCAGCACTATCAGCGTATACTACTATTAGTACTAGTATGTGCTTCAAACGGCGCAGCACTATCAGCGTATACCAATATAGATGAAACCCAACTTCCGGGAATTTTCCGCGATTCCCTGACAATGCTAAACCGATGGGAGAATATCCGCATTTCCGCTTTTCTTCCCGGAGACCACTTTCATCCCTGACTATACACATATACGTATCACTGTGTACCCCAACCAAGGTAAGGAACCCTGGGGTGTAAGATTCTACTATGCATACTATAGTATGGAATAATATTGACAGTGCGTTTATATACACATATATGTATACATATATCGCTGTGATTCCGTACCAAGGTAAGATTTTAGATTCTACTCCCACCCTTATATGCTTCCGACCGAGCGGCGAAAGCAGCCCCCCAGAAGAGGGGAGGGGGGGTGGGTGCATCCTGGTCCCCCCCACCCCATGAGAGGGGGGAAAGGAACCACTACACAGCTTATTACACGCGATAAAGGGTTTATCACTATCCATATAAATACAGTAAAACCTCTCTCAATCGACTGACCTTGGGAGCAACTTTAAGTGGTCCATTTCGGGACCAAAATAAAGCGATATATATAAAAAAAAATTGTTACCTCAGTACTATGCCTCTGGCTACTCGTAGCCCAGGGAGAAGGAAGCACATCCGGGTCCAGCAATTAGCATAACCTACTCACAGTGGGAGGACATTTGTTGAGTAGCTCCGACAGTTTTTCTACATAACTACTAAACCAAACAGGTTAGTATCATTTTTGAAAGGATACATTGGTTTAGTTCATGTTAGCATTCACATACATCAAGTTTTAAAAACTTTAAATTGCATATTTGCCTATTTACAGGTTAATTACGATGTGTTGTAACATCGTTAGAACAATACTTCCATTCTTCTTTGTAATGCCGCCCGTTGCCGAACGGAGAGATGTTTGGCAGGAGCCATTTACATCACTAAGATTTATTCCTGGGTTTCTTTAAGATTCCCCAATATTGTTTAGGCGTACCTCCAAGTCCCGTAGTATTTTCTCCAGCTTGTTGGCCACAAAAAGCCACAGGTGGGAGAAGATTATTGGACAGAGTGTGGGAGGCTACCGCTACACTGGTCCCCCCTACCCCTCGTCTAGTTTTGGTTGATTATCCATACCGGTTACCTACGACTGACAAAATTAACCATACGGATGAAAATACGGATTAAACACCACTAGACATGATTGGTAATAATAATATTATGTTTTGCCAGTGTCATGATTCACTGTGAAAGATTCCTAACCTTTTGGTTTTCGGTTTCTTACAGACTCCCAGCTATGGCTACGAAGCGGAGTAATGTGGATGCACCTCGCGAGCTCAGCGAAGACGAAGACCCATCACCGCAGTTAAGGGTCTAAAGGTCGCCAGAATAAAGAGATTCTGGGGAGGCGACTGACCTAGATGAACGGGTCAGGCAGCTGGTACAGCTTAAGCTGGAGGAGCTGCTCCCCGCTACACCACACTCTGCTAAGAAGAAGCAGTTGGTAGTGTCGGAGGACTCCGATTGGGAGGACTTTTCCGACTCCCGGGACTCGTCCGATGAAGAGTCCCAGGAAGAGGTGGTGCTGCCTGTGCATAAGCGCAAGCATAAGAAGAAGGCAGACTCGTCCGAGGAGGACGACTTCACCAGGGTGCGCAAAAAGAAGCCACTGGTGAAGAAACCAAAGAAGAGGAAGTCAAAGAAGGCCAAGAAAAGCAAGTCTTCTTCTTTGGACTCTTCGTCCGACTCATCCTCGACAAACTCGGATTCCGAAACTGAGCGAGTGGGCAAACACACACAGAGTCAGTGGAAAGGCCGTGAAAAAGATCAAGGTCCTCAAGAGGAAGATCTAGATGACCACCATGATGAGGAAAACCATTCAGGGTCACCTCCATACGTTTAAACCGGCGGAAGTGATCATGAAGTTGAGTGAGAAATTCACTGGGATTAAAGGTATCCCGGAGTCGGCCATCAATGAGATGGATTCAGATGTGAAGCTCAATGAGGATCGCAAAAAGTTTGAGGGAGTTCTGCATACAGTACACAAAAGAAGCATTTGGAACAATATGGTCTGGACAAAATTACACAAGAGAGACTCATTTCACCCGCCTGGAGAAAAGGGACTGTGAAATTATATACAAGTTACTTAAAAAGATGGGGACTTCACTATTTGCTGAAAGGGGTCAAAAACATTAGGGCCTACAAGAGCTCAGATTGTTAGATTTCTAAGAATGCTACAAGATGAAGGCTTAGGATTCGGGGCAATTAATGCAGCGCGATGTGCACTTTCAATTATTCTACCAAGGATAGATGGACAAATGATTGGAAAGCACCAGGTAGTGCACTGGTTTATTAGGTTGGTGTATGAGAGAAACCCACCGAAACCCAAATATAATAGGTTCTGGGATGTCTCAGTAGTATTTAAGCTTTTTGAGTCATGGCCTAGTAATAAACATTTATCAATGAAGGAACTAGGATTTAAGTTAGCAGTTCTATTGCTGCTAGTGACCGGACACGGGCCAAACTATGTGGTGTTGTCTCTGGACGGACTGGAGATAGACAGCCAGGAGGCAACATTTGATTTGGAGACATTACTAAAGTCGAATCGTACAAGGGACCCGCTGTCCATAGTGCGTATAAATAGGTTTCCAGAGGATCAACGTATTTGTGTAGTGTCAGCCATTAGGGCATATGTATCCAAGTCATGGGGAATAAGGAATTCCAGACAGCCTTATGTGGTATAATAAAGCTTATTAAAAGCTATCTTGAGAGACACACTCACAAGGTGGACCATCAAGGTGCTTAAGGAGGCAGGCGTTAATACTGGACGCTATGCATCCCACTCAATGCGGGATGCCATGGTCTCTAAAGCAAGACAATTAGGAATCTCAGTGAAGAGAATCCTGGCGCACACGGGCTGGAAGACAGCTAGATCATTTGCAAAACATTATAACAAATGGCTAGAAGAGTCAAGCGGCCTACTTACCAACTAAAGACGGGTGAGAAACACAAAAATTCTATTATATGTTTTAAAGAATAACTATAAAAAAAAGGATAAAAAATAAGATCACGTAAAGTTCTCCGAGGGCTACGAGTAGCCAGTGGCTATATACCGAGGTAAAATATTATAGTTATACGAATCTTACCTGGTACAGATGATGGATAACTTGTTTTCCCGAGGTACTAGCCTCGGATAGTCGTGGGCTAGGGCCTACCCACCCTACCCTACCACGACTATGATGTGGGCTTGTGCCAAAACGAAAACATTAGTATCCATAGAATTTTGAGATAATTTGTTATCCTATTAAGTATGTCAAAGATTGCTGGACCCAGATGTGCTTCCTTCTCCCTAGCCCACGACTATCCGAGGCTAGTACCTCTAGAAAACAAGTTATCCATCATCTGTGCCAGGTAAGATTTGTATACCTATACTATATATATAATAGTTACCTACATAAATGAACAAGGAAGACATGATAGTGGGTTAGAGTGTATTTTCTCTGGCTAGAGGAACAAAACGCCCCTTGTCTAAAAAGAAAAAATTCTCAGCGGCAAGTGAGTAGGACAGTGAGCAGGCACCGCGCCACCGTCGGAGCTGAGGCATGAGCAGTAGATGAGTAGGTGAGGTTCCAGCACCCGATCACTGATGTGTGGGTGCTAGGATAGTATAGTATTCCGTGTTATTATACTCGTATAATTCTTATACAGCATATACAGTAGCTAGGAAGCAACAAGTATCAATTTTTAAGTTATTGGTTTGACCCAAACGGGGTTCGAACCCACGACCCTTCGATCTACCAGCACGGGAGACGGACGCTCTAACTCATTCGGCCATCCAATCTGGTTCCGACCACCCAGTGAGCACGGCATTGCATATTTTGGTGCCGCTAGGTTGGCACCAACTCGCCAACCAAGGGGTCGGTGACCTGGCAGTGCCAACCATTTTCAATGGCGCCGTCGGAACAGGACGCAAGGAGGTTGCACGTGCAGCAGCTGCATCCTCATTGCGTCCAAAATTTCCAAAATGGACGCCGGGAGGTTGGCGTCTTTGCAGCGCCAGCACTTGCGGAGGGCGTAAGGAGGACGTTTTGACGTCGCAAATCGATCGTAAGCGAACGCAGGCCTCGGGTGACTGGGGTATTAGGTAGGTGGTCGGCTTAGGGAGTTAGAATATGGTTACAATGGTGTTGTTGGGACCCAATTAAAGCGATCGATATAGGGGAGTGGTCGACTAGAGAGGTTTTACTGTATATATATATATATTATATATAAAACCCATTCACTCTCCTCCCACCCATATAACAACTACTTAATAAATGCGCTCGAGACTAAGTCAGATATATATCTGGTCAGATCTAGATAAGTGTTCTGCTTTCGAACATTAATGCTTTTACTGTACAATGTAGGTTTAAGGTAACTGTTACCCTCTTCCTTCCCCAACCTGTGCAGGTGTGGCTTGTTCCATGGTTTGTCTACCTGCAGCAGCCTTCTTATATCCTATCAGAGCCAATGGCAGGAATCCAGAAAGATGACTTTGTCACTTTAAACAAGTAGCAAAAATGCATGGGTTACATATTTTCATATTTAGGTGTTCTCAAAATTAATTTTTAGTGGAAAAAAGTTTGGTAATGCATAATTTATCTAGAATTGTCTCATCTTTTTTTCTTTGGGCATCCCGCCCCCAACCTTCCAAGTGCTACCACTAGCTGCTTTTTGAGACAACCCCCGCCCCCTTCCAAGTGCTACCACTAGTTGGTTTTTGAGACAACAACCCCCTTCCAAGTGCTACAACTAGCTCCTTTTTGACACACACACCCCACCTCCTTCCAAGTGCTACTGCTGGTTACTTTTTGAGACCCCCCCCCCCCCTCCTTCCAAGTGCTAGACCTAGCTCCTTTTTGACACCCCCACCCCTCCTTCCAAGTGCAACCGCTAGTTGCTTTTTGAGACCCCCCCCCCTTCCAAGTGCAACTGCTAGTTGCTTTTTGAGACCCCCCCCCACCTCCTTCCAAGTGCAACCGCTAGTTGCTTTTTGAGACCCCCCACCTCCTTCCAAGTGCTACCACTAGCTGCTTTTTGAGACAACCCCCACCCTTCCAAGTGCTACCACTAGCTGCTTTTTGAGACAACCCCCACCCTTCTAAGTGCTACCAATCAATCAATCAATAGTTCCATCCTCTAGTCGAGGGTTGGATGCAATGGTTCTCCACTTGTCCCGATGTTGTGCTGTTCTGATAGACTGTGAATAATTCAAGCCTGTCCACTGTGAAATATTTGTAAACCATGATGTTCTTGGTCTCCCTCTCCCTCTGCTGCCATTCACCTTCCCTTCCAACAATGTACGGTATATTGAACTCTGACGAATGATGTGGCCAAAATAAATAAGTTTCTTTGTCTGTATAGTGGCAAACAAGCTTTTCTTATTTTTAATTTTTCTGAGAACTTCTTTGTTGGTGATCTTCTTTGTCCATGATATTTTCATCATCCTTCGATAAGTCCACATCTCAAATGCTGCTAAACGTTTGTACATTTTCTTAGAGATTGTCCATGTCTCTGCCCCATACATTAGAGTAGACCACCAATAACACTGAAGAATACGCTTCCTTGTTTGTATTAATATCTTACTTGATGTTAACACTCTATACATTTTGGAGAATGTTGTTCGGGCTATTGTTATCCTTCTTTTAATTTCTTCCTCACATCTCCCATCATTTGTAATCTTTTGTCCGAGATATATGAATTCGGATACTTGTTCTATGTTTGTGCCATCTATGGTTATATTGACATTTGGTTTATCTGTCTTTTTACTTATAACCATTGTTTTGGTCTTCCTGGCATTCATCTTCATGTTGAATAGTATTCCAGCTTTATTGATTCTATTTACTATATCTTGTAGGTTTTTCTCACTGTCTGCTAGTATTACACTGTCATCGGCATATCTAAGATTGTTGACGTTCATGCCACCTATTGTCACTCCCTTGCAATCTTGAATGTGTCTGAAAATCATCTCTGTGTGCAGGTTAAATAGACATGGTGACAATACACACCCCTGTCGAACTCCTCGTTTAATCATAACCCTGCTCCATTTTTATAAATGCACGTTGTGTCCAGTATAAGTTCACAATTAGTTTAATGTCTTTGCCATTGACACCAATATCTTGTAAACATTTGATTAACAGTTCATGATTGACTCGGTCGAAGGCCTTCTCATAGTCAATAAAGCAGGCATAAACATCCTGGTTCACTTCACAATAACGTTCACAAATCATTCTCATATTGAAAATCCCTTCACGTGTACCTCTTCCAGATATAAACCCACTTTGTACGTTACTGATTTGTTCTTCAATTTTCTGTCTGTTTCTCAGTAAAATTATTTTCAGGATCATCTTCAACATATGACTCATCAGGCTTAGTGTTCTGTACTCAGTACACAATGTTGGTTTTAGCTTCTTTGGGAGTCGTACAAATATGGATTCATTCATATTCAATGGTATAAATCCAGTCTCATAGATGTCAGTTACTAGCTTATGAATGATTTGAATCCCCACTTCATCTAGTCCTTTTATCATTTCTGATGTTATCTGGTCACTTCCAGGAGCCTTACCTGCCTTTAGATCATTGATAGCCTTCTCAACCTCTGATACTAATATAATATTCCCATCTTCTTTCTCAATTGTGGGTGGGTTCCCTCTGTCATCATTGTATAGTTCGTTTACATATTCTTCCCATCTGGACTTTATTTCATCTTCTTCAAAGAGCATTTTGCCGTCTTTGTTCTTGATACATTTACTGCTTCTCTGTCTGTATCCTTGACCTGTTATCTCTTTCACTTTCTTGTGCATCTCTCTTGAACGATGTTGAGACTCAAGTTGTTCCACTACTTCACACTTCTTATTCCACCATTCATCTTTAGCTTTTTTGCATTCAACTTCTATTTCATTCTTCAGGTGTTTGTATTTAGGTGGATCAGTGGTTTTCACTTTCTTCCTTTCTGCCATCTTTTCTAGTATGGTTTGCGTCATCCATGATTGCTTTGTCTCTCGTTTTTTATTTGGTAACACCTCCTCTGCTGACTTGACCATGCTTTCTCTGAGAGCTTCCCATTCCATTTCAATGTTGTTATACTGTCTCTGAGGAGTTTCTTCATTCAACAGTACACTGAATTTGTTATGAACAGAGACATTATACTTAGTTCTGTATTTTGCATCTTTTAACATGTTCATATCCATTTGAATGTTGTTTTTAATTTTGTTCTGCTGTTTCAATTTCACTACCATACCGATTACTACTGGATTATGATCCGAACATGTCAGCACCTGGATATGTCCTTGCCTGTTTGATACAATTTCGATATCGTTGGTTGACAAGAATGTAATCGATCTGGTTCCGACATACATCACCAGGGCTCTTCCATGTATATAGTCTTCTCTTTGGATGTTCAAATAAGGTGTTAGCAATTACTAGTTTTGATGTCAAACAGAAGCTACTTATTGACCCCTCCCCCATTCCAAGTGCCTCCACTACCTGCTTTTTTTAGACCCCCCCCCCCTCCTTCCAAGCGCTACAACCCCCCACCCTTCCAAGTGTACCACTACCTTCCAAGTGCTACCACTAGCTGCTTTTTGGGGCACCCCACCTTCCAAATTGTACTGCCAAACAGAATCGAGTTTGGTAATGTCATTAATTGCCCCAGAATTATCTCATCTTTTTTCTTTGGGCACCTCCCCCCCCCCTTCCAAGTGCTACCACTAGCCACTACTTTTTGGGACCCCCCCCCCCCTCCTCCCAATTCTTTTGTAAATGGTGACTCATGAGAAACTTACAACCACAAACCGGCTTTTAAACGTTTATTACACCGAACAGTTTAACAAATTTAACAATTTTAACAATTTAACAAGACCTTATTTTAACATGGTTTTTGTTTTCATTTTACATCTTGACAACATCATATCAGGACGGGTACCGACTTGTGACAGTGCGCACTTATGGTGACTTTATAGTGCTGCCCCACTGGGAACCAGGCCGCCAGCACCATGACCTGATTTCCCACTATCACATTATCCTTATACTGAGATAACCAGTCCATGCCCTATCCTAATAATGCCGAGCGCCAGGCTAGATAGCGACAAGTATCAATTTTGTAACTCGCAATCTTCTGCATGGAAAGCCTGCGCTCTAAACGATTTGGCCACTGTGTCTGGTCTCTTGGTTTAACAAGGTCAGTCATATCACATGACATCATGCATTTTATCATTATGCACGACGTGCTTACATGTCTCAGTAAGGAATCCTGGGAACTTTTCCCCTGATCATCAAAATATCTCATGTTATCCTTTCAACTTAAACTTGAATGCGTTGAACCACGAACACATATATTATTTGTGGTTTTAAAAGACATCTTAAGACTAGAATCTTTTTTAATCATTTTTTTGGGGTTAATTTAAATTTTGAAATTGAACTAAACTTAACCTAATCTTTTTAAATAATTTTTTGGGGGTTAATTGACATTTTTAAATTGAATTAAACTTAACCTAAACTTCAACATTAACTTGAACTGAACATAATTTCAAACACCTAGTGCTAGCATTAGTAATTTTATATATATTTTTTTTAGTAACCTCGTATTTAGGCCCCTCTACAAAATAATTGGCGATGGTCCTTTTGAAATAAAAATCTGGGTTGGGCGGATCCCAGTTCCCTCTCCATCACCCCCTCAAATCCGTCTCCATTGCTTTCCCCCACTGCCCTATCCGTAACCCCCCCCCCCCCCCTTCACTGCCCATTCCATTTCTCACTCCACGGACCTCCCATTTTAATTTTTTTTTTTTTTTAAATCAAAAATATTCACTGCGGAAGATTTTTCAGCGACGGGCGGGGACAATCACCAATTTAAAAAAATTGTATTTGGCCCTAGTTAGTCCATAATGTTCATACCAGTCAGGACACCAGGTCAACTTCAGTGCCATCCACGGACTCTTGCTTTATGTCAGGCGTAGTGCCATTTTCAAAGTCCGAACACACATCTATCTTCTCCACAGTGTGAGATTTCATGTGCTTCCTAAAAATAACCGGTCGCCAGAACACTTTATCACAATGACTGCAAGTATGTGGCTTTTTCAAGTGAGTCCACATATGCTGCCTTAGCCCACTTGACTCTGAGAATTTCTTATCACATGTCAGGCAGGGATAAGGTTTTTCTCTCGTATGGGTGCGAATATGCGTCTTCAGACTCCAGGGCTCGCGAAACCACTTTTTGCAATAAGTGCACGGAAGCGCTCGCTCCCCGGTGTGCATCATCATGTGTTTCTTGAGGTGGGTTTGCTGGCGGAATCCATGACCGCACTCGGAGCAGATGTGTGGCTTCTCCCCGGTGTGCGTCATGATGTGTCTGTTCAAGTTTCCCAGGACGCTAAATCCCTTACCGCAATAAGTGCATATGCAGGCTATCTGCCCGGTGTGTATGTTCATGTGCCTCTTCAGTTGGTTCGGAGAGCTGAATGTCATTCCGCAGTCCAAACACTGATGAGGCTTCTGACCAGTGTGGGTGAGCACGTGCTTCTTTAAGGCGGCCGACTGCGAGAATTCCTCCCCACAGATGGAGCAGCAATTGGATACTACTTCTCCGCTGTGGGTCATCAGGTGGCATTTAAAAAGCTTGGGGTCACTCAAAATGAGCCCACAAGTGTCACAAAGATGGTTTGCATCTCCTCTGTGCATTCGGACATGTTCGTTCAACTCCTTCTTGGACTGGAATTTCATGCCACAAACTTCACAGGCGGATTCTATCTCTGTGGGGTGGTTGGTCTTTGTGTGAATTCTCAGGGCGATCGACTTAGTGAAGCTCGCTTCGCAGTACGTGCACATGTAGGGTTCCTTTCCAGTGTGTACCGTGTGGTGCAGCTTCAGTTCGTTTGACCTTCGGAATGCCTTCCCACAGTCCGAACACACGTGTGGTTTTTCTCCTGTATGGGTCCTGAAGTGTAACTTCAGCTTGTGGGCTTCATCGAATCTCCTCCCACAAGTCACGCATAGGTGCGGTTTCTCACCAGTGTGCCGTTTGATGTGTCGCATCAAAAACCGCGCGGCAGTAAATGTACGATTGCATTTAGCACAGGCGTAAGGCCTGCCTTCGATGGTAATTGGAAGTTGCTGATAAAATTTTGCATCAGTGTCAGTTTTTATGTGGATTTTTTGCTGATGTGATTTGAGGCGCTGCGACAAACTGAACTGCTTTCCGCAGTCACAACAAACATGTGGCTTCTCCGTACTGTGGGTGCGCATGTGGACTCTCAACCCGCCTGACTGGCTGAACGCCTTCCCACACACGGTACAAGCGTATGGCTTGACACCAGTGTGAGTGCTCATGTGCTTCTTCCGGTCACACGACTGGCTAAACCCCTTCCCACACTGCTGGCACATGTATGGCTTTTCTCCTGTGTGCGTGTACATGTGTCGCTTCAAGCTACTCACCAAGCTGAATCCCTTACCGCAGTCATGACACACATGACTCTTCTGTCCACTCTTACTCATTGTTGTCTTGTATAATACATGCGAGTCTGCCAAATGAGTGCTGCCCTCTGGTGTTTGGGCTATACACTATAGTCTACTTTTTGCTGCCACCTGGCGGAGAACTCAAAAAGCACCACCATAATATGCGTTTAGCACATGGCCCATCATCTCAATACATCAAGTAATCGTTATTAACTGATCATGACAATCGTGTCACTTCAAAACAACACGGCAGTGCAGGGGGTGAGTGTGTGGCTGTGTGTGTGTGTGTGTGTGTGTGTGTGGGGGGGGGGGGGGGGGGGGGGTGGAAGCTGATGATCATTCTCTTCTCCCATGGAAGCTGTTGCTGTATTCGGCTACTTGAATGGTACAATCCTTCGTCACGCATAGATGTATAGATGGGTGTTCATCGCATCTAAATATAGAAATATACTATAGAATAAATAGATTATGTTAAATATAAATCAATTTTCAAACAAAGGGGAAAGGAAGAGTAATCAGCCAATAATGATTTTATGTTTCTGTCATTTTTCTGAGAGTAGTAACAGGTTCTGCAGTAACAGGTTCTATTAAATTGACTCAGTATTCCCGTATATGTGACACCAAATGTTTAATAAGTGCATCAGTATCTTAGAAGTTACATGTGTCGAATCAAATCTAGATAATGGGTTTGGTTTTGAAAGTGTTATGCTTCATTGGACTAGACAGCTTTAAACAAATTTACATTGAATGCCTATTAGTTACTAATTTATTACCTAGTATCACGAAAACGTATATGCAGCTCCCTAAAGAAAAAATGAAAAAAGAATCCGTCATTTAAAAAAAAAAAAATATTAAAATCATTACTTTTACTATTATATTAATACACTATAGCATGTCACGTAGCATATGAATGCTGTTACTTACTTATTACCTAAATTGGTCCATGTTTACCAAAAAAGTAAAAACGGGAAATTGTACCACATAAAACGGAGGAGGTGCATTATGCTGTTAAATTATGTTATTGTTTTCTCCTGCCCTCCCTTTAAAAAAAAGACATTTGTGAACATTATCTAAACAAATGAAAAATTAGTTTTTATTTAATGACACCTCTAGAGCGCATTGATTTTTATCATCGGCTATTGGACGTCAAACATATGGTCATTCAGACGTATTTCTTTGGAGGAAACCTGCTGCCACCATATAGGCTAGGCTTACCAATAAACAGCCAGGTTTTTTTTTACCTGCACTCTCTCACAGACAGTACAGCACATACCACAGCCTTTTATGAACCAGTTGTAACCACTGGTTGGAACGAAAACTGCCCAAACTGCAAATGTGTCCACTGAGCAGGATCGATCGGATGAACAACACCTTCAGAGGTGGATATTCTACTGCCGAAGCTGCGTCCCGCTCCCTACATTATCTAAACATGCAACAGTAGTAAGCAGCAATAGGAGCTAAATCAATTAACGCAATTGAAATTTAAATGCAAAAACACTATTTTAATCCTCCCCCCAAAAACGTGGGTATCAGGAGGGGGGGGGGGGTAGAGGAGAAGGAATTTGTAACCATATAACTCATCTCTTCTAACTTTATATCATGCAATCTAAATTATAGTAAATGCCATGATATGGCGATGGTCAGTGAATATTATGCCAAATCTTAATCACACTCCACAGCAACTTCATGCGCGTAGTCAAACCGATTAATTCGCTCTATATATATATATATCCGACCCAGCCAGGGGGAAGGCTAAGGACTAACATATAGTATAGTTAGACGAATCTTACCTTGGTACAGATGATGGATAACTCTTGTTTTCCCGAGGTACAAGCCTCGGGTAGTCGTGGGCTAGGGAGAACGAAGCAACATCCGGTACGTCAATCTTTACAAAACTTATTCAGGATAAAAATGCGGTTAATGATTGGAATTCCTCATGTTTTCTTTTTGGCACAAGCAAACATAGTAGTCGTGACTGGGTGTGGTGGGTGGGCCCTAGCCCACGACTACCCGAGGCTTGTACCTCGGGAAAACAAGAGTTATCCATCATCTGTACCAAGGTAAGATTCGTCTAACTATACTATTTTACCTCGGTACACCGCCTCGGCTACTCGAGGCCGAGGGAGACTTTACGTAGCCTCATTTTTATCCTCAATCATGTACATCAACAATGTAACATTCAGAACAATCATAACTCAAACTGTTCACACTCACGTGACCTTCTTAGTTGGTGAGTAGTCGGGTCGCCACCCCACTTGTCTTCTCAAGTCGTTTGCTGTAATGTTTTGCAAACGACTTCGCCGTCTTCCAGCCAGCGTGTGCCAGGATCTTTTTAACCGAGATCCCCAAATGTCTTGCTTTTGAAGCCATCGCACCTCGCGTAGAATGCGAAGCATAGCGTTGCGTATCAACACCTGCTTCCTTGAGCACAATCATCGTCCATCTTGCGAGCGTGTCTCTGGAGATAGCCTTATGTGGCTTAATAAAGCTAATCAATAGCTGGCGCAAATTCCTAATTGGCGCTGTCTTGGCAATATACACTTTAATCGCCGACACCACACAAAGTTTCCTATCCTTTGGGAAACTCGTCAAACTAATCGAAGAGAGTGGGTCTCCTAAACGGTTTGATTTTAACAACTTATCCAAATCAAACGTAGCCTCCTTGTTATCTATCTCTAAGCCCTGAAGTGAAAGGGCAACAATAGTTTGGCCTCTATGTCCAGTTACCAAAAGTAACAATACAGCCAACTTAAAACCTAACTGTTTAATCGATAAATGTCTATTACTAGGCCATTGCTGGAACAGCTTAAATACTACTGAAACATCCCAAAACCTACTATACTTAGGCTTAGGAGGATTCCTAAAATAAACACCCCTCATAAACCAGTGAATAACATGATATTTTCCAACTGTTTGTCCTTCAATCCTGGGAAGAATTACCGACAGTGCACATCTGGCTGTATTAACAGCTCCATAACCCAGGCCATCATCTTCCATCATCCGCAAAAATCTTGTAACTTGAGCAATCGAAGGGTTCATAGGCTTTACTTTATGCACTAAGCAATAAACACCCCATTTCTTTAGATAACACGTATATAATTTTACAGTTCCTGGTCGCCATGCATGCGCAATTAACCTCTCCTGGGTAATTTTATCTAAACCAAACTTCTCTAAATATTTAGCTAAAAAAGGAATGCCAATAGTGGTGTTGTGGACACGTCTCCCGTGTTTGTCAGTTTTCCTTGGTAACGAAGGTTCAGCGGACCTCTTGGGAATCGTAAACAATCTCTCGCTCCCCACTCCACTGCTGCCCTCCAGGGCTGCGTGTTCCACTCCGGCACTATTAGCACTGCATGCGCATTGTCTAGTCTGATTTTCCTGGCTACCTTGCTGATTAAGGCAAAAGGGGGAAAAATATAATAAAATTTTTCATTCCAAATCATCGAGAAAGCATCCACTTTCCAGGATTCTGGCTCTGGATGCCAAGAAACATATCTATCATCTTTGTTATTCCTACGCGAAGCAAACAAATCTACTTCTGGAAAACCCCACTTGTTACAAATTTCCTCAAAAATACTATCACTCAAAGACCATTCTAAATGATCATGAAAACAACGACTTTTAAAATCCGCTAACGTATTTTGGCTACCTGGAATATGTGCAACTGTTAACCAAACTTGGTGTTCTTGAGCCCAATCCCAAATTTGTGTTGCTAATTTGTTACACTCCTTGGACTTTGTTCCACCCATATTCCTAATATATGCCATAGCTGTAGTATTATCCGTTAAAACTTGAACAACAGTCTCAGGCACATCTACCAAACTCTTTAAACCTAAATAAATAGCTCGGAGTTCTAAAACATTAATATGATCATTTCTCTCTTCTTCTAGCCAACGGCCCCCTGTAGCTAGCGCCCCTCTATGAGCACCCCAGCCTTCCAGCGAGGCATCTGTGGTAACAACCGTATTAGGCTCCCCCATTCTAATTGGATTATGAGAGTTACTAACGTGGCTTAGCCACCAGTCGATATCCTTTCGACCATCTTCCGAAATGACCATAAGACGTTCAAAATCTCCTTTATTTTTTTATAACGCCACATTTTTATCTATTTCCAAAGACTTAATATGTGCCTTACCATATAAAATAGCGGGTGAATACGCTACCATAATCCCCACTAACACTGCTACTTGCCTTATCTTAGGTCTTTTGCACCGCAACAAATCACCCGCTGTGGTCTTAAATTTCTCAATTTTATCCGGCGTCAAAGACGCCGTCATACATACAGTATCTATAAAGAAACCCAAACATTTTAATTTCTTTGTAGGGAATAGAACTGATTTAGTACTATGAATATAGAAACCTACTTCCGTTAAAGTATCACATAAATCTTTAATGGCTAACAAACAATGCTGTTGCGTTTGCGCAACAATAAAGGAATCATCAATATAAGGAAACATAACATGGCCTTTCTTCGCCATCTCAGAAAAAACGGGTTTAAGTAATTTCGTAAACAAACGAGGAGCACAAGCCAACCCATTCGGTAGACATGTAAACTCAAAAAGCTGACCCCCCCCATAAAAATCTCAAAAACTTCCTAGAAGTTTGAGCAATGGGGATAGTGTAATAAGCATCCCTTAAATCTACACTCGCGAGCCAAGTACCTGGTGTCACCAAATCTCTGGCCGTCTCAAGAGAAAACATTTTAAAATGTTTATAAACCACTAGCTTATTTAACTTAGTCAAATCCAAAATCATCCTAACATCTCCATTAGGTTTAGGTCTAGAAAAAATATTAGATATATATTCACCTTCAACGTGTTGAACTGGCTCCACTATTCCTTTAATACAAAATTTTTGTACTTGCTTATCTAAAGCTTGATGTTCGTCCAAAGACAGACGGTAAGGAAACGGTATACGGTTTTGAACCGGAATACTTAAAAAAGGGATCTCAATACACCTAACGATCTCCAAAACTTCAACATTACTCATAATATTTTGCCAAGCCAAAAAATTATTAGCTATATTACCAGTGTGAAAATCGCTTACTGAAGTTTGAGTCGACACCTCTACTTGTTGGTGTCCCTGTTGGCAGGCCTCGGGAGCGGCTTGAAGGGCGGGTTCCCCCTGAACGGACGGTTGCCGTCGTTCCAACCGAACTGGTTTCTCTCTCTCTGCCCCCGGCCTCTCTGACTTCCGTAGCTGGAACTGCCTGGGCGTCCTCCCCGTTGGCCGGTTCGCCTGCCCCGAAAATCCGATCTAAATTTCTTAAATTTTCCAACACTGTCCTTCTTCACCTCATGGTGTTTTGACTGTTTGGCTGCCGTCTCCACTTGTTTGAACAAGTACTGCAACTGGCCTCCGAACATCTTTGTTGCATCCAGTGGCTTTCCTTTAATTGGCTTCGGGGGAAGGAACAACGTGTACTCTTTCCCATCATTATCCACCACTTTCTTGGATCTCGCCACCTCCTTTCCTGCCTCTGTGGTTACTGATTTGAAAACATTCTCATATCTGCGATATGAGAGAAAATTACTCGTTGCCGTTAATGCTGCCACCCCCCGCGTTCATATCTTCACAAAGAGTAGTAAACTTATGGTCCATCATCATACGGTTGGCTATAGGCATAATAGCCGCCAACGCAACCAGCACCCCTTTATGCGCCATGCTCAAGGATGCCTCCATTCGCTTCCGATCTTCATTTAAAGTAACATCGTCATCCATGTCTTTCATGGTAGCCTCCGGGAGTCCTTTAACCCCAGTGTACTGCTCAGCCAGTTTATTTATAACCTCCACCGGTTTAAACGTATGAAAATGTCCGCGGACATTTTTACGCATCAACGAACACGTGTTGATTTTCTTACGTTTATCCAACCTGATCTTTTTCATCACCTTCGTCGTAATGTCGGCATACTTCCCTTTATGCGACGCTTCCGAATCCGTGTCCGTAGTCGTAGAATCCGACGAAGAGTCGGAAGAAGAAGACTTCTTCTTTTTCTTCTTCTTTGCCTTAGACTTCTTCACTTTCTTGGGCTTTCGGGATTTACTACGCTTACGGTAGTACTCATCGCCTTCCGATGAATCCCTCTTCGTCTTCTTAGACTTGGCAGACTGTAACACCTCAGAGTCGGTCGACTGCTGCGCACGCGAGGCATCTTCCCACTCCGACTCGGAGTCCGAAACCTGATGCCGGCGTTTCCGTGACCGAAAGTCAGAGGGCTGCCTGGGATCCGGTAACAACTGTTGAAGCTGCTCCCGTATCATCTGGGCAATCTTGTCTTCCTTACTGGAGAGCCCTGCCCTAGGTGAAGAACCCTCAGACTGGCCCGAAGCCAATGCAGGGTTCTCCTCGCGATCTGTTGTGGGCGACGCCCCCCGCACTACTCTGCTTCGCCGCCATATCGACGACCCTAAAACGAAGCAAAACGACGTTTTTAGACCAAAATTAAGCCGCAACTAGCCAACAGAACAGCGGTACAAGCGCCTATCAGCACTGTAAAGCATAAAAACTGTATTTACACCAGTTTATGCGAGGCGTTTAAGGCATATTTAAGTCGAAAAGCACACAGCTGGGATACCAGCGTTTAGCCACGACGGGTCAGGACCAGTGTAGTTCCTGCCACGCTCTCTGTGTGCTACACTTCTCCTTTCTGTGGCTACTACACCAACAAAACGGAGAAAATATTAACACACTCGGGGGTTCGCCTACACTTGAGAAATCTATCAAAAAAGACACTTAAGGCATCGATTTCCCTTTATCTAACTAAACGAAGATTGACTCCTGTCAAACCGCTCTCCGTTCGGCATCGGGCGGCAAAAACAAATGGCGGTGTTGTCATACTACGCACCGGCAAATAGACGCACAAAACCAACGAAAAACGACAAAATATCGTTCAAAAACGCTACTCAAAGCGACAAATATGTGCGTAAAACAATCATAAACAAATCACTGCAATATTTCACGCGTACTCACTCGTTAACGCGTCAAAATCTTGTAAAAACTGCTCGTACACCTCGTAACGTCCTCCCGTTACGAGTGGAATATGCTAATTGACGTACCGGATGTTGCTTCGTTCTCCCTCGGCCTCGAGTAGCCGAGGCGGTGTACCGAGGTAAAATATATATATATCTTTTTCTTTCTTGAAGATTTATACTGCCTATCATGGATAAGTCTGAATAGACTTTTTTTCACCATTAGACAGTTTGTCGACAGAAACCCGAGCCTACACTTTTACCGACCTAAGGGATTTTTAAGCTCCCACACCACATAGACATGGTATGAGAGCCTTTGATGACGCTGTAAGTTATACACAGCAGTGGAAATCCAAATTGGTCCGAAGCATTGTTTATTCATATTATTATATGAGTTTCACTTGTCTTAATTTTCACTTGTCCACAGTATTTAGACGGACAAGTGAAACTCGCACCAGACTTGTCTGGCGGTGGACAAGTGAAATTGTTTGCTTATTTCTATCATTGCTATAGTATAGGCTAGACTTGGTAGGTGAAGCCAAGAACCTAAAAATATAGGGGGGCTCCGACCAAGGTTGAAGGTGTAGGCCCTATACTATTTTTGACACTGTCATAGCCTCATAGCCATTATCTGTTTTTAGAAGGGGCCTCACAACACAAGTGAATAACCTAGGTTACTAGGACCTCTCCTAATGTAAATCCGGCACTGACGGAATGACTGACACGACCTACCCTACTACAGTACTGTAGATAGACTCAGAGTATAGACGTGTCATAGTACTCATACTCATAGACAGTCATAGTGATAGTTAGATAAAAGATTCACCCGGTACTTGTAGTACTGCGAGTACCGGGTGAATCCTTTATCTAAATGATAGTATGATAATAACAGTGTCAGGCTGTCACTTGACTAATGTCAGTCTCGAGTCTGTTCCAGATTTAGATGAAGAGGCTATTATACTAACTTAGTAACACCATATTAAGCATGTCGTATTTCTAAATACTAACAGAGATACACGTAATAAACTGCATGTTGTCAACAATATTGAATATAAAGCTTACGGACACAATTATGTGACAATACTGTCAGAACTGGGTTGTGGTCACAGGTGTGTCGAGCACGCCGATATATCCAAGAACGCCCGAATCGCCATTCCACCCATTATCACTCACTGTTGAGCACACCGGATATCCCAAACATGAAAAGACAGAATAGCAACCTGTGGGTGTGCATAAATAGATTCTGATTCCGAGATGACATGTGACCTTCCTTCCCTCCACATGACTTGGGTGCATATAAAACCATTGAGGAGAAAACTACTGTTGATTGTAATGACTGCAATGTCAACCGATAGCTCATCTAGAATGGTTCCCACTACCTCCACCAGGTGGTGAATTCGAGAATGCGTAGTGTTGTGACTGTCCACCAGGTGGGAGCATTGAGTTGACCTGTGAACCACAATCACTGGGGGCGTAATCGATTAATCAACTCGGGTCACCCGAGCCACTTTATGGCGCATGCGCACATCCTACAGACTCGGGTTTTAATAAACGAATACGCTTGGGGTGGACAAAATGGTGGCTTAATCTAAAACTTAATATGTTTGTTCAATAACCGATATATGTACAGCAAAATAGGATTTAAAGTATTTTATGATTGTAGAAGCTGACAATCTGGGTTATTAAAAAAAAACACCATTAAAACACACATCGGAGTTGTACTGGTAGCTGTTATCCTACAGGTACCAGCACAGATATGACGTCATCGCTCCTAGCAAACCCCAGCCAAGAGGTGGGTTACTGGGGTGGGTCATTTTGCACACGGCACGTGTATTTCTCGACTCCACTCGCGGTGTTCGATTTGAAATTCTGACGACTCGGGTGACCCGAGTCGCCTGGGTCGTGTTAATCGATTACGGCCTAGGGGGGGGGTAAACGATTAATCAACTCGGGTCACCCGAGCCACTTTTTGGTGCATGCGCACATCCTACACACTCGGGTCCAATAATCAAATACGCTTCTCCATGCTCGGGGTGAAAAACATGGTGGCTTAATCTCAAACCTTTTTTTCTTTTTTAATAACCGATAAAACTACATCAAAATAGGATTTGAAGTATTTTATGATGGAATAGTTTTGTTATATTTCCATTTAATTAATCCATGTTATTAAAAAAAAAAACATGTATGACCGGTACTGGTAGCTGTTATCCTGCAGGACGGTACCAGCGCAAATGTGACGTCATCGCTAGTAGCCAACCCCAGCCAAGAGGTGGGTTACTGGAGTCGGATCGTTTTGCACACGGCACATGTATTTGTCAACTCTACTCGCGGTGTTCGATTTGAAATTCTGACGACTCGGGTGACCTGAGTTGCCGGGTCGTGTTAATCGATTACGGCCGAGTAGTTAGTTCATGTGCGCCGTGTAGGCAATAGGGTTATACTTACTTATACTTATCCTCTTCTGTTTATATATTTAGGCAGAATAGATTGTTAACATATTCAGCCTGTCTTTATATGACCCGTCATAATTATAGATGTCATGCGGCAAGGACTGACTATCTGCTCATCAGGAAATTTCATGATGATGTCCTATTCACATTAATTTTTATATCTACGTACTATGTACCAAATTATGTAACTACCATAATCCTGAGTCTGAAATATAGAATTGAATTGAATATATACCAATAGTGAGTCCAAAGTTTATTAAGTCGTTTTTCAATGCATTTAGTGATGGGGCATAAGCCGTGTTCACACGGGCAATGTAAATCGATTCGTAGAAAGCGACTTGCCTAGTTCGACGCACATTTCCCGTGTGAACGGGCGTCTGAGTCGAATTAGGGCTGAATCGATTCCTGTGATGCGGATAATGTAAACCACCTCACGAGGTGGTTTACGTGAGGCGATTTCTGTGATTCGATTTATTTTGCCTGTGTGGACGCACTGAGGCGGATTAAGCACCTCACACGCATGCGCAGTCGACAGTTGCTGACTTTCCGGTCGATCAAAAGCGCATATTATATAATTTAATTAATGAAACCGCTATCTATGCACAGATATTTTTTTCATTATTTATTTTTAGGGTTTCACTGCCCAGCAGAAGTTTTGACCGTTCCAAACCAATACGATTCAATCCATACATATCTAGGTCGAACCCACACTCTCTCGGCCGACGTCGACGAACCCAAACTGGCGCTGGTTAGTCTGGACTTGCTCATGCGCAGATTTCGATTTCCAGCCCAAGTACTGCCCGTGTGAACGTGCCGCTAATTCGACTCACCTGATTCGATTTGTCTGATTCGCCTCACATTTTGCCCGTGTGAACACGGCTTTAGACTATTTCGGGTGGAAGCTTATTCCACGTGTTTGCCACTCTATCAAGGAGAAAGAAAGCTTTTCCTCACTTGCCGCTTGGTCCTGGGATTTTGAAGTCTAAGTTTGAGTCCTCTGGTCTCCTTATTGGTTTTTGTTATTTGTTCACATCGCCTCTGATCTACTTCGACCAATGAAACATGATAACACAGATCTATAGCAATATTATATTCAAGCGAGGAATCGTGACGTATCAAGTTCAATCCAAATAGCCTAGATTGTTTATTTGTGTATTGGGGTTTATGTCCTAGCAACATCTATGATAATATCAATGGGCTGTCAATTCAATCTGATTTTGTGTTATTATGCCTTGATGTTATGCGAGTTGAACACTATGCAGTGTATATAGGCCTATGGAGGGGAAACATATATATTCAGATTGTACCTATTGGATTTTAATCAACCTAAGGTAGGAATGCCAAACTAAGACCATCAACATTTAGACACATTTTCTCCAACTTTTACATAGTGTTGGAATTCACCTCTGAACAGAGTCAGAGGTGAACCTTTTATCTAACAGACATGCACGCAGGCACACGCACACGCACACGCACACACACACACACACACACACTCACACACACACACACACACACACACACACACACACACACACACACACACACACACACACACACACACACACACAGGCCCGCGCGCGCACACTGCCAGGTATTGATTGAATTGTGCATGTCAACTGTTTTATTATTACCAGGTACCATCAGTGTATAGCAGGAATTCATCGCTCTTTGAAACATCCTAATTTGACGAGGTAACTAAAATAGTTTGGACAAATAAAAAAATTTAAACAGGTGAACGTCCACGCCCATGCCTGTAAAATCGCCCACCCTTGATTAAAATTTGCTATATATATTTGTGTTAACTGTTAAAAATGCGTCGGGCTAGCAGCAATTCAACTTTCATTTCAATTTTAAGTCATTGGTTTGACTCGGCCAGGGTTCGAAGCCAAGAGTTTGAATCCGACGACCTAACAGAATGAGTGGCAGACGCTCAACTCATTCGGCCATCGTGTCTGGTTAAATATTATGTCTACGTCATATGCCAGAAAAATAACAAACGAAAACCGCCTGTCCGACCCTGATTTGTGTGATCAAAAGGACGATTACCAATTTTTTTAAATAATTGATGTTGTTGAAAATGAGCATCGTGCAAACAGTGGTTTCTGCGCGCAGGCCTGCTCTTCTACTCTGACTGGGGTGACGGCGCGCACATTGGCCGGCTCGGCATGGACGGCTCGGCGCGTAAGAACGTCATCACGGCGCATGTAGGGTGGCCGAACGCGCTGACGATCGACTACGTGACGTCACACATCATCTGGGCTGACGCACGCCTCGACTACATCGCCATGGCCGACTTGGACGGCAACAACCGTGCCTACATTGTGCAGAACCACCTCCCGCACATATTCGCCATTGCCGGTAGGTGGCAGCCCGTGTACTACTAGCAGGGTTAGCACTAGATAACAGATTCACCCCATACTTGCAGTAGGGGTAAACCTATTAGAAAAAGTGGCGACAATGATCTACATGGTGGGTAAAGGAAATGAGCAGATAAATTGTCAATTTAAGAAGCACAATATATTCTTCACATATATCTTAATATCTACCCGCTACCTTTGATTTGAAAAATATAAAACAGTTTAATTTAATGGACTTTTAAAGTGAAATCGATTGCATTTGATCGGTGCCATCTTGTCTGTTTGCATTCTCTCTCATTTCACCAACTCTGTGCCAGTATAAGTAGCCATTTGATACTGGAACCAGGGATTCCAATAACTGTTCCATAGTAAAGCTATTTTCACTCGTATTTAGACTACGCTTTAGAAGTCAAATGCTTAATAAGTGAATCAGCCCATCTAAGCTAGATATATAGAATCAATTCTAGATAATTATTTTGGTTTTGAAAATTTGTTGTCTTAATCGGAGTATGCAGCTTTTCTTTTTTTTTTTTTTTTGTCCATTAGTTGTTTAAGCAGGGGAAATTTCAGTCATAGACGACTGGTCTTTCTCATTCCACTGCTGGTCGATAGAAAGTCTGAGCCTACACTTTTACCGACCCAAGGGATTTTTAACCTCCCACACCACATAGACATGGTATGAGAGCAACTGGCCTTTGATGACGCTGTAAGTTATACACAGCGGTGGAAATCCAAATTGGCAGAGCTGGGGGCACGGGGAATCGAACCGCCGACCCTCAGATCAGGAGTCTGACCGAGAAAAAAGTCAGACACTCTAACCACTCCGCCACAGAGAACGCCAATTAAGCTATTCAGGTTACATCTAAGTTCCTTCTCCAAACCGAGCGTTGTGAGTTCTGGGCCAATACATCAGATACGTTGTCCTTGACCATGACCTTGGTACTGGTGTGCCCACAGTGTTCGGGGATCACATCTACTGGACGGACTGGGAGTACAAGACGGTAGAGCGTGCGCACAAGTACACGGGGCAAGGCCGCATGAATGTCACCCACTTCATCCACCGCCCCATGGACGTCCAGGTACGCGTCTCCACCCATATCTTGGCAGCCTGTACCACCCGCCACCATCCTCACCCTCAAGTGCCACCGTCTCCACACTAAACTGCCACCATCTGCAGCCTCACGCACCTCAACACTCACCTTGGTATCCTGCGCCAACTGCCACCATCCTCACCCTCACGTGCCACCATCCTCACCCTCACCCTCACCCTCATCCTCACCCCCCTCCCCCATTCTGATATGACTAGATGTTGCTAGGACGTAAAACCATAACAAACAAACTATCGTTCCCCTCACCCACCATCATCCTCACCCTCCCCTCCACCATCCTTACTCGCCCCCACCCTCACCCACCACCAGCCTCACCCTCACCTGCCACGATCATCAGTCTCACCCACCACCATCCTCACCCTGCCCGCTACCATCCTCACCCTCCCCGCCACCATCCTGATTCGCCACCACCCTCACCCACCACCATCCTCACCCTCACTTGATGCCATCCTAAGTCTCAGCCACCACCATTCTTACCCTCACCTGCCACCATCCTCCTACCATCCTCACCCTCCCCACCACGATCCTTACTCGCCACCTCCCTCACCCACCACCATCCTCACCCTCAGCTGCTACCATCCTCACCTTCACCTGCCATCATCCTCCTACCATCCTCACCCTCACCTGCTACCATCCTCATCCTCACCTGCTACCATCCTCACCCTCACCTGCCACCATCCTCACCCTCAGCTGCTACCATCCTCACCCTCAGCTGCTACCATCCTCACCCTCACCTGCTACCATCCTCACTCACCTACTATGCATGTCCGTAGCACCACTTCCACTGGGACCCCTGACCCACTCTAACCCATTATTTTAAACGCTGTTCTGTATACGAGTTATAGGATGACCGTGTTAATCCTGTTTACGGGGCATTACAGGTATACCACCCATTCAGGCAGCGCTCATTCAAGAAGGCGCAGGTGAACCCATGTCTGCACAGTCCGTGCGGGCCGGGCACACTGTGCCTCATTAAGCCGGGCGGGCTGAGTCGCGTCTGCGCATGTCCGGAGCATCACTTCCATCCGCCAAACAACAAGTCGGTGTGCCTGGCTAACTGCACCAGCTCCGAGTTCCTCTGTAGCAACACCTACAAGTGCATCCCCTTCTGGTGGAAGTGTGACGGCCAAGACGACTGTGGCGACAAGTAGGCTACAATTTATCTTTCTCAAACCGGTTTTGTTTTTCACGGTCGTACAATCGTATTGCAGGGTTGAGGGGGCGGGGGGGAGGGGGGGGCTGACAGTGAAGCACAACTTTTATCGTTTAATAAAAATGTTGATATTTGTTGGTGATTTTGTTGTTGTTTTTTTGTGTGTACATTATAGGCTACCACATCTGGTCATTGTACATCCGTTGGTTAAGCTGGAGAATTTTCAATTGCGGACAATTGGGTCTTCCTCATTCCACTGCTCCTTGTCCTATACTAGCAATTAAATGCTGAACACCAGGCTAGGAGCAATAAGTATAAATATTTACCTTTTCAGTTTGACTTGACCAGGCTTCGAACCCAAAACGGGAGATGAGCACTCAACTCATTTGGCCGCCCCTTCTGGGTCTGTAGTGAAATGATGTGTACTACTTTGAGGGGGGGTGATGGGGGGGGGGGGGAAGTCTGGGAAAGTAGTACTCTTTGTACTACCCTGGAAGACCTTGACAACTTTGGATAGCGCCATATGAGATAAGTTATAGAAAGGAAAATCAAAACAGGTTTTAAGAATGAGAATGTCACTTTTGCAACATTTCTATTTTTTTTTTAAAGTAGGGGGGCACATACTAAGCGGGAGTTGCCTACTAAGCTGGGTAATGCGGTAGACTACAAATCAAATAGAATGACACTTGAACAAGTAGCACAGTATGATCATACCATACATTAAAATTTGAATTTCAAGCGTTTGTTTCTTGTTTTCCTACCTTTTGAGGTGACTGCTCATTTGACGGCCTCTATACACTAGTTTGGTACATTTGCACTTCTACAAAATTCCTATTTTCTTCCTATTCTGTGTAAAGAAATCCATATTTTATCCCTATTTTTCCTATTTTTGGACCCACTGGCTCACTTGACACCCTGTAGTATGCGTATAATGGTTATTAAACCTGTTTCCTGCGCCTTGCAGTCAGGACGAGCCGGCCGACTGCCCCAAGTACCACTGCCGCCAGACGGGGTTGTTCCAGTGTCAGAGCGCCACGTCCCAGTACCACTGCATCTCGCCCATCCAGATCTGCGACGGCATCTCACACTGCCCCGACGACTCGGACGAGGCCAACTGTACCTCGTACACGTGTCTGGAGACGCAGTTCAAGGTGGGGCGTCCAGACAGTGGAACCTCAGCCCCAACCCAAACCCAAACCCCCACCTGAATCCGAACCAAACCCAAACCTCGACCCAACACCCACACCCACTCGAACTCGAACCCCCACCCCAAACCAAACCAAAACCAAAACCAAAACACCCAGCCCCACCCGAATCTGAACCCAAGCCCAAACCCCCACCCGAACCCCCAACCCCACCTGAACCCAAACCCTCAACCGAACCCAAACCCTCATCCCCATTCCAACCCTCACCCTCACTTTCACAATCACTCCCACTTTCACAATCACTCCCACCCCATCCTAACTCCTACCCTCACCTCCACCCTCACCCTCATCGTTACCTTCACCCCAACTCCCACCCAAACCCTGCCCGAACCCAAACCCAAACCCCCATCCAAACCCGGACCCCACCTTAACCCCACGATAACCCCGACCCAAACCACCACCCCAACCAGAATCATACCCACCCCCGAACCTGAATCCCCCCCCCCCCCCGCCGCGAACCTGAAAAACCACCCCACCGAATCCAAACCCAAACCCGAACACCTACCCCGACCAGAACTGAAACCCAAACCCAAACCCAACTCCAAACCCCTACCCGAATCTGAACCTGAACCCGCACCTGTACCCTAACATTCACCTGAACCCAAACCCAAACCAGAATCCCCACCCGAACCCCCACCTCCACCCGAACCCCCATCTTCACCCCCACACAACATTTAACATTTAATTTCATTTCTATTCTTTTTTTTTCTCTTTTTAATCCAGAAAACTATGAAAAGAAATTGGAGTGAAAATTAAATTTTAAGAATTCCAATGGGATTATTATATTATTATTACATTAACATTTAATTTGATTTCGTGGTAGAAAAGTGTGACGTATATATACTATGGATATACTTAGACATCTTAGGATACATTCAATGTTTAATTCATTTATTGTTTTTATTGTTTCCTTCCTCAGTGCAAGGATAACTCAAAATGCATACCGATGTCTCAAAAGTGCAACAACCTCCACGACTGTCACGATGGCTCAGACGAAAAAGGCTGTCGTAAGCAACACAGTGTCTCTCTTTGTTGTAGTTTTTTCCATAGTCCGATGAAAACATCAAATTGTCAAAACCAAATCAATTACCTAGATTTGATTCTGCACATCTAACTTAGATACTGGTGCACTTATTAAGCATTTTTCACCTCATAGAAGGGAATACTGAGACAGTTCCAAAATGAATTGTGCATAGTTGCACTTCAAATATCTTAAAAGTTAGCCATTTAAAATAAAAGTTACTTCAATCTAAAGTAAGGTACATTATAACGATCAAACCATCTGACAGAGCGTGTTATCAGCACTACTTAGACAGTTAAGGCCTTTGTCATACTAGGTCTTGCGACCACTTTGTGACCAAAAAACCCATGCTCGCAGGTGACGGCCTTGCGACCAAAGCAAAAAAAAAGGCGAGAAAAACAAACGTTGGCGACCGGTCACCTCCTGCTCAGCGACTGATCGCCGATGGGTAGGTGATCAGGGCTGAGTTTTGTAGGGTGGTCGCCAATCGATCGCCAACCAGTCGGCGATCGCTCACTGATAGTCCCTGACTGGTCGGTGACCGAGATGCCCCCTACCGCCTACCGAGTGTGTGACCAGTCGCCAATTGGTCACCGACCTATGAAAATGGTCGGCGACTGTTTTGGTCGCAAAAAGGTTTTTAGTGCAGCAGTTGCAAATCTTGCGACCAAAATGGTCAACCGGAGGTCGCCGACCATAGAGGATCGCACTTTGCGACCGCCCTCTTTGGTGGTCGCAAGCATAGTGTGACTGGGGTATAAATTATACACAGTCACGTATGGTGCTTGCCTGTTTCAGCTGTGGCCACCTGCGCCCCTCACCAGTTCAAGTGTCATAATGAACGCTGCATACCTTACGTCTGGCGCTGCGACAACGACAACGACTGCGGCGACAACTCCGATGAGCCAGCCGACTGCAAGATGAGCAGCTGCCGACCCGGGTACCTCCAGGTAACGTGGACAGAGGGCGGGGTTGATTGGTTGGTTGTTGGAGTTTTACATCCTGGCAACATCTAAGCTCATATGAGAACAGGTACCTACAGACTTGTGACAGTGCGCACTCATGGCAACTTTATAGTAGATATTTCTGCCCCACTAGGAAATCAGGCATATGCCTACTGCTGGCACCATGTCCCAATATCCCACTCAGTGGTAGATTATCCTGACACTGAGCTAACCAGTCCTAGTCCTATCCTATTAATGCCGAGCAGCAGCCAAGGAAACAACAAGTATCAATTTTATAAGTCATTGGTTTGACTCAACCGGGAACCGAATTCCCAATCTCCTGCACCCTAGGCAAGCGCTCTACCAATTCGACCACCGCTCCTGGTGGTAGAGGGTGGGAGGAAGGAGGGGGTTGGGGTGCGGGGGGGATGGTCATATTATATTGTCGTGCGGGTGATGAAAATTGGAAATATTGCACCTAGAGTGGGAATCGAACCCACATCTCTTGCATTCCAAGCCAGTGTGCTATCCTAGGCTCAATGATGTCACCACCCTACCCACCCCTACCTATTCAGCTCCTTGCCTGCGAGGTCAGTGCAGACTACTGCAATATCATCATCAGGGATGAAAGATTTCCGCGACTTTTGATAATCCTCGGTTAACGTTCACAAGATGTCTTCAGCCAATACTGGACTGCCTTCCCGCAGGACTATCAGCGTATATTTAATCGGTTGTTCAAACTCTGCACCGCAGTCAGCTTAGGCCAATACCATAGTGCATCCGGTTCATAATGGATGAAACCTGACTTCCGGGAATTGTCTGTAATTCCCTGTCAGTGCTAAGTCTATGGGAGAAGATTCACATTTTCGAGGAAATTCACCATTGGTTTCCCTTCTTTTATTGATAATAATAATTACTAGGATAACATGTTAATGGCATGCTATCATAGTAACTGTTTCCCCAATAATAATATTAATGGAGCTGCATTATTTACAGATAACATCAAAAGTGACTTTCTTCATTTGGCATCTGCATATAAAATGCAGAAAAGTGCAAATTCAGGCGGACAAGTAATAATCATACCATACCTTGTCCTATGGACAAGTGAAAAGTGTTGCTTATTTCTGAAGTAGAAGCTAGAGGGCGTGGAGAGTGCCAGACACACATTCCACTTCCCCATCACCATGTACACACCAAATGTGATCGCTTCAACAGCTGGAAGACCAGTGCCTCGGCGCAGACAAAATATGTGTTCAGATGAATCAAATATTTGCCAAAAAATATATTACAAAATCTTTTTAAATACTGACGACGTGGGATTTTTTTTTCTGTTCAGTGCAAGTCTTCCGGACGCTGCGTTCCACAGTCGTGGATGTGTGATGGTGACAACGACTGTCAAGACGGAAGTGATGAGCCCCAGGACACCTGCTGTAAGTAATGTCGCGGGTGATGAAAATTGGGAAATATTACACTTAAACAGGTATCCTATTTCTCAGGGAAATCGCTGATTTCAGCGAGTACTGAGTTTCCAAATCAGCGGGAGTAAAAAAACTCCTGTCCGCAAAAAAAAACCACAATTTCTAATTATTGAGTCTTGTTGAATCTTAAAACAGTTAGAATTTCAAGGCCAAAAATATGTCCAAATAGGTGCCAGATTGCACCATTTTAATTGTAGGTTTACCAATAATTCCAGGGCGGGGGGGAGGGGGCATGCCCCTGTATTCCTCTAGTTTTTCAGGAATTTTTTATTTCTGTCACTGGGACCCCTGCGAGAGCCATTCCGCATGCTAACCATTACACTACCTAGGCTCCCCGATGCAATTACCCTGTGTACGCCTACCTGTCTGTGTGGTTCCTTGTCTGAGAGGTCAACGCAGACCACAACCCGCAACCCCCTGAAATTGTAAGTCTTTTACAGTTTTACATCCATAAGTCATTTAGTGCTTACAATTACATACGTACAGGCAATGCACTTACATATACATACACATGGTAGGTTCAACAACCATACAGCACGTAGCTTGTACAGGATCCAGGCCACAGCAACAAATGTCATAGGGGTGATTAAAATGGGAAATATTTCACCGAGAACATGATTTGAAGCCTCACTTCTTGCCATTCCGGGGCTAGCGTTCTAAGTATTATTACACTACTGTAGTAGTCTGTACATGAGCTCCACTACCACGCGGTGGCGGCAGAGACTACGTCGCACACCTAGCAGTAAATTGCAGTTGACTGCGCTAGGTGGCGGCACGCTAGCCACAGGGCAGTGCCCTGACTGGGCTGCCCTCTACTGCATGTGGCTAGCCCCCCCACTCACCTATAGAGGCGATGTGGGACCTAGCGAGTTAGGGGGCGGGTCACTTGACTGGACCCCGTGGTGAGCGGATAGGATTCAATCAACCGTCTGAAGCATACATGGTCTTGGTGTTCATCCGTGTGTGTGTCTGCGCGAGTACGAGACCTTGGGATGGCCGACATCGGCCTATCACACTAGCTGGGCTCACTAATGCAATCACCCTACTCATGCCTACCTGTCTATGTGGCGCCTTGCCTGAAAGCTCAACGCAGACCACTACACTCAACCGCTGTAGTTGTCATGATTTACTACGATGCCACGTGATCATTTGGGTCATAGCTACAGGAGATTTACCAAGCTTGTCGAAATTATTGTTGGTTCTTTCAGTTCAAATTGCTTCAAAGTTAACCATTGTTTAATAAAGTTACTCCAGACTAATGAATATTAGGTTATAAAATGTCAACATAATATATTTATCTAAAAAATAATGGAAATATTCAAAAGGCCATTGGACCACGCAACTTTAAATCTTTGCTGGTCTTCTTGGTTTCAGCCCAGACGACGTGTGAGAACACCTACTTCAAGTGTAACAACCATCGGTGCATCCCCGGCAGGTGGCGCTGTGACTATGACAACGACTGTCAGGATGGCGCAGAAGGGTCTGATGAGGTAAGTCGCGCCTCTCTCCAACCTATTTAGATAACTTAGCGAATATCAGGGGTAGTTAGTGCAATCTCAGGATGGTGGGCAAAGGTCTTACGAGGCAAGTCGCGCCTCTCTTCAACCTATTTAGATAACTTAGCGATGACCAGGAGTAATTAGGACAATGTCATGATGGTGTTGAAGGGTCCAATGAGGCAAGTCGCGCCTCTCTCCAACCTATCTAGATAACTTAGCGATGACCAGCAGTAATTAGTACAATGTCATGATGGTGTTGAAGGGTCCAATGAGGCAAGTCGCGCCTCTCTCCAACCTATCTAGATAACTTAACGATAACCAGGGGTAGTTAGTGCAATGTCAGGATGGTGCAGAAGGGTCCACTGAGGTGAGTCGCGCCTCTCCAACATATCTAGACAACTTAGTGAATACCACGGATAGTTAGTACAATGTCAGGATGGTGCAGAAGGGTCTGATGAGGAATGTTGTGTCTCTCTCCAACCTATCTAGATAACTTAGCGATAACCAGGGATAGTTAGGACAATGTCAGGATTGTGCAAAAGGCTTTGACAAGGCAAAGCAAGTCTCACCTTTCTCCAACCTATCTAGATAACTTAGCAATGACCAAGGCTAATTAGTACACGGTCATGATTGTGTGCAACGGTCTTACGAGGTAAGTCGCGCCTCTCTCCAACCTATTTAGATAATCAGAGATAATTAGTAAAAATGTCAGGATGACGCAGAAGGGTTTGACAAGGCAAGTCACCCCTCTCTCCAACCCAGTGGTCTCCCCAGTATTCAAACCGGGCGCGGTGGCCGAAACTGAGTTTGTTAGTAGTTTTGTTAAATCCCCTGGTTGTGGAGGCGCCTTGGCAACTGCCCAGCTTGCCCAGTCCTAAATCCGACCCTACGTCCTGATAACACCGTAGGTGTTGTCAGGATGTAAAACTCCAACAACCAACCAACCAACCTCCCCTCCTCCTCTTCATACAGATTGGCTGCTATGCCCGCAACTGCTCCGAGTCTGAGTTCCGCTGTGACAATGGCCGCTGTATCCTGAAGAGCCTGTTGTGTGATGGGCATGCACACTGCGAGAACGGCACGGACGAACTGAGCTGTGGCGACATGTCGCACAGCTGCCGGTCCGAGAACCACTTCAAGTGTGGCGGGGACCGCGGCAAGTCCCAGTTCTGCATCCCCAGTCAGTGGCGGTGTGATGGCGAGCTTGACTGCAGCGACAGCTCTGACGAAACCAAATGTCGTAAGTAGAGTGTTTGCGAATAATTATGGGAAGAAGACAGAAGACAGGGTGGGGTGGCAGAATGAGTTGATAGTCCGATGGTCGCAGCGACATGTTGCACAACTGCTGGTCAGAGAACCACTTCAAATGTGGCGGGGACTGGAGGGAGCCGCAGTTCTGTAACCCCAGTCAGTGGCGCTGCGATGGCGAGCTCAATTGCAGCAATAGCTCTGGCGAAACAAATTATCTTAAGTAGAGTGTTTGCGAATATGGGAAGACGTAATTAAAAGGTTTACCCCATACTTTGAGGAGGGGTGAATGACAACATAGTCTAAATACAGGTGAAAATTGCTTTAGTATGGAACAGAAAGTGGAATTCCTGGTTCCAGTATCAAATGGCTACTTATATCAGCGCAGAGTTGGTGAAATGGGAGTGAATGCAAAAAAACAAGATGACAACCATAGAATGCTGTCAATTTAACTTTTAAAGTTCATTTAATTACATATTTTATTATATTTTCTTTTGTTGTTGTTTTTTTTGGTCCATTAGTTGTTTAAGCAGGGGAAATTTCAGTCATAGACGACTGGTCTTCCTCATTCCACTGCTGGTCGATAGAAAGCCTGAGCCTACACTTTTACCGACCCAAGGGATTTTTAACCTCCCACACCACATAGACATGGTATGAGAGCAACCGGCCTTTGATGACGCTGTAAGTTATACACAGCGGTGGAAATCCAAATTGGCAGAGCTGGGGACACGGGGAATCGAACCGCCGACCCTCAGATTAGGAGTCTGACCTAGAAAAAAGTCAGACACTCTAACCACTCCGCCACAGAGAATGACACAGAGAACTTTCAAATCAAAAGTATTGGTTAAATATGAAGGCATCTATCAAGAATATATTTTGGTTCTTAAATTAAAGAATTTATCTGCTCATTTCATTTACCTGGCCTTACCCAGCCTTTTGCCACTTTTTCTAAAGGGTTGCTTTTTACTCCTACTGCAAGTACGGGTTGAATCTTTTATCTAGGGAAGACGGGGCGGGGTGGCAGAATGAGTTGAGTGTCTGAAGGTCGTATTTTGGTAGGCTCTGGAGGTAGACCCTTGGGTTTTGGACTCTGGTCGAGTCAAAGCAATGAGATTAAATTTTTATATTTGTCGCTACCAAGCCTGGTGATTGGCGTTACTAGGATAGGGCAAGGAGCAGAATGAGGAAAAACCGTCTATGAATGAAATTTCATCTGCATAATGAATTAATGTAAATTTTTTTTAATTAAAAGACCGGGCAAATTTTTGCAGGGAACTGGTTTTTACCAAAAATTTATTTTCCATCTCTAACTTAAAAAGTCTTTTACTGTTGATTTTATTGATCATATACCACTTGTGATTTTACCACAGTTGCATGGTCTTTCATACATTTCTGTGCTCTATTTTACCTGTTTGAAATGTAATTTCTTTTACTTAGATATTTTAACTTTTTATGCTGGGGGGTCATTAAACAAACAAACAAACAAAAGGCGTTGCTACTTGTTGCCGATAAATACAAAATTGTAAATCTAGGATGGCCTTTGGGCTTTAACAATGTGACCGTTACTTTTGTTTGTAACAGCAAGGCGGCTTTGCGCAGCGGACGAGTTCCAGTGCGTGAACTCAATGTGCATCCCGAAAAGGTGGCAGTGTGACGGAGAACCGGACTGCCAGGACAAGTCAGACGAGAGCGAGATCACATGCAGTACGTACTAATCTCCTCCACCTTTTGGTAACCTTGGTCGAATCAAACCAATGACTTACCGAATTGATACTTGTCGCTTCCTAGCCAGGCGTTTGACATTAATAGGATAGGGCAAGGACTGGTTAGCTCAGTGTCAGGATAATGTAACTGAGTGGGATATTGGGTCACGGTGCAAGCAGTAGGCCTGGGCTCCCACCGAGTGGGGAAGCACTATGAAGTCACCATGCGTGCGCACTGTCATAAGTCTAGGTACCCATCTTGATATGACCGTAGATGTTGTCAGGACTTAAAACTCCAACAACCGCTTACACCAGTCGTGTTAAATGAGCGGGTGGCGCTCATTTGCTGGGGATGTAGAGAAGAGCGAAGCAGCCCCCTCCCACCTGGCACTCAGCACGTGCCATACCCTTCCCTTGAGAGAACCTCATTGGCAGAGTCGCGTGTATCTTGGTTTGGTTGCCAGGCTCCTCAAGAAGGAGCGGTGACATAGCTCAGGCAGTAACATAACCACCTGTGAAGCTGTGGATCATCTGATTGATCCTGCTCAGTGGACCCATTTGCAGTTTGGGCTATTTTCCGTTCCAACCAGTGGTCCACAACTGGTTCATCAAAGGCTGTGGTATGTGCTGTCCTGTCTGTGGGAAAGTTCATATAAAAGACCCCTTGCTGCTTATCAGAAAGAGTATAGCCTATGTGGCAGCGGCAGGTTTTCTACAAAGAAATATGTCAGAATGACAATATGTTTGACGTCGATTAGCTGATGATACGATAAAAACATCAATATGCTCTAGAGGCATCGTTAAATAAAACCAGCTTTGCTTTGCTTTACCAGGCTCCTACAGCTGCTTGGCAGGGTACTTCCGGTGCAGCAACCATCACTGCGTCCCTCAGAACCACATGTGTGACGGCATAGACCACTGCGGAGACAACTCAGATGAAGCCAACTGTGAGTATCGCCTCTTGTGTCGTATGCATGACGCGGTGTTATGCCAGGTACACACCTACCGTTCATCCGCACCCACCTACCGTTTACGAACTAAAACTGCCCAAAAGTCGGTAGGTGTGCACTCCCCAAGCACACCTACCGATTGCGATTCGCGCATAAAACCTCAGTTTTAGGGCTAAAACCGGCCGATTACGATTGCGATTCGTGATTCGAAAAATGAATCGGCCCGTTTTCAGTTTTAAGCGGGTCGGGTCGAGTCGCGAGTTTTAGTGCGCGAATCGTAAACGGGAGGTGTGTACTAGGCATTAGTAGGTACCGGCATTCAATTTTTAGATCTTTAAACTTGGCAGTTAATTAAGGTTAATCACACAGTGCTAGTTAAATGCAGAATAACACCCAAAAAAACGGAGGGTTCTACCTTGTGTAGTAGACTGCACTGACCTCTCAGGCAAGTAACAACATAGACAGGTAGGCATGGGTAGTGTGTTGAATTCAGGGAGCCTAGGTGGTGTAATGGTTAGCACACTGGCCCGGAATGCAAAGAGATGTGGGTTCGAGTCCCGCTTTAGGCGCAATATTTCCCATTTTAATCACCCCCATGACACTTGTTTACTTTTCAAGATAGTCACATTTTTAGATTTGTTTATTTACTTGAATAAAATTTGCCTTTTTAACACTGAATGAGACATTGTTTGGCATTATTTGATTTTGTTTTAAATATATGTCTATCATATACCAAACTAAAGCTCATTTAGTGGTCTTTCTGCTAGGATCTAGTGTAAGATAATGTGACTGAGTGGGATATCGGGTTCAGGGTTCATATGGGTCCTTGAAAACCTGGAAAGTTCTGGAATTTGTCTACAGATCCTTGAAAGTCCTTGAAAATGGAAAATCATGACCATATTATTTTCAAAGCCTATTTTCGTCGACGTGCCCAAACTTCAATCGGTGATGTTTTGTATTAAAAGTGATTTTTGTTGGTTCATTATCCTGCCTTTTGATTTTTATATTAAAACCATACATATAGTCATTGTTATTTCTCATGCTTAACTTTTCTTACCCAGTGAATCAACTATGAATACTGTGTTTCGGGGCACTCTAATTTAATAAAAGTCTTAAAAACATCCTCGAACTTTGCACTGAACGGTCCTGGAAAGTCCTGGAATTTGATATGTCGAAATGGGTATGAACCCTGTCATGGCACTATCCATCTTTTTGCCCTTTTCGGGTTACAATTGCTCGCTGAGTTCCTGTTTCCTGTCTTCGTCCAGGTGGTCCAAAGTCTTGTCGAACGAGCGAGTTCCAGTGCGAAAAGACGGGCCAGTGCATCGAACTGCACTACATGTGCGACAACTATCCGGACTGTGCGGACGGGTCTGATGAAGGCGCCATCTGTCGGAGCAAGACGGAGGTGTGCCAGAACTCCACCGACTGCAGCACTCAGGGCATGGAGTGTGAGGTGCACAACTCAACGGGCTACTGCACCTGCAGGCCAGGCCACGAGTATGACATGCGTACCAACACGTGCCGAGGTCAGTGTCACGCTTAACCTTTTAGCTGATTATACCCGAATGTGGTGGCTGAATCGATAAGAGCGCATTGGCGGCTTCCCATTCCCCATGCAGAAGGCCAGGGGTGGGGTGGGGTGGGGTGGGTGTTTGAAACCCCAGCCGAGTCAAATCGATGACTTACCAAATTTATGCTTGTCACTGCCTAGCCTGTCACGTGCTCGGCGTTATTAGGATAGGGCAGACTGGTTTGGTTAGTATCGGGATAATGTGATGGTGTGGGAAATTGGGTCATTGTGCCAGCGGCCTGGTCTCCCTCCCAGTGGGGCAGCACTATCAAGTTGCCATGAGTGTGCACTGTCTTAAGTAGGGGTATGCATTCTGATATGACCATGGATGTTGCCAGAACATAAAAACCCAACAAACAAAGCACACGCAGCGGAAGGTCAAGGAGTTGGATTCCCGGCCGAGTCAAAAAGTGTAGTATTGCCTCCAGCCCCCAGCAATTTATATCGGATGAGAAACATTTTGCAATTAAACTGGGTTATAACCCATAGAGAGACTAGAGTTCCAGTCTTGATCAATTACTCTATTCAATCCAAAAGTAGACACAAGTTCTGGCCAATTGGAAGCAAAGTTTGCTTTTGCATTCTGACGTTTTTCGGTTTGTTTGTTGGGGTTTTTCGTCCTAGCAACACCTCTTGTCTCATATCAGAATGTGTACTGACTAACAAGTTTGAGTTTTATTTAACCACAAACATGTAATATGGTAATTGTATTTCTTCCCCAAGGGATGAGTTTCCAGCTGAGCAACCAACTTTGCATTAAATTAACGTTCATACTTATGCAAAATATATTGTTGCAACGAATCGGCAATTGAAATGTTTACCTAAAATCAGATATGTCCCGTTATGTACATATATGTAAGCATTTCACATGTATGTACATATGGCCACAGGACAAGTGGGAGAAGTCAAAATTATACAATAGTGACCCCATGAATAGCCTTTGCCCAATTTGTGCCTCTTTTAGCAGTCATTCGTTGCTGTCATTGTCATGCTTATACAAGATACATTGTTAAAGCAAATCAGCAAAGTTGTTCTGCTCATTCATCATCATCATCAGATGATGGTGGTGGTGATGATGATGACGATGACGGCGGTGACTATCAACTAAGTGAATGTCCTCTTGTATCTCTACTTATCCGCAGAGCGCAACAAGTGCCTGGAGGTTGGTGTGTGTTCGCAGATCTGCATTATGATGATCGTGTTGGTGATGATGATGATGATTATCAACTAAACAAATGTCCTTGTCTCTATTTATCCGCAGAGCGGAACGAGTGCCTGGAGTTTGGCATGTGTTCGCAGGTCTGCGTGGACACGAAAGGCGGCTTCGTGTGCAAGTGTCACACCGGCTTTGTGCGCAGCCATGATGACCTTTCCAGCTGCAAGGTTGCTGAGGTCAATCCCTTCATCCTCATCGGGGCCGAGAATGAGATCCACGCCTCTGATGTGGACTACCACGGGGCTTACACGCGGGAGTTCCCACTGCCGCAGCAGGTGTGTGTGTGTGTGTGTGTGTGTGTGTGTGTGTGTGTGGTTGTCTGTGTGTGTGGTTGTCTGTGTCTATGTCTGTGTCACAGTCACTATCTGTGTCACTGTCTGTGTCACTGTCTGCATCACTGTCTGTGTCTGTGTCACTGTCACTCTCTGTGTCACTGTCTGCGTCACTGTCTGTGTCTGTGTCACTGTCAATATCTGTGTCACTGGCTGTGTATGTGTCACTGTCACTATCTGTGTCACTGTCTGTGTCAGTGTGTGTCACTGTCACTATCTGTGTCACTGTCTCTGTCACTGTCTCTGTCAGTGTGTGTCACTGTCACTATCTCTGTCACTGTCACTGTCACTGTCACTGTCTGTGTCACTGTCACTGTCTGTGTCACTGTCTGTGTCACTGTCACTATATGTGTCACTGTCGCCGTCTGTGTCACTGTATGTGTATGTCACTGTCACTATCTCTGTCACTCTCACTATCTGTATCTGTGTCATTGTCTGTGTCACTGTCTGTGTCTGAGTCACTGTCTGTGTGTGTCACTGTCACTGTCTGTGTGTGTGTGTCACTGTCATTATCTGTGTCACTGTCACTGTCTGTCTCTGTGTGCAGCGTCCTCGTGGTGCAGAAGCATCTGCAGACACTGGGTGCGTTGGCCGAATCGGTAGAGCGCAGGCTTCCCTTGCGGGAGGGAAATCGGGAGTTCAATTCCCGGTCGAGTCAAACCAATGACATACAAAATTGATACTTGTCGCTTCCTCTTCTTTTCCCTTCTGTTTTTTGGGAGGTGATGGTGTATTTATGCTGCCCATAACGGTTAAGTGTAATGAATTGTTTTCGGCGCTAGACAGTAATAGTCTCGTGGTTCCCCTTCTTTTATTACTTTTAGTTGTTCTGTAGCTATCTACTGCATGCATTCTTTTCTGTAAGCATTCTACCCTCTGTGAGTTCTACAGTTGGTTAGTTCTTGACAGTTAGTTATGGGTTAGTTGTTAGTAGCCTGGCGCTCAGCATTAATAGGATAGGGTAAGGACTGCTAGCTCAGTGTCAGGATAATGTGACTGAGTGGGATATCGGGTTGTAGTACGGGCGGCCTGTTTTCTCAGTGGGACAGCACTATAAAGTCACCATGATCACTGTCAGAAGCCGATACCCGTCCTGATATGACCTTAGATGTTGCCAGGACATAAAACGCCAACAACCAACCATCAATCAATTAACATGTTAATACAAAAATTAATTAAAAAATGTCCCTGCCTCTCTTAAGGAGTCCAGGGGGCTGCTGATGCAACTGAGGATTAGCGCAATGGCTCTGGACATGGCACATTCAGTTGCATACATCGGTAATCATGGCATGGCTTCGACGTCCATCCTCATCTTCACCATCCCTGAGCATCTTGGGGAAGGCAATCAGCCAACCGGAATCCCGCCCCGACTGAGACGTGATACTGCAGACGGCAGCATGAAGGGAGACACAGCGCGCAACAGCCCGGCCGACAACAACAAGAGCAATAGCCCGCCAGTGAACCATGGTCTACCGCAGCTTCATGTGAGTAGTTTGAGTTGGTGGGTTATATGCATAGAAAAGAAAGATTTCCTCACTTTCGTGGATTTTGGGGTTTTTAAAAATATAATCCCTGAATAACGTTCACAAAATACGATGTATATATATGCTGTATAAGCCATTATACAAGTATAATAAGGCCAGAAGCTTCCATTGGCTCCTCAGCCCTAGCTCAGTCATCGACTGGAGGAGCCTTGATCTAGTCATCTACTGTTCAGCCTACTCAACCTCAGATCCATTGGGTGGGGGGTGCCACGTGTTTGTGCACGGACCACTGCCCCCCCCCCCCCCCCACACACCCCCCCACACCCTCCACCAACACTCACTGTACCGCCGAAAATTTGACAGCAATTGGTCAATCTGAATCCCGTTCTTATGACCTTAGATATTGCTAGGACGTTAAACCCAAACAAACAGAAAAGCAATGAGTAATTGTAGCGAGAGGGAAAGGGAATTGAAGGCAAACAGTCACACACAACAAGGACGGTGGAATGCTTTCCAACGATAGTCTTTACTGACTGATCAGTGGAATGGAACCAGGCCAGTGCTAGGAGAGTACCGGATGAAACCTGACTTCCGGGAATTTTCCGTGCTTCGCTGATAGTGCTGAGCCTATAGGAGAATATCCGCATATCGCGGAAATTTGCCGTTTGTTTCCCTTATTTTAATAATAATAATAATAATAATTACTAGAATAGCGATGTCACAGGCAAACAGTCACACACAACAAGGACGGTGGAATGCTTTCCAAGGATAGTCTTTACTGACTGATCAGTGGAATGGAACCAGGCCAGTGCTAAGAGAGTACCGGATGAAACCTGACTTCCGAGAATTTTCCGTGCTTCCCTGATAGTGCTGAGCCTATAGGAGAATATCCGCATATCGCGGAAATTTGCCGTTTGTTTCCCTTATTTTAATAATAATAATAATAATAATTACTAGAATAGCGATGTCACAGTGGCTTCTAACCTCTCTCAGTGGCTTCTACCGAACGCGGTGGGCTAATCAGTAGAGCACGGGCCTCGCGTGTGGAAGGTCTGTAGGTTGGTTCCCGGTTGAGTCAAACGAATGAGTTACAAAATAGATACTTGACGCTTCCTAGCCAGGCACTCAGCATTAATAGGATAGGGCAAGGACTGGTTAGGATAATGTGACTGAGTAGGATATAGGGTCATGGTGCCAGCAGCCTGATTTCCCAGTGGGGCAGCACTATACAGTCACCATGAGTGCGCACTGTTACAAGTCGATACCCATCCTGATATGACCTTAGATGTTGCTAGGACGTAAAACAACAAACAAACAAATCTAACCATTCCAAATCGCTTCTTCACATTATCAATAGTTTCTCCACCTTTACAATAGTTTCTGACCATTCGCAATAGTTTGTTGACATCCTTAGTAGCTTTTAACCATTCAACATGGCTTCTCCACATTCACAATATATTCCATCCATTCTCAATGTTGTCACATCCTTAGTGGCTTCTAACCATTGAAAGTGGCTTCTCCACATTCACAGTAGATTGAAGCATTCACTGCCACATTCACAATAGATTCATCCAGTCCGTACAATGTTTCAATGTATAACTATTCAATTTGGCTTCTGTGCATTCACTGCCGCATTTACAATGTCTTCATCCAGTTCATGCACCAGACGAGATGGCCGAATGAGTTGAGCGTCTATCTCCTGTTTTGGGAGATCGGGGGGATCCGAACCCATGGGTTCATGGGTTCGAACCCATGTCAAATCAAACCAATGACGTAAAAATGTATACTTGTCACCTCCTAGGAAGGTGCTCAGCATTATTAGGATAGGGCAAGGACTGGTTGGCTCAGTGTCAGGATAATGTGATTCAGTGGGATACCACGTCATGGTGCTGGTAGCCTAGTCTCCCAGTGGGGCAGCACTATAAAGTCGCTATGCGTGCGCACTGTCACAAGTCGGTACCTATCCTGATATGACCTGAGGTGTTGCTAGGATGTAAAAAAAACACAAACAAATCCATTTCATGCAATGTTTCGCCTGTAACTATAGCTATTCAAGGTTGCTTCTCTACATTCACTGTCACAGTCACAAAGTTCATACGATGTTTCGCCTTTAACTATAACTATTCTGTACATTCACTGTCACATTCACAAAGTTCATACGATGTTTCGCCTTTAACTATAACTATTCTATACATTCACCGCCACATTCACAAAGTTCATACCATGTTTCCCCTTTAACTATAACTATTCTGTACATTCTCCGCCACATTCACAAAGTTCATACGATGTTTCGCCTTTAACTATAACTATTCTGTACATTCTCCGCCACATTCACAAAGTTCATACCATGTTTCGCCTTTAACTATAACTATTCTGTACATTCACTGCCACATTCACAAAGTTCATACGATGTTTCGCCTTTAACTATAACTATTCTGTACATTCACTGCCACAGTCACAAAGTTCATACGATGTTTCACCTTTAACTATAACTATTCTGTACATTCACTACCACATTCACAAAGTTCATACGATGTTTCGCCTTTAACTATAACTATTCTGTACATTCACTGCCACATTCACAAAGTTCATACCATGTTTCGCCTTTAACTATAGCTATTCTGTACATTCTCCGCCACATTCACAACCACTTCATCCAGTCCATTGTTTGTGTCATAGATCCCTGACCTCCAGGAGCCAACTGCACTTACGTTCGACTGGGTTGGACAGCGTTTGTACTGGATCGATGGTTTGAAGAAGACGATTAGCATGATGGAACCAAATACCGGCAAAGTCTCCACCATCATTAAAACCAACCTTGAAATGCCAACCGCACTCGCTGTCGATCCACAAAGCGGGTAATGCTGGCCACAGTTTCTTCTACTTTAATCTTCTATGCATCTTCTAAAAGTAAAGCTTGTTTTATTTAACGATGCCTCTAGAGCGCATTGATTTTATCATCTGCTATTGGACGTCAAACATATAGTCATTCTGACATTTCTTTGGAGGAAACCCGCTGCTGCCATAGAGGCTACTCTTTCCGATAAGCAGCAAGGGGTCTTTTATATGCACTTTCCCACAGGCAGGCCAGTACATGCCACAACATTTGATGAACCAGTTGTGGACCACTGGTTGTCTATGCATCTTCTATGCAGAGTTGGTACATAAACAGGTTGAGTTCTGGTGATGAGCCTCATTTTAATTTTTTTGGAAAAAGTTTCATTCATCTGAACATATTATTTTGTCAGCATCGAAGCACTGGTCTTCCAACCGTTTAGACAATCACATTTGGGTTTGTATGTGGTGATCTGGGAGTGGATTATGTTGTATATCTTTTCGCTTTTTCTCCTGTCACTGCACCGGACCCGGTGGTCAAATCGATAAGAGTACAGGCTTCACATGTAGAAGGTGGGGAGTGTGAATCGCAGCCGACTCAAACCAATGACTTACTAAATTTATACTTGTTGCTCGCTACCTAGCCAGGCACTCAGCATTACTAGTAATAGGGCTAGGACTGATTAGTTCAGGATCAGGATCAGGATAATGTGACTGAATGAGAAATCAGGTCATGGTGCCAGTGGCTTGGCAATGAGTGTACATTGTCACAAGTGGGTACCCATCCTGATATGACCTTAGATGTTGCCAGGATGTAAAACCCCAACAAACAGTCAAACTTAACTATCGGGCTATGCAACTTTCAATGAACAAACCAGGGTTCGCACAAATCCCCGAAAACCCTTGAATTTCTAAATAACCTTCAAGAGTACCCGAAAACCCTTGAGTATTGCCGGTTTTCACATAAACCCCTTGAAGCCCCTTGAAAATGCCAATTTCCAGTGAGCCTCGCCTTTTATGCCACTAGTGTAAAACCTGTTGAGGAAAATTATTTAGTTACTTAATTATAGCGTAAACTAAAACATGTGTCGCTGAGAAACCATTGAAAATCTTGAATCTTGTGGTACATTTTGAACGCGTGTAAAAGAATCCATTGAAAACCCCTTAAAAACCCTTGAAAAACTTGTGTATGAAAGTTTCCAAAACCCTTGAAAACTCTTGAATTCCATTTTTAAATGTTTTTATGAACCCTGAGTCAAACACTCTTCTCCCCCCCCCAGGTTCCTGTATTGGGCGGACCGCGGTCGCTACGCCCACATTGAGCGGTCATGGTTGGATGGTTCACACCGAGAGATCATCATCAACGACAACATTTACTGGCCGGCCAGCCTTACAATCGACTACGACAGTCGGCGACTGTACTGGGCCGACACTAAGGTAAGTTGGAGCGACACTCCCAGCAGCACTATAAATATAATTCACTCACTCGGACAAAAAGAGAGAAGAGAAGAAATAGGTTAAATATTTTTATTTAATAATAAAATAAATCATAACCGAGATCGGTTGAGCAGTCGTGATTTGTTAATGTCCGGAGCCTGAGCAGATATGGCAGTTCTTAGTTTAAATGATTGGCAGGCCGGAGCCGAATGTTTTGACGTGAAGCAGCAGTTAGAGTAGAGACACCCGGCCGGCGCTCAAACCTCTTAGTAAAGGGTGGGAGGGTGGGTGAGTTGAAGCGTCCCAAGCAGCGGCCAGCGGAGAAGTGATGGTTCGGGCATCCACGATTCAGGAGGTAAGCTAAAAATAGATCAGCGCCTCGTGTGCAAATTACTCATGTTAGCCTGTTGCCAACATGCATAATGCCATGCTTTACCCGGCCCGATTTGTGCCACTGTGTGTACATGTTGTTTAATGCTTACAATGAAATATTACACCTATACAGTAAAACATCTCTAAATTAACCGACCATGGGACCCGACTTTACATGGTCCATTTAGGGAGGTGGTCGGTTTAGGGAGTTTCTTTTATTGTTACAATGGTATTGTATGGACGATCGTTTGGGACCCAAATAAAGCGATCGATATATCTGTGGAGGTGGTCGGTTAGAGAGGTTTTAGGGAGTGTGACGTAGCTCAGTCGGTAGAGTGTCCACCTGTGAAGGTGTCGGTCATCTGATCGATCCTACTCAGTGTTCAAACCCATTTATAGTTTGGGCTGTTTTCCATTCCAACCAGTGGTCCACAACTGGTTCATCAAAGGCTGTAGAATGCGCTGTCCTGTCGGTGGGAAAGTGCATGTAAAAGACCCTTTGCTGCTTATCGGAAAGAGTAGCTTATGTGGCAGCAGTGGGTTTCCTCCAAAGAAATATGTCAGAATGACCATATGTTTGATGTCCAATAGCTGAGGATACGAAAATCAATGTGCTCTAGAGCATCGTTAAATAAAACAAGCGTATCGATTGCAATGCAGAAGCGCACGGTGGAGACGCTGACGATGGACGGGCGGCTGAACCGCACAGTGGTGTGGTCATGGCAGTTCCAGCACGAGGCTCCCTACCGGCTGGCGGTGTTCGAGGACTGGCTGTACATGACGACGCACCGCACCCACACCATCTGGAAGCTGCACAAGTATGGTGCCAACAAGCAACGCATCGGGCACATCTTGGCGCGGGGCCTCCTCCACGTGGCCGATGTCCTCGTCATCCACCCGCTGAAGCAGAACCAGCAGCTCGCCCAAGGTCGGTGGTTAAACCACGCCGTTTAAAGAAATTCCTGATGTTATTTTAAAAGAAAATTATTTAAACAAATTTATTAAGAATTAAACAACAACAAAATTTGTCTTTTCTTAATTAATCCCCCCCCCCACTAACACCGCACACGTACCCATACCATCCGGGTTCCCACTAACAACCGCGTCCCACAACTGGCATACTTAGGCTGACGTCGTCAGGCCTACACTGCACATACCTGGTTTTGGGCCTCCCACTAACCGCCTTTTCGCTGTGCTGTCGCAGATATCGCTCTCAACCCATGCAGCGCCAGTCCATGCAGTTTGGAGGCAGTGTGTGTCAACAAGCCGGCTGGAGTGACCGCCAACAACAAGCCACCCTTCACCTGCGTCTGTCCGGACGGAGGCATCAAGATCAACAGCACCCACTGCGAGATGTCGCCGTCCAAGGACCCCTGTGCAGGCTACTGCCAGCACAACAGCACCTGTATGCGCACGCAGATGGGGGCCATCAAGTGCATGTGAGTCGCTAGATACAAATATTGACTCCCCTAACCAGACCGGGTGTGGTGGTCGAATCGGCAGAGCGCGGGTCTCCTTGAAGATGACTGACTGCTTCTTTAAATCTGAATAGACTTGTATTCACCATTAGGCAATTGGCCGATAGAAGATAGAAAACCCGAGACTACACTTTTACCGACCCAAAGGATTTTTAATCTCCCCAACCATATAGACATGGTATGAGTATGAGAGCAACTGGCCTTTGATGATGCTGTAAGTTGTACACAGCGTTGGAGATCCAAATTGGCAGAGGTGATGGCATGAGAACTCAGGAGTTCAGTTCCTGGTCAAGTCAAACCAATGACTTATTAAATTGATTATTCGCTTCCTAGGATATGGCAAGGACTGGTTAGCTCAGTATCAGGATAATGTGATTTAGTGGGATATCGGGTCATGGTGCCAGTGCCTGATTTCCCAGTAGGGCAGCACTATAAAGTCGCAATGAATGCGCAGTCACAAGTCTGTAGGTACCCGTCCTGCTGACCTTAAAACAGTTTTTAACTAAATAAAATTTTTAAATAATCAGGGGCGGGCGATTTTTCAGGCACCGGTAGGAACGGTCATCAATTTTCTTTTAATTGTTGTTGCCTAATTGATACTCGTTGCAATGACCACTTTATGTTGTTGTTATATAATTTATACTTTTCAATGACTGCTTTATGTTGTTATGGAATTGATACTTGTCGCAATGACTACTTTATGTTGTTATATAATTGATACTTGTCACAATGACTGCTTTATGTTGTCATATATTGATACTTGTCACAATGACTGCTTTATGTTGTTATATAATTGATACTTGTCGCAATGACTATTTTATTTTGTTATGTAATTGATACTTGTCGCAATGACCGCTTTATGTTGTTATATAATTGATACTTGTCGCAATGACCACTTTATGTTGTTATATAATTGATACTTGTCCCAATGACTACTTTATGTTGTTATATAATTGATACTTGTCGCAATGACTGCTTCATGTTTTTATATAATTGATACTTGTCACAATGAGTGCTTTATGTTGTTATATAATTGATACTTGTCTCAATGACCGCTTTATGTTGTTATATAATTGATACCTGTCTCAATGACTGCTTTATGTTGTTATATAATTGATACTTGTCTCAATGACTGCTTTATGTTGTTATATAACTGACACTTGTCCCAATGACTACTTTATGTTGTTATATAATTGATACTTGTCTCAAGGACTACTTTATATTGTTATATAATTGATACTTGTCCCAATGACCGCTTTATGTTGTTGCTGTTGTGCAGGTGCCTGCCGGGATACATTGGCTCGACGTGCAACATCGATCTGTGCTATGACCGGTGTAAGGCCAACGGCGTCTGCATCCGTGGATCGAACGTCACCTGCGAGCAAGTCTCTTAATACCTTGACACCTTGATACTGTAGTAGTCTGCACTGACCTCTCAGGCCAGGAGCCGCATAGACAGGTAGACATGGGTGGGGTGGTGACATCAGGGAGCCTAGGTGGTGTAATGGTTAGCACACTCGCCCGGAATGCAAGAGATGTGGGTTCGATTCCCACTCTAGGCACAATATTTCCCATTTTCATCACTCTCATGACACTGGTTGCCGTGACCATGATCCTGTACAAGCTATGCACTGTATGGCTGTTGAACCTACCCTGGGTATGTATATGTAAGTAATTGTAAGTAGTAAAAGACTTACAATTCTGGGGGGACGAGTGTTGTAGTCTGCACTGACCTCTCCGGCAATGAGCCGCAGACAGGTAAGTGTAGCTAGTAGGGTGGTGACATCAGGGAGCCTAGGTGGTGTAATGGTTAGCACACTCGCCTGGAATGCAAGAGATGTGGTTTCGATGACCACTTTAGGCACAATATTTCCTATTTTCATCACCCCTACGACAATACCAATTTTGTATGGTGATTACCTTTTGTTATTCCAGTCCTACAATAAATAACTTTTACTAAAAAAAACAGTTATGGTAATCTGTATGGTTCTTGTATCCAAAACTTGTCAAGACGGGACTTAAGGCAGTCCATGGTTTGGATGAAACGAGGGACGGAGTTCCATTTATCGACAATCCTGTGGCTGAAGCTGTGTTTCCTTCCTCAAGTCTAGATGGCATTTTTGTGTGGAAATTTTGCGGCTTTGCCTATGGGACTTGGTTGATGTTGGGAAGCTTTTGTCTGTCCCATGTCTGTTAATGTCCTTTCGCCACTGTTTACCCTTCTCAGTAGATAAAAGATCCACCCCTATCTAGAGTACGGGTGAATGACAACCCTGCCTAAACCCGAGCAAAAACAGACATGCTTACTAAAGTTGAATCGCTGCTAGCCCGACCTATTTTTAACAATAAATTTTTTTTTTTTTTAATCAGGGGCGGGCGATTTTTAATGCACGGGCGGGGACGATCACCAAGTTAACTATTTGATTTGGCCTTAGTTTAATGTAGCGCGTATCCTGGGTGATGTGTTTTTGCTGATTGCTGGTGTTTCTTGCAGGTGCCCTAAGGGTGTGACTGGACCGCGGTGCCAGACCTACAAGTGTGCAGGCTACTGCTTGAATGCAGGCTACTGCAAGCTGACCCCGAATGGGGAGCCAACCTGCATGTAAGGTCATACAGTGTTTGTACACAGTCGGATTATCCGATTTTCGGCGGATATTCATGTATTTGTCGGATAGAGTCTGATTTTTGATAATTTTGCATTATTTTTGGACGAATCCATCAGATTTTGCTTACATTTCTTGTTTAGAAAAGGAAAACTGACGCGCCGCGTAAAAGTGAGGATCATGGTGACCTCGCATATTGGTCAGTTGCCTCTGGTGGTAAATGACCCATGTTAACAAGGCCAATATGCATAGCTTGAATGTCATAAATTCTTTGGAATGTTAATGAAATTATAAGTTACTTTATTCATAAAATATGTATTGTGCATTGTCTGGCAGCTTTGTGTTTTCATATTTTATGTACTGGAGGAAAACTAAGATTTTGGTTTCGCAAAAGTAGGTTTTTATTTCTGCCTTGTTGCAAACACTGTCATACTTACCGAGATAAAAGACTGTCGGGAGTTTGAAACCACGGCTGAGTCAAGCCAATGACTTATAAAAGTGATACTTGTCACGACTTAGCCTGGTGCTTGGCATAAATAGGATAAAGCAAGGACGGTTAGCTCAGTGTTAGGATAATGTGACTGAGTTAGAAATTGGATTATGGTGCAGGTGGCCTGGTCTTCCAGTGGGGGCAGCACTATAAAGCAGGGATGAAAGATCTCCGCGATTTCGCGGATTTCCGGTATTTTTCAATCCCGCAGCACGATTAACATTATATGCTCGACTGTTTTACGATGCAGCACAATCAGCATATGTAGTGCAGACGCCGCAGCACTATCAACGTATATTATTAATACATGCTTCAAATGGCCAGCACTATCAGCGTATACCAATATATATGACACCCAACTTCCGGGAATTTTCAGCGATTCCCTGACAATGCTAAACCTATGGGAGAATATGAGCATTTCCGCTTTTTTTCCTGGAGACCACTTTCATCCCTGATAAAGTCATCATGAGTGTGCACTGACACAAGTCGGTACCTTAGATGTTGCCAGGATGTAAAAATTACCAGCAATAAAAAATAAAAGATCCACCTGACTCTGTGAGGAACCCGTCTAGTCTAGGTCATGTGATGACGTAAGATCATGTATGATGTTATTCACCACAACATTTCCTGGGTACAATTTTAATACATTTATCAGTTCTGCCTACCCATATGATTTTTGCATATTTTGTAAAGTTGTAAGCCGGAGTAAACCAATATGCAAAATTAAAATTTTGAAATCCAGAAAAATGTACACAATTTTGGGGTGGGGGGGGGGGGAGAGGTACGCAATTTATTTTCACTCAGTACCCAAATACGAAATTTGGGGTAGCAGGTCTGTATTATTCATGTCCAATCTGCTTGTTGTTTCAGCTGTTCTTACTCGTTCACCGGATTGAGGTGTCAGACGAACAAGAGTCACAATACATGTATCTCACACACGTGTTACAATGGCGGAGAGTGTAAAACTGACAAAGTCGGCCGTCCCTCCTGTCACTGCCAGCCACGATATGGCGGTAGGTTCAATTACACCACCTATACTCTCACTGTTAGTCACAATATGTCGGTAGTTATGATATGTCGATAGGTTCAATTATGCCAACTCTACTGTCAATATTAGCCATGATATGGTGGTAGGTTCGATTACATCACCTCTACTGTCACTGTTAGTCACGATATGTCGGTAGGTTCAATTATGCCACCTCTACTGTCAATATTAGTCACAATATGGTGGTAGGCTCAATTACACCACCTCTGTCAGTATTCATCACGATATGGCGGTAGGTTCAATTACACCACCTCTGTCAATATTAGTCACAATAAGGCAGTATGTTCAATTACACCACCTCTGTCAATATTAGTCACGATAAGGCAGTAGGTTCAATTACACCACCTCTGTCAATATTTGTCAGGATAAGGCAGGAGGTTCAATTACACCACCTGTGTCAATATTAGTCACGATATGGCAGTAGGTTCAATTACACCACCTCTGTCAATATTAGTCACAATATGGCAGTAGGTTCAATTACACCACCTCTGTCAATATTAGTCACGATAAGGCAGTAGGTTCAATTACACCACCTCTGTCAATATTAGTCACGATATGGCAGGAGGTTCAATTACACCACCTCTGTCAATATTAGTCATGATAAGGCAGTAGGTTCAATTACACCACCTCTGTCAATATTAGTCACGATATGGTAGTAGGTTCAATTACACCACCTCTGTCAATATTAGTCATGATAAGGCAGTAGGTTCAATTACATCGCCTCTGTCAATATTAGTCACGATATGGCAGTAGGTTCAATTACACCACCTCTGTCAATATTAGTCACGATATGGCGGTAGGTTCAATTACACCACCTCTGTCAATATTGTCATGATAAGGCAGTAGGTTTAATTACACCACCTCTGTCAATATTAGTCACGATATGGCAGTAGGTTCAATTACACCACCTCTGTCAATATTAGTCACGAGATGGCAGTAGGTTCAATTACACCACCTCTGTCAATATTAGTCATGATAAGGCAGTAGGTTCAATTACACCACCTCTGTCAATATTAGTCACGATATGGCAGTAGCTTCAATTACACCACCTGTACCATCACTATTAGTCATGATTTGTCGGTAGGTTCAATTATGCGACCTCTACTGTCTTAGTCACAATATGGCACTAGGTTCAATTACACCACCTGTACCATCACTGTTAGCCAGGATTTGTCAGTAGGTTCAATTACACCACCTCTACTGTCATTGTTAGTCATAATATGTTCGATAGGTTCAATCGCACGACTTCTACCATCACTGTTAATCATGATATGTCGGTAGGTTCAATTACACCAACTCTACTGCCACTGTTAGTCACGATAGGTCAGTAGGTTCAATTACACCACCTCTACTGTCAAAATTAGTCACAATATGTTGCTAGGTTCAATTACACTGCCTCTAATGTCACTGTGAGTCACGGTATGGCATTAGGTTTAATTACACCACCTCTACTGTTAAAATTAGTCACGATATGTCGCTAGGTTCTATTACACCACCTCTACTGTCACTGTTAGTCACAGTATGGCGTTAGGGTCAATTACACCACCTCTATTGTCAACATTAGTCATGATATGTTGCTAGGTTAAATTACACCTCCAGTGTCACTCTTGCCAACAGTATATCGGTAGGATCAATTAAACTACCCTTTCTGTCAATGGTTGCTACAAAATGTTGGTAGGTTAAATTACACTACACTTACTATCACTATCGGGCAGTAGGTATATTTCATGTAATTAAAATTGATTTTATTGTGCCACTCTGATGCAGTTCCTTTTATTGCCACCAGGTGCCGCGTGTGAGATGTGTGAGGAGAGTGGCAAAAACATCACCTGCACGAACGGTTACTGTAAGCGTGATGACACATCGAAAAAACCTATTTGTCTCTGCGACCCAGGTAATTTGACCAAACTTACACCACCTCTGTCACGATATGGCAGGAGGTTCAATTACACTGTTCAAGTTGTCGCATTTGAGATCATAATCAATTATTGTTATCTCTAGGCAGGAATTACAGTAAAACCTCTCTAACCGACTACCTCCACTGAGCGACCACTCCCCTATATCGGTCACTTTATTTGAGTCCCAAATGATCGCAAATACAATACCATTGTAATGATAAAAATAACCTCCTTCAATCGACCGTCTCCCTAAATGGACCATTTGAAGTCTGTCCTATGGTCGGTCAATTTAAAGAGGTTTTACTGTACATCCTTTTTTGTGTTAAATTGTCAGAAATGATATATCTGGCTTATTTTCTCCTAATTACAGGGTCCGTCAGGGCTTGGAAAGTCTTGAAAAGTATTGAACTTCATTTACCCGATTTCAAGGCCTTGAAAAGCCTTGAATTTAACCTATTTTGGGTAATTAGTCTTGAAAAGTGTTGAATTCCATTAAACTGTCCCCACTAGTCTAAATTAGTGCGAAATCGCCATTTGCCATTGTTGTTTTTTCCCAAAATCCAAATGAAAACAGTCCTGAATTCCTATCAAAAGCAGCTTTGAAAAGACTTGAAATAGCCTTAAATTCCATATCTTCACATGTGTACAGACCCTGCACTTCGAAATACATGGTATGGATTTTGTGCACATAGTATTTATTATAAAAAATTGAGATAAGCTAACGACAATACTGCATTACCGGGATTTGTGTCTCCAACACCAGGCTACCAACTGAAGTGTGTGCTGGACAGGCGCGACATGACTGATGAGTCGTGTAACCGCGAGTGTGTGAACAGGTGTGACGACTACTGCCTGAACGGAGGCACCTGCACGCCCAGCACCGACAAGGTGACCCCACAGTGCGCATGCACACCGCGCTACACCGGATCCAAGTGCCAGGAGGACCGGTGTACCAAGCGCTGCGAACAGGGTAAGAGCCACCTGGTGGACAAATAATACCAGCCGCGCCTGGCAGACAAATATTTCCAGCACAACTGGCTGTAGATAATTATAGTCAATTATTATTTAATTACATAATATTATATAATTATTATTCAATTATAACGACAGTGTATTAGTCTGCACTGACCTCTCAGCCAAGGAGCCGCATAGGCAGGTAGGCGTGGGTAGTGTGGTGACATCAGGGAGCCTAGGTGGTGTGATGGTAAGCACACTGGCCCGAAATGCAAAGAGACGTCGGTTCGAGTCACGCTCTAGGCGCAATATTTCCCATTTTCATAACCCCCTCCCCCCACGACAACAGTTACAGCAGGTTGATTGATTGATTGATTGATTGATTGGTGGTTGCTTTACGCCGTGTCGGGAGCAGAGGCCATATTCCCGGAGTTACAGCACTGTGTAAATATAACATGTTAATTGCCATTTAATGCGCACCTTGTTTGCCGTGGGATGGCGCCTCTGCATGATTATTTCAGAAATTCCTATATGAAAGCGCGACTTGTTGTACATTATCTTTGGTGTCCTATAGGACATGGCTATGTGTACTGAGCTGCTACTTGGCGCCATTTCAGGAGATTGCAAGGTGACAGCCGATGGACGTGTGATATGCGCATGTCACAGCGGATGGAGCGGAAAGGCGTGCAATGTCAGCCTCTGTCAACCCGAGGCTTGTCAGAATGGGGCAACCTGCATCCCAGGTACTATACCGCTCTTTAGGCCCACTAGGTTACACTAGATACAACATGTACCCCTATCCACAGTAGGAGTGAATGACAACTCTGCTTAAATTAAATGGACCAGACGGGATGGCCGAATGAGTTAGAGCGTCCGTCTCCCTTGCTGGTAGATCGTGGGGTCGAACCCTGGTCGAGTCAAACCAATGACTTGAAACTTTATACTTGTTGCTTCCTAGCCAGGCGCTCAGCATTATTAGGACAGGGCAATGACTGTTGTGCTCAGTGTCAGGATTATGTGACTGAGTGGGATACCAGGTCATGGTGCTGGCGGCCCGGTTTCCTAGTGGGACAGCACTATAAAGTCGCCATGAGTGCACACTGTAACAAGTCGGTGCCAGTCCTGATATGACCTTAGATGTTGCTAGGATGTAAAACAACAACAAACAAACTTAAATTAAATCCGAGCAAAAACCTCTTCAGTAGGAATTAACTGTAGAGAGCGGGTGGTTCCAGTGTGCAGTGTTTATCTACATTGGCGTATAGTTGAGAAATAAAGAGAGAATGTAAAAATATATCAGATGATGACACCACGCGCTCTCAATTTGACTTACTTTCAAGTTGAGAAATTGAGAGAAACGCTATGGTAGATATGTGTTTGAACAATATATTGCAAATTTATGTGGTTATGTCTATAACCCAGCTTCCCGACACTTTTTCTAATGGGTTGTTTAGCAGCTTTGTACTGGAGACAGCTTGTCGAATGGGTTTGTACAGGCCCAACAGCGGTAGGTGGCGCCAGTAGTACAAATAATCAGAACGGATCAAGCACACGAAATAGAATAATAATAATAATAATAATGCATCATTAATTCATAAAACAATATTAAAAAGAAGAGAGAATCTTATACATAATGGATTATATAGTGTGTTTATCCTGCGGTATGACTGACGCTGGCCAATATCCGGTGGAGGTGAGGCGGGCCAAAGGTGGCACCACCGGTATAGTGTTGGGTCTTACCAAAGACCCTATAAGTATAATACTAAGGCGGCTCACTCACCCTGTACTGTGTAATCAAAATGATCACACCCACCACTTGGTGCACTGGCTGTTCTCTTGGTTAAACAGTTGCAATATTATATGTATAAATGTATATATGAATGTGCAAGATGTGTGATGATGATGCTGATGATGATGATGATGTGTAGTTGTTCATAGCAATTTCATATTGATGTGTATTCATACTTACCTATCTCATGTATAATATAATTGTATGTGTTTACATGTGAAACACCAACCAGCAGCCGGGCTGATCAAACCCACCACAAGGTGGCACTGCAAAATTTACATTACCATGGGAGAGATAGGGAGTGAGCCGTCTTAGTATTATAGAGTCTTTGGTCTTACCGTTATCAGTTATGGCTTTTAACCATTAAATGCAGTAAAGCAGATTGGCTGATCTGATGTCCTGTGTTACAATTGTGTGCTTGCGTCTTGTAGGTACTGAAAAGCCAGGTGCTGTGCCATTCTCTTGCCGGTGTACCTTGGGCTACACTGGTACGCGCTGTCAACTGATGAAGAAATGCTCCATCGTCAACTGTCAAAATGGTGGCACGTGTGTCCAGGAGGGTACCCGCTTCCGCTGCGTGTAAGTGTTACTTATACTGTAGGTAAAAAATGTACTCCGTACTACAGTAGCCTGAGTAGGGGTGACGAACAACTACTCTATATAAAAAGTGGAGAAAATGTGGGTAAATGAAATGAGCAAATAAATTCCTAATCTAAAAAGCAAAATATATATTCTTCAAATACCTTGAATTATTCTTCATATACCTTGATATATTTACCCGCAACTTTTGAACTGATTAATAGATTAAGTCCAGTCGATCAATGAACTTTAACGTTTGAATTGATAGAGTCAACATGGCAGCCATTGGCAGGAAGTTGAGAGGTTCCTGGGTAATAATGCAATCTTGGTCAGGAAGCAGTTATTTTCATTGGCTGAGGTAGTCAGGGGATATTATATTCGGGCTACGATAAATATGTATTTGACCAATATATTTAGCACGTTAGAATGTAAAATCAGGTGCTCATTTCCTTTACCCAGCCTTCCAACACTTTTTCTAATGGGCTGTTCAGCACCCCCATCTCAGAGAACAGTGCTGTGGGAGTAACTAGATGGGTTTTTTGGTAAACATTTTTACTCATCTGAATAGTCATTTTTGTCAGCGCCGAGGCACTGTTCTTCCGGCCATGCTTAACTTCAGTCATTTACACTATTTAATTACAAGAACAATTTTAAGATAATAATATATTGTTATTACATTTAGCTAATTAAGAGTTTTTGGTATATCTGGTCAGTGTATGCGTTCACTGTATGCATTTTAATGTAGGTGGTGGCGTAGTTAGTTTTCTAGGCAGGGGTAAATCGGTTAGTCTGGGTTTAGGTATGATCCAAATTTAGCTAACTACAGTGGTTGTGATGTATCTAGTTTGTAGCAAGCGTTCGGTGTGTGTGTGAGGACAGTCTGGATTTTGGTCAAATGCTAAGGGGTGTATTGGGGGGAGGGGGGATTTGCTTGGTTAAAATGAGTTAGATGTGTCGAGTTATTAGTGGTGTTGATTGTCAGTGCCTGTGTGCAGTTGTTTGATGGGTATTTTGCTATAGTTTCACTCAAACACATTTGATTTTTTGGCACTGCGCCAACAATTTTACATGGCAAACAGCATGCATGACCTTTTTAGTCAAGTAAAAAAAGAAGACATTTGAGCCTTTTTGAGGGCAGCTGGTCTGTGCCACCTCATATAATTTATTAAACCAATTTTATCAATGTTATCAATTAATAATAACAAAACCTTTTTTCTTTTATCTAGAATTTTATTTACCTTAAATTATATGATTCTGAGCTTTTAAAATTCATTAGTGTCTAATGACACATTTGATTGTATGCTTTTACATTATATGTAAAAGTGATAGTTGAATTTTTTTTTTAAACAATTCTCGCCGTGAATATGGCCTATGCTGCCAACACGGAATTAATAAAACACCAATCAATCAATCAAAAAATTTTCACCGCCTGTGTTTGCAGATGTCCGCGTATGTGGGGCGGTGACCTATGCAAACAGAGTTTCCCGAAGGAATGCTACCTGCACTGTCTCAACGGAGGCGTCTGTGTCGACTGTTCTAACTCAAGTCTGGTCCATGTCTGCACGCAGTGCGACTGTCCGCCGTCCTACGCGGGCCCCAGGTGAGTAACCAACGTCGACCCAGCATGCACTACATATCCACATGGGGCCTAGAGTTGATGAAGTTGGAAAGAATGCCCAAAACAAAAAAACTTAAATTTGTAATAATTCTTTTTTTTTTTAAATTAAAAATATTTCATCCCGCCGACATGCTAGCCTTCTCACCATCACCACCATCATTACCACCACCATCATCTTCATCATTATCATCTTTTAGTGCTCCGTTTCAGAGAATGACCCAATTTATGCTCCACAGCCCAAGCTATTCTAGACTATAGTTACACAATCTCCATTAACTAAATCCCCAATAAAAACCGGCAAACATTTCATCATTATCATCATCATCAACCCCTTAGTCGCAAGGGTCGTTGGGGCACCACAGATGACTTTGCAAGCAGGTTTCTCCATTTGTCCTCGTTCTCGACTGCCCTCTGGGACTTGCTGAACTCCAGGGCGGTCCATTCCTTAATGTTGTCTTTCCAGCCTCTTCCAAGTTAGGGGCCGTCCTAAGTTGTCATCATTTTCAAGGTAGTACAGAGAGTACTACTTTTCCAGACCCCCCCCCCCCCCTAATACCCCCCCACCCACCCCTTCCAAAGTAGTACACATCAGCATTTTACTACAGACCCAGATGGGGTCGCCAAATGAGTTGAGTGCTCACCTCCTGTTTTGGTAGGTGATGGGATTCAAATCCCCAGGTTCAAAGCCTGGTCGAGCCAAACCAGTAACTTAAAAATTGATACTTATTGCTACCTCGTCTGGCGTTCGGCATTGCTAGTATAGGGCAAAGAGCAGTGGAATGAAGAAGACCAGTTGTCTGCAACTGAAAAATCCCCAGCTTAATCAATTAATGTACAACTACCAGCGGTGGTGGCCTGATGTACTTTTAAACAAAAACAAGAAAAGTTTCCCCAAATATTCAACATTTGTATTAAACAATAAAGGTTGTGATTTAATGTCAGCCCCCCTCCCCCTTGTGGTACGCTTTGTACGAGCGTAAAAATGTTGACAACTTTGGACGACTCCTTACCCACATTAGTGTCTCAGCATTTCCTCAGATATAATTGATAATGATGAACTAGTCAGATGCTTGAAGACTTATTAAATCCGACTGTACAATGTAAGTTGGTGAAATAATTACTATATTTGTGTGTGCAGTAATCTGGTAACATCATTTCTGAACCGATTGGTGTGCTCAGTGTCCGGATAATGTGACTGAGTCGGATACCAGGTCATGGTGCTGGCGGCCTGGTTTCCCAGTGGGACAGCACTATATAGTCGCTATGAGTGCGCACTGTCACAAGTCGGTACCCGTCCTGATATGTCCTTAGATGTTGCTAGGACGTAAAACAACAACAAACAAACAAAACATCATTTCTGAAGGAATTGGAACCCGACTACCTTATTTGAAACTGGCTGATGGAGTGTGAATGTGTTTAGGGTGTGACCATCAGCTATTGTGCTGATAGAATGGGGCACGGGTTTATTTTAAACTGACTGACGGTGTGTGACTGTGTTTATGGTGTGGCCATCAGCTAATGTGACGATAGGACGGAGCGCGGGTTTATTTGAAACTGACTGATGGAGCGTGACTGTGTTTAAGGTGTGGCCGTCAGCTATTGTGACGATAGGATGAGGCATGAGTTTATTTTAAACTGACTGACGGAGTGTGACTGTGTTTAGGGTGTGACCATCAGCTAATGTGGTGATACTACAAGGCGAAGCCTAATTTTAAACTGACTGACAGAGTGTGACTGTGTTTAGGGTGTGACCATCAGCTAATATGACGATAAGACAAGCCAAAGCCTAATTTTAAACTGACTGACAGAGTGTGACTGTGTTTAGGGTGTGACCATCAGCTAATATGACGATAAGACAAGCCAAAGCCTAATTTTAAACTGACTGACAGAGTGTGACTGTGTTTAGGGTGTGACCATTAGCTAATGTGGTGATACGACAGGCCAAAGCCTTATTTGAAACTGACTGACAGAGTGTGACTATGTTTAGGGTGTGACCATTAGCTAATGTGGTGATACGACAGTCCGAAGCCTTATTTGAAACTGACTGACGGAGTGTGACTATGTTTAGGGTGTGACCATTAGCTAATGTGGTGATACGACAGTCCGAAGCCTTATTTGAAACTGACTGACGGAGTGTGACTATGTTTAGGGTGTGACCATTAGCTAATGTGGTGATACGACAGGCCAAAGCATTATTTGAAACTGACTGACAGAGTGGTACTGTGTTTAGAGTGTGACTATCAGTTAATGTGACGATACGACAGGCCGGGGCCTTATTTAAAACTGACTGACGGAGTGCTACTGTGTTTAGGGTGTGACTATCAGCTAATGTGACGATTTTTTAATTTTTTTATTGACGAGGTATTTACTCTGCCCATAACATATAAGCTCCTGTCAGGGTGCTTGCTTTCAACGCTGGACAGCTGTGGTGCTGTCTTGATCTGTTCCCTTGCCCAGGAGTGTTTACCTGTGTCTGCTCGGGTCAGCCTTCTGCAATTTTATAGACCACTCACGATTTTCTGTGCTTTCCGATAACATTCTATTCTTCTGTTAGCGAGGTGTTTTTTGGGTTTTTTTTTTTATTGACGAGGTATTTACTCTGCCCATAACGTATAAGCTCCTGTCAGGGTGCTTGTTTTCAACGCATAGACAAGCCGAAGCCTTATTTCAAACTGACTGACGGAGTGTAATTGTGTTTAGGGTGTGACCATCAGCTAATGTGGTGATACGACAGGCCGAAGCCTTATTTGAAACTGACTGACGGAGTGTGACTGTGTTTAGGGTGTGACCATCAGCTAATATGGTGATACGACAGGCCGAAGCATTATTTGAAACTGACTGTCGGAGTGTGACTGTGTTTAAGGTGTGGTCATCAGCTAATGTGACGATAGGACTGGGCGTGGGCTTATTTGAAACTGACTGACGGAGTGTGACAGTGTTTCAGGTGTGACAATCAGCTAATGTGACAATAGGACGGGGCATGGGCATATTTGAAACTGACTCACGGAGTGTGATGGTATTTCAGGTGTGACAATCAGCTAATGTGACAATAGGATGGGGCGTGGGCTTATTTGAAACTGACTAACGGAGTGTGATCGTGTTTCAGGTGTGACAATCAGCTAATGTGACAATAGGACGGGGCATGGGCATATTTGAAACTGACTCACGGAGTGTGATGGTATTTCAGGTGTGACAATCAGCTAATGTGACAATAGGACGGGGCGTTGGCTTATTTGAAACTGACTAACGGAGTGTGATCGTGTTTCAGGTGTGACAATCAGCTAATGTGACAATAGGACGGGACATGGGCATATTTGAAACTGACTCACGGAGTGTGATGGTATTTCAGGTGTGACAATCAGCTAATGTGACAATAGGACGGGGCGTGGGCTTATTTGAAACTGACTAACGGAGTGTGATCGTGTTTCAGGTGTGACAATCAGCTAATGTGACAATAGGACGGGGCATGGGCATATTTGAAACTGACTCACGGAGTGTGATGCTATTTCAGGTGTGACAATCAGCTAATGTGACAATAGGACGGGGCGTGGGCTTATTTGAAACTGACTAACGGAGTGTGATCGTGTTTCAGGTGTGACAATCAGCTAATGTGACAATAGGACGGGGCATGGGCATATTTGAAACTGACTCACGGAGTGTGATGGTATTTCAGGTGTGACAATCAGCTAATGTGACAATAGGACGGGGCGTGGGCTTATTTGAAACTGACTAACGGAGTGTGATCGTGTTTCAGGTGTGACAATCAGCTAATGTGACAATAGGACGGGGCATGGGCATATTTGAAACTGACTCACGGAGTGTGATGGTATTTCAGGTGTGACAAGGAGCTGAGTGCATCGGGAAAGGCCGTTGATAATGGCACCGTCGTCGCCATCGTCGTTCCTGCGCTTCTATGTGTCATGATCGTTCTAGTCATGCTTGGTATTTGCATGTACCGGAGACGAACGAAGTAAGTTACATTTTCTACTCTTTAAGAATTCTTTTTTTATATAAATTAAATAAATTAATGTTAAGAATGGGTGTCTTTTGGAAAACAGAGAATGTGTTATTAATCTATATATAATACCAAACAGTGGTTAAGTTTTATGGTCGTTCTGATCACTACTCCTCTGTTAATCGGAGCTGCCAATGCGCATCATCGTACTCCACTGATGCTTTGGATTGTATGAGTTGTTAATAGCATGTTTCTTTGTGTCTATCGTACACATTTCATATTAATGTTGATGGTTTTTACTAACTTTGGTCACTTTGACCAGAGTGGCATCCATTTTGAGTCACGTAACTGTGAGTGTTGTTAACTCCGCCATTGGATAGCGCCCCCAATATGTTTTACCACATAATGGCACAGATGGATTCCACCAGATAGCAGCACTACTTTGAAATGGGACCATGCACGAGTCTGGAATATAACAGACAATGTAGATATTTACACGGTCTCTGAATATATATGTATAATGACAGTTCAACACAATGTTGGCCATGGGATTGATGCAAAGCCTAGCTAGTATACATATATGTTAGTAACGGCATTAACCTGAACCCATAGCAGCAGATCAAAGACCATGCATTTCTTAGACATCCCTTAACTTTACCTGTAATAGAAACCATTTGAGTTGAACCCATTTCCTTTACAACTGAAGATGCTGAAAGTATATGTATGTACTTGGTATTGAAATATTAGCTTTGTCCTGAAAAAAACCCAACAAGTTTAACAATAGCCGGACTTTCTGCATGAAACCTAGTAGGATTTTATTTTAGGAGGACCCCCCACCCCCCTAATTTACCCAAGATTTCGAATTTTATAATTATGTGATTATTTACTAATAAATAAATAAATAAATAAATAGATAATTCACATGAGCTAAATTGCTTTACATCTTTTGAAAAGAGGGGGTGGGTGGGGGGGGGAAGAGAAATGTGTGCAACTGAATTGTTGTTTTTATTGGTAGTTTGATGTTTGATTTAATATATATATTTGTAATATAATTTATTATATCAATATAAATTGGTGGTGCTCCTTTATTTAATTATTATCAGGCATGTGATTTCTCCAGTTTTAACCGGAAATCCCTTTTTTTGTCTGGCCGCCGAAACCAGAATTCTGTTGGTTTTTTTTAATTCAGTTTTTTTTCCTGGCCGCTGAAACACCTCTGAAATACACTATTTGCATCCCTTTCGTGACTCAGATGGATGCGGTGTGTCTCTATGATAACCTACAAATAATTTCAGGTTTTTTTTCCTGCACCCAATCACATGCCTGTATTATTCATTGTACGCTCATTTATAATATTTATTTGTTTAAATCGCGGGCAGAGTGACTGAGTGCAGCTAGACAAGTTACAGTGTTTGCAGGCAGAGGGCGACACAGTCAGCCCGGTTGCATAGTCAATGAACAATTAATAAGTATAGTACTGACTTAGAATATAATAAGGAGTGAAAACTTCCAATTAATTATACTTGTATAATGCTTATACATCACATATCATATATCAAAATGAGGTGGGATATGACACTTTTAAGTTTAAGAGAGTTAATTGAACCCGCTGTAATTAACACCGTGCTCTCAGGAAGGAGATTGGGTGAGTTGAAAGGTCAGACATCAAGGTCATGACCCAAGGTCAAGCACTAAAGGTCATGGTCACCTCACTTGATGCAGAATACTTTAGCGCACACTGTCAGTCTCTTAGTTCTACACATGTTTTCTCTGAGCTGTTTCTATTGATCAATTCACCGTAATTGATCCACATGGCACTTTTAGATTTAGCTCTTAGCTTTTATTTCTCGTCATTCATATAATTATTTAATTCTCTTCACTTGTTTGTTTGTTTTTTATTAGGTTTCCCAGGCTCAATACAGGGCCTGGAAAGTCTGGAAAAGTCATGAACTTCATTTGGCCCATTTCAAGGCCTTGACAAGCTTTGAATTTAACCCTATTTTGGGTAATTAGTCTTGAAAAGCCTTGAATTCCATTAAACTGTCCCCACTCATCTAAATTAGTCTGAAATTTCCATTCGCCATTGTTCAGGGATGAAAGATCTCCGTGATTTCGCGGATTTCCGGGATTTTTCAATCCCGCAGCACCATCAGCTTATACTAATATGTAGTGCAGATGTTGCAGCATTATCAGCGTATACTACTAATAAATGCTCCAAACGCTGCAGCACTATCAGCGTATACTACTAATACATGCTTCAAATGCTGCAGCACTATCAGCGTACACCAATATATATGAAACCTGACTTTCGGGAATTTTCCGCGATTCCCTGACAATGCTAAACCTATGGAGGGAACATCCACATTTCCGCTTTTTCTCCCGGAGACCACTTTCATCCCTGATTGTTGTTTCTTTCTGAAATCCAAATGAAAATAGTCTTGAATTCATATCGAAAACAGCCTTGAAAAACTTTGAAATACCCTTGAATTCCATATCTTCACATGTGTACACACCCTGAGTTCCTCATTTGGAATTATTTTCCACACTCACGTACATTTGTGTGGACCGTTATTTGAACTCTGTTCACAGTTTTCTCCATTATTTTCTCCAATTTATTATTTCATTTTCCCAAATGGGATTGAATATTTACTTTGTTCTGCTGTGGATTACACAGTCAACCCTTGAGCACCTTTCCAGAACACACTGACACCTTACACTTTATTAAGACGCTCTATGTGTTTCTTGTGTTTCCTGTAGAAGTTTATGCTGACTTTGTTTTGTCCAAGGCAGATTATTTCACGAAGTGAACGTACATATTTTAATGACTGATCTATTTCTGCACATGTAGTTTTGTGATGGTGCGATGCGATGTTTGATTATTAACTTACAGATCCTCGTCTGGCTGATCTAGGACCTATTGTGACTCTAATGCCAGCTCGTTATGGTAAACTAGAAGTACAATAAAACCTCTCTAACCAACCACCTCCACAGATCGACCACTCCCCTATATCGATTGTTTTATTTGGGTCCCAAACAATCGCTCATACAATACTATTGTAACGATAAAAAAGAACCTTTCTAAACCGACCACCTCCCTAAATGGACCATTTAAAGTCGGTCCCATGGTCGGTCGATTTAGAGAGGTTTTACCGACACAAATATGGAGGTGGACGGAAAGTTATGTATTTGACACCATGTTCATTTGACTCATTGTTGGCAACAACAACTCAGCTAACTCTCACGGATTTGTTAAAGGGATCCGATATAGGCCGCTGAGACTGGAACTATGTTCTGACAAATGCTTCCAAGCACCTCCTTTTCAGTTTGTGTAACTGAATATGTGGAGGGAGAGTGCTGAGGTTAGCATTCAAAGATGGCTAGTGTGCAGATGTAACCTAGAGTGGTTCCCCAGTCTGTGGGGAACCCCTCTAGATCACATGATGATGGAATCCCACCAGTGACATCATTCATACATTACAGACCTTAGCACTCTCCCTCCACATATTCAGTTGCATAAAATGTAAAACATATATGCCAAGAAAATCCAAAAAAATTAACATAGACTACTAACCAGACCAACCACCTATCTATCTGCTACTGAAATGCAGGCAATCAAATACCTTATCAGCAGCCACTGTGTGGTAAGGTAACACCAACACTACAGCTGGCCAGCATTGAAAACAAGCCTGGGTACCCGGGCTTATATGCTATGGACAGTATAAATACAGCGTCAATTTAAAAAAAAAAAAAAAAAATTTAAAAGTCAAATGGTGTTCTTGGAAAACATTTGTCAGCGTACGGCTCTAGTCACAACGGCCTATACCGGGTTCCTTTAGAGTTGCATAGTCCAATGTTTTTGAATTTCTCTGAGATAAATATATTAGGTTGCTGGTTATAATCTAGCTTACTTTCGTTTGAAGCAATTTCATTTCAGATGGCTAACATTGGAGTGTGCAAACATGCCAAATTAATTTTGGCAAGCATGCACAAATTCTGCCACCCCTGGCATCTGCAGAAACATATTCTATTAAATTGGCTTGGTATTCCGTTCTATGTGGTGACTAATGTTTGATAAGTGAACCAGTATCTAAGTTCGCACGTGACAAGTGAACTGGAATCTGGACATAACCACTATTTTGTTTATAACAGGAATACCCCTGTGTGTTTGGGGTGAGAGGGGGAGGGGGTTATGGGTGGGGGGTGGGTGGGGGGTGAGGGGGGGGGGCTTTCCACATCCATGGTCCTTGCCATTCTGAATGTTATTACATCAAATTGAAACTTGTCGCTTCCTAGCCAGGTGCATGGCATTAATAAGATAGGGCAAGGACTTGTTACCTCAGTGTCATGATAATATGACTTTTGAATATCAAGTCATGGTGCCAGTGGCCTGATTTTCCAGTGGGGCAGCACTATACAGTCACCATGAGTGTGCACTGTGCCAAGTCGGTACCTGTCCTGATATGATATCAAACCCCAAACTGCCAGGATGTAACACTCCGACAACCAACCAATGTACTGGTGGAATGTGCATATTTATGCCATTCAACTTATCCTGCCACCTAGCGGCTACTGTTAGAAGCTCGGTGCCAAAGTTCCAAACTCCCAACCCCAAATCCAACCACTGATAATTCTCAAAATCGTTGATCCATCATGCAGTGTTCCGGCTATCAACACAGCTTAACTGTTAATATAGTAACTAAAACCTCAGTCATACTAGGATTGCGACCACTTGCGACCAAAAATAACCAGGTGGTCACAGATGATCGCAAGGGGTCGCAAAAAAAGGTCTCTAATTGGTCCTCACTTGTCATCGACCTCCTGATGACCATTTTGGTCATAAGGTTACAGGTGTTGCAACTTGCATCAAAAACCTACTTTGTGACCAAAATACTCACCAGGAGATCACTAATCATTTTCATGGGTTGCCAATCAGTTGGGGAGCATCCTCCACTAATCAGCGACTTGTCGTTGACTGATCAATGACCGTGGCACTGCTGCCAAGCACCTATGACCACTTGGTGATTGTTCGGCGATCAGTTGGCTATCGGTCGGCGTTTGGTTGGCACATGCTCAGAGCCCGATTTGTGACTAACCTGCAATCGAACACTGATTGGTCGCAAATTAGTCCATGACCAATCGCAAAGCAATCGCCAACCAATCAGCGATCAGTCACCAACCCTTTCCCCCCCCCATTTTTTGCTTTGACCACAAGATTGTTTATTTGTTTGTTGGTGCTTTGCGTCCTAGCAACATCAAAGGTCATATCAGAATGGGTCATTGACCACAAGAAGGTTACCGACCACCCATTTTTGTTTGTTTTTGTCGCAAAGTGATCGCACTCAAGCTTAGTGAGTGTGACTGGGGTCTAAAACTGCAGCTCTAACCGCCAGTTCTAAGCGTCTTCGCAATGTCTCTTCGTTGCAGTCATCAATTCAAACACATGCGGATGACAGACAGCAGTGCTAATGTGGAGATCTCCAACCCGATGTACATGCGGGATTACGAGGACGACGAAGGCGGAGACGTCGCCGAGTCCTTCAGCATGGACACCGATAAGGTATGTATCCACATGTATACAGCTGCCAACTCGCTCTGTTTGGCTATTGTTATAAGGGGTCCTTCACAATTGTAAGCAAGTTTGCTATTTGTATGGAGAGGAGGGGGTCAGTCATGATTTTAAACAGTTTCCTATTTATATGGAGAGGAGGGGGGGGGGGGGCCTTTCACGATTGTAAAGAGTTTCCTATTTGTACGGAGAGGAGGGGTCCTTCCCAATTGTAAAGTGTTCCTATTTGTACAGAGCAGAGGGGGTCCTTCACAATTGTAAACAGTTTCCTATTTGTACGACGAGGAAGGGGTCCTTCAAGAATGTAAACCGTTTCTTATTGGTATGGAGATAACTGATTCTGAAGACTCCCATCCCCACAATCCCCAATTAGTACTTTCTTTATTTTCTCATTTTAATTAAAATATATATTGCGCCTAGAGCAGGATTCTAACCCACAATTCTTGTCATTCCGGGGCTAGCGTGCTAACCATTACACTACCTAGGCTCCCTGATGCAAAATCCCCAGCTGCGGTGGCTGTATCGATTAGACCGCAGGCTTCCCATATAGAAGGTCTGGAGTTTGAATCCCGGTCGAGTCAAACCAATGACTTACAAAATTGATACTTGTCGCTACCTAGCCTGGCGCTCGGCATTAATAGGATAGGGCAAGGACTGGTTAGCTCAGTGTCAGCATAATGTGACTGAGTGGGAAATCTGGTCATGGCGCTGGTGGCCTGGCCTCCCAGTGGGACAGCACTATAAAATCCCCATTAGTGCACATCGACACAAGTCGATACCCGTCATAATATCACCGTAGATGTTTCCAGGACGGAAAACTCCAATAACCAACCAACCTACCTGCCTGTGTCTGTCTATGTGGCTCCTGGCCTGAGAGGTCATTGCAGACCACTACACTGTGCTCACCTGTTCTTGTTTGTAGGATCAATTAATACTGAAGATTTAGCATTGGTATGTTCCTTGATTAACTGTCGTCTCCTACTACCATATAGTTATTTACACCTGTTGACAGTTTGCTTAGCGTTCATCAATTGAAACCCGTTAAAGTTTCCCGGTATAGTCTTTTGAGATAACAAACAAACTCCAAATGTAATATATGAATAACGTCATGGGTGGGATTCGCTCATCACATGACCTAATATGGTTCCCCACCGACCAGGACCAGGGAACCCCTTTATGGTGCACTTGCACACTGGCGATTGTTGCACTCTCCCTCCATTATTTACCGGACGCGGTGGCTGAATCGGTAGAGCGCAGACTAACCATGTGGAAGGTCGGGAGTTCGATTCCATGTCCAGTCAAACCAATAACAAAATTGATACTTAGTCGCTTATAAGCCAGGCGCTCAGCATTATTAGGACGGCGCAAGGACTGGTTAGCACAGTATCAAGATAATGTGACTGAGTGGGATATCGGGTCATGGTGCTGGCAGCCTAGTCTCCCAGTTGGGCAGCACAAATAAAGTCACCATCAGTGTGCACTGTCAGTGTCACACCGTCATTATATGACCTTAGATGTTGCCAAGATGTAAAACCCCAACAACCAACCAACCAACTAGCCATTGTGGCACTCTCCCTCCACATATTTAGTTACACAAGCTGAAAAGGTGTGCTTGGAGAGCATTTGTTAGAGTACAGTTCCAGTCTCAGCGGCCTATACCGGTTTCCTTTAATACTAACATAGGAGCGTTATATCATTAAGCGGAGGTTTGCACTTTTTAACTCTTTTTGCTGTTAAAATAATATTCATAAAGTTGCAAGAAATCTCCCTCAAGGGAATATATCAGATTAGTTGAGCATGTTCAATCTATATATCGATACATACATGTAATTATACTAGGCTATACATGGCCGTAGATAGCGGGGGGGAGGGGGGGTGGTCCCCCTACACAAACACCAGTATGTAACCTCCCTGAAATGGCTGGAAATGTTATTTCAGAGCCAAAATTGAAGACATTTTGTTTTAATTGTCCTGGGGGTCAGGGGGGGGGGGGGGGACAATACCTCCACCCCCCCCCCCCCTAGTGCGTGGCATTCATTCGTTCCAAGTAGTTATCTGCTCCACGCCCCCCCCCCCCCCCCCCAAACAAACAAACAAATTTCAACCACAAAGAAAGTCCTGGCCTCAGTCCTGCTATATGTATAATACACATATTATATATACTGTGTTGTGTGTATATAAATGACAAAGGCAGTCAAAAGATTATGACCGGGCGCAGTGGCCGAATCGGTAGATTCACGGAAGATCGTGAATTCGGTTCCTGGTCGAGTCAAACCAATGACTTATGAAATTGATACTTGTCACTCAGCATTAATAGGATAGGGCAAGGACTGGTTAGCTCAGTGTCAGGATAATGTGAATGAGTGGGATATCGGGTCATGGTGTCGGTAGTAGGCTTGATTTCCCAGTGGGGCAGCACTATAAAGTCACTATGAGTGCGCACTATCACAAGTCTGTAAGTACCCGTCCTGATATGACCTTATATGTTGCCAGGACGTAAAACTCCAACAACCAACTAATCACTGACTGGTTTGTTTCTCGCAGTCTATAACCCAGCCTCCCGAAGCAGTAAGTACACACACACCCCCTCAGCGTCACTCTGGTCCGTCTTACTGCCACCATGCTTCCCCCGGCACTAAATCTCCATCTGTCTTCATTTGTTTCCCCTTTTCTTTTTGTTTGAATCAAAGCTTCCCCGGTTCTTTTCTTTAAAAAAAAAAAAATTTAAATTGGCAAGATTCTTTTTTTTGGGGGGGGGGGCAACAGATTTTGTTTCCATCTTTACATTTTTGTTGTACCCACTCATTGGTAGATATATTGTTTTGTTGGGGTGTTTTTCTTTACAAACCTTTTCTGGGGGAAACAGGTTTTATTTCCATCTTTACCTTTTAGTTGTGTCCACTCATTGGTTGCTATGTTGGTTTTTTTTCTTTCTTTACAAACCTTTTTTCTGGGGGGGGGGGGAGTCAATATTTTTTGGGGGGATCAATAGATTTTCATTTTGGTGTTGTCCACTCATTGGTCAATATTTTGAGATATGTTTCTTTTTTTCTTTTTTTCTTTACAAACTTTTTTGACAACAGATTTTCTTTCCATCATTACATTTTAGTTTTGTCCACTCATGTTGTCGGGGGGGGGGGGGAGTTTCTTTATAAATCTTTTTCTTTTGTGGCAAAATGTTTTTGGCAACAGATTTTCTTTCTACCTTTACATTTTTGTTTTGTCCACTGATTGGTTGATATGTTGTTTTGTTATTTGTTTTTGCCTTTTCAAACATTCATGGCAATGATATTAATGCATATTTTGATTTGCTTGAACGTTTACCTGTCGAAGAGCCTGGAATAGTGACCAGCGTTCTGTCTTATTTTGTCGTCTGTTCGGTGTTAATTTAGTTTTTTGCACCATCAGCGCCTACTATTGTAACCTGAGATATTATAAGAATATGAAACCCCAGTTAATTAATCTTTGTTGTGGTATTTTTTAGAGTAAGCCGTTTTGGGGTGTTTCTTTTAACCGTAGCTTAAATCTGTCATCGATTATTGTCAAATGATGGGCAGGCTGGTAGTCTATGTTATCAGCAGTGTCATCATCCCTAGGGTTGCTGGCGACCCGGGCAAGTTAAACTTGGGCGCCCTTAAACGTGTAATTGTTTTTTGTTCGATTTAAAATTTTTGGAAATTATAATGCGCGCCCCTAGCATGTGGCACCCCGGGCGACTGCCTCAGTGGCCGGTACCTTCAGCTGGCCCTGGCAATCAGCGACGTTGTTTAGGAGGTGAAGTCTGCAGACTGTATTAAAATGTTGTCTAAAGATAATTTTATTTCTGGTTACGCGGTAGCCAAATTGGTAGAGCGCAAGCCTCCCGTGGGGAAGGTCGGAATTTCAATTCCCAGTTGAGTCAAACCAATGACTTACAAAATTGATACTTGTCGCCTCCTAGCCAGGTGCTCAGCATTATTAGGATAGGGCAAGGACTTGTTGGCTCAGTGTTAGGATAATGTTACTGACTTGGATATCAGGGCATGATGTTGGCAGCCTGGTCTTCCATTGGGGCAGCACTATATAGTCACCATGAGTGAGCACTGTGACAAGTCGGTACCCGTCATGATATGACCTTAGATGTCGCCAGGACGTAAAACTCCAACCAACCAAAACTAATGTGGTTCATTTGTCCTTGTCCAAGTTGGGGGGGGGGGGGGAAGAGTGTTCTAAGTGAGTCGAAGCCTAGGCTGTCGACTGAGGCCAATTTAAAATTAAAGTCGCAAAGTCCGATGTAGTTAAAAGATTCACCCCGTACTTGCAGTAGGGGTGAATAGCTTCGTAGTGTAAATACGGTGTAAATACAGACAAACATTGCTTTAGTACGGAACAGGAAGTGGAATTCCTGGTTCCAGTATCAAATGGTTACTTATATCGGCACAGAGTTGGTGAAATGGGAGAGAATGCAAAAGTCCAAGATGGCGACCATAGAATGCGGTCAATTTAACTTTTAATGTATATCAAAGTACATGTTTTATGATATTTTTCAAATCAAAAGTAGGGGGTAAATATTAAGATATATGTGAAGAATATTTTGCTTGTTAAATTAAGAATGTATCTGTTCATTTCATTTACCTAGCCTTTCGCCCCTTTTTCTAATGGGTTGTTCTTCACCCCTACTGTATGGAACAGTATGCGCTGAATCTTTTATTTAAGCCTGATGGGTTTGAGTTTCACTCATTTCTTGAGATAAATATATTTGGTTGATCGTTATAATCCCCCGTCCTGATATGACCTTAGATGTTGCCAACAATCAATCGTTATAATCTCCATTACTTTACTTTGAAGAAACTTTGCTTTAAAATCACTAACCTGGGAGATATTTGGTGTGTAAATCTGCTAAATTAATTTTGGTGTGCTTGTCAAAACTCCTACCCCCAGAGGCTTCAGCAGTAACAGGTTTGATTAAATGGCCTTCGTATCCCCTTCTATGCGGTAACAAAAGCTTAATATGTACACCAGTATCTAAGTTGGATATCTAGGTTCAAATCTAGATGAGGCTTTTGCTTTAGAAAATATGCTTTTATTGGAGTATGTAGCTTAAGGCCTCAGACTCAGTCACGCAACCACTTGCGACCACTTTATGACCACTTTGTGACCAAAAGCCGGCAACCTCCTTACAACCAAAGCAAAAGAAAAGGTGTGAAAAACAATGGCCGGTGTCGCAGTTTAAACGCCCGGTCAGTTTCCACGGCCCGTATAGACTCAAACTCAAGGCATTGTCAATGGTCGTGAGCAATCTTCATACAGAAAATACAGCAAAAGTGAAATATTTCTAAAACTACACCACCTATTAACAAATCGGTTGGTACACATATAGAAAACATCTTTACCAAAAAGACTGTATTAAATTTAGGGTTCTTGATTAGTATTAATTTTGAATAAAACTAAGGTTTTGCACTGCGCGTACCGTCAAACTCAAGGCATTGTCAATGGTCGCTAGCAATCTTCATACAGAAAATACAGGAAAAGTGATATATCTCTAAAACCACACCACCTAGAAACAAATCGCTTTGTACACATGTAGAAAACATCTTTACCAAAAACATTATATTAAATTTATAAGGTTAGTGACGATGATGTTAGATTTTGACGCATGTGCATGAAACTGACCGGGCGCTGAAACTGCGACACCGGCAACCGGTCGCCGAACATTTTGGTTATAAGGAGGTTGCAGGTTCTGCACCAGAAACCTTGTTACCAAAATAGTTGCAAGAAAGTCGCCGACCACTTTCAGTCCTTGCGACAGGTCACTGCCCAGTCGAGCTTTTGGTCGCAAAGAGGTAGCAAAGTGCCAAAGTGGTCGCAAAGTGGTCACAAGCCATAGTGTGAGTGGGACTTTACGGAGACATAATGTGTATTACTATTAGAACGTCAAAGTGTGTGTTAGAAAAATGCTTTTAGAAAGACAGACTATTAGAATATCGAAATGTGTGATAGAAAGGCAGAATGTGCATCAGAATGTAGAAATTTGTGTTTGAAAGACAGATTGTGTATTAAACAGGGATGAAACATCTCCGCGATTTCGTGGATTTCTGGATGTATATGACAACAATTGATTAATTCAAATTCCGTTCCAAGACCAAAACAGTCTGCATGCACTTCTGCCTGCTGCATAGAATGCATGCGGAACCGGAGCTGACCCTTGATGGGGATCCCATTAAATTCGTTGAGAAAACCAAATATCTGGGCCTCATTCTCGATGCAAAACTGTCTTTCGTGCCACATATAAAGTACCTGAAAACAAGATGCCTGAAAGCGCTAGATATTCTGAGGGTGCTGTCCAGCTCAGAGTGGGGAACGGACAGAGATGTTCTGCTCTCCGTGTACAGAACCTTGATTCGGTCACAAGTGGATTACAGCAGCATAGTATACGGTTCCGCAAGGAAATCATATATTGGGCTGCTAGACACGATCCACCACCAGGGACTGCACCTGGCCCTTGGGGCCTTCCGCACCTCACCGGTTCAGAGCCTCTACGTCGAAGCCAATGAACCATCACTTAACAACAGGAGAATCAAACTGGCCATGCAATATGTAGTCAAGATACTAATGCATTGAATCCTGCACACAATTGTCTATTCGAGCAACATGATGAATATAGGTATGAAGACAGGCCGAATTACATCCGGCCACTGAGGCTCCGAATGAAACCTCATTTGGAGGCCTTGGGCGTGGATTTGGACGTGAAAGTCCAAGAACATCCCCCGTGGTCGTTGAGGAAGCCATTGGTTATCCTCCTACTCACGGAACTGAGGAAGTCTGGTACACATCCACTTGAGTACCAAGGACTGCATGCAGAGATTCAAGGCCAGTTTGCAGACCACCTCTCATTATACACTGATGGTTCGAAAGACCAAAGCCGGGTAGCTGCTGTGGCAGTCTGCGATGGGGAAAAATTTGGCGTACGGTTGCCCGATCAGAGCTCGATTTTCACTGCATCTTGCGTTGGAGTGTATCGAGGTATCCAACCACACTAACTATGTTATATACAGTGATTCATTCTCTTGCCTCCTGGCTGTTGCTGGACTGAAAACGAATCACCCTATTCTAGCAACGGTCATTTATAAAATGAACCAACTGGCAACAGATGGGTACGACATCCACCTGTGCTGGGTGCCTGGCCATGCTGGCATACAAGGAAACGAGCTGATCGGGCTGCGAAGAAGGCCCTGAACTGTGATCTTGAACCGTGTCTGATCCCTCACTCTGATCTGAAACCACATAAAATCCAAATGGCAACATGAGTGGGATGAAAACATTAATAAACTTAAAGAAATTGAACCATCTGTGGGAAAACCACAACAGACTCATGCGGGATGTCGGTGGGACCAAGTGGTCCTTAGCCGCTGCCATATTGGCCACTCGTGACTTACACATGCTTTTCTGCTCAAGGGGGAACCTCCCCCTGATTGTATTGGGTGTCAGCCTTCGCTGACACTCAAACACATTTGACTAAGTTGCGTTGAATTTTTGGCCCTGCGCCAACAATTCTACACTGCACACAGTATGCATGACCTTTTTACTAAAGTAAAACAAGAAAACATTTTAGCCTTTTTGAGGGCAGCTGGACTGTACCACCTCATATAGTTTACTAAATATATTCTATCAATTATTAATCAAACTTTTCTTTTTCTATGGGAATTTGTTTCCCTTGACCACAAATATATGATTGTGAACTTTCTAATTTAATGAGTGTCTATTGGCACATAATTGATTTTCTGCTTTTACATGTAAAAGCGATGGTTTGAACAAAAAACAAACATTTCTCGCCGTGAATATGGCCTATGCAATCAATCAATCAATCAAGCACTCTATGGTCGCCATCTTGTCTTTTTGCATTCTCTCCCATTTCACCAACTCTGTGCTGTTATAAGTAGCCATTTGATACTGGAACCAGGAATTCCCTCGGCACGTATCACAAGATTTGTTTGTGGTAAATTTCCTCGACTTATGTTCGAGTATATATGATAGTCTCTGGTTGTGTCATTAGTTGTGTGTATGCAGTGGCGACAAGTCTCCCGAGTTAGTGGGAGATCTCCCTAAAATATAACAAAATAACCTCTCAAATATTGTCTCCTGATTTGATTGCTAAAATATAACAATAACCCCTCTAGTCTCCTGATTTGATTGGAGATGTCCCTAAAGTATAACAAAATAACCCTTGTAGTTTCCTCATTCAGCTGGAGATCTCCCTAAAATATAGCAAAATAACCCAAATCCTCCTCCTATTTCCCACTTTTAATTTGTAATCTCCTGCCAAAGAATCACTTCAGCTGGTTGGAATTCTTTTTAAAGAACTTTGATGCATATTCTTTGTCAAAATGCACCATTTTGTGTCACTTTTTTCACAATTGTCCTTGGGAGGCCCCTCCAGAACCCCCTCTATGGGAGTGGACAACCTCCCTCCCCTCCACCTGCACCTCCAGCATGTGGCCCTCTGCCTTCGGCCATGCTATTTCTCCCTATTGACAATTTGTGTATTCCGGAAATCTCCCTCCTCACACTCTTTATCAAATTGTCACCTCTGGTTCATGTCACCCAAAACTAAGCAGCGTCTGTAATAAAACAAAATAATTTAAATTAGAGCTGCATAGTCCGATGAAAATATCAAATTTTCAAAACCAAAGCAATTATCTAGATTTGGTTGTACATATCTAACTTAGATACTGGTGCACTTATTAAACGTGTCACCACATAGAAGGGAATACTGAGGCAATTTAATAGAATCTGTTGCTGCAGAAGCCTATAATGTCAGAATTGTGGAGTGCTTGCCAAAATTAATTTAGCATGTTTACACTTCAAATATCCCAAAAGTTATTTCAAAGTAAAGTAAGGCAGATCGTAACGATCAACCTAATATATTTATCTCAGAAAATAACAGGAACTCAAAACCATCGGACTATGCAACTTGTTTTTTAAAGGGGGCGAGGGGGGAGGGAAGAGGGGGAGAAGCAAGCTACTAGTTGTTTCAGACGGTGTTTCTTGTCCTCGCTTTTTTTTCAAATTTTTTATTCCAGTTGATTAATGGGTTTTTTCAGTACCATGGGGGTGGTCTTCCGGCGTTAGCAATTATGGCACATATGAAGTATTTATGGATGAGATGATGAGATGGTATATGAACAATATACACAATAGCAATATTAATCATGGATAATTTTAAAACACTATATTATATAACTTAAAAAAATTATTTTCCATAATAACATTTAACCTTAAATACAAATAATTATTACTGTTAATAATTAATTAACTGTTGCCAACCACTAGTTTCCAGTTATGTCATTTATTCAACTCCCTTGCATTGCTCATGTCTCATCTCGTTCATCTCACTCACATTCCCCACCACAACGATCACCACATGACCTTCCTTTCAGCGCTCGGACGGCCGCACCTCAAAAATGTATTTCCCCCAGGGGCTGCCCGGAATAAAGCCATGTCCCCCAAACTCCACTTCCACGTCATATGTGCTATTAACTGTAATGGATCAATAACTATTAATGGAGATAATGTTTTTATTCTTCTTGCAGCCTACAAACTTCTCGAACCCAATGTACGACACGCTCTATAACGAGAACGCCGCGTCGCTCATGACTCCTGACTGGGAGAAGAACCAACTCCTGAAGGATGACAATGTCAAGATGCGTTTCTATGGCGACGAAGAACGCCAACCGCTGGACCAGCCGCAAGCGTGATACTAGCTAGCTGAGCCATGCGCCAGTATATTTTGTATAGGAAAGAGTTATATATATGTTTGATTAAAAAGGACTATTTTTGTGCCACTGACGGACAGTTTTTTTTAAATAGATAGATCCAGAAAAGGAGAGAAAAAACCCCAAAACAAATGTAATAAATAAACTGATGTAGATATTTGTACAGTGTTTTTTAAACGAGTGGCCGCGCCACCTAGTGGCAGTGACGGAAAATATAACCTAGGGTTTTTTTTTCTGACATTTCTTTATAACTTTTTTAATTAAAAAAATGTTTACCTTTTTTAAAGCTTTTTTTTTAAATACTTTTTTTTTTTTTTACTTTAAAATGTTTAAATCTAGACGCCTCTTGGTAATATCAAGATTTATTCACGGCCTGTGTGATGCTTTGTTGCACTAAATGTACTACCCCAGGTGTCAACACCAGTAAAAAAAGATATATATATATATTAAAATAACCCGTCATAGAAACCAACATATATGTAAATCAAAATCAGAACTTGCCCACATCCTCAACAGTAGTGTCACTTAGCGTCACCCACATGTATAATAAAGGGGTCACCGGACGTGACGTGTTTGTATTAATAAGGTCACTGGTGTGACCTACATGTATGATTATGGTCACTGTGCGACCTAATGTATGTCAAGGTCACTGGATATGATGTGTGTATAGTAAGGTCACTTGGTGTGACCTACATGTGGGGTCATGTGTTGCATGACAGTAGGGTCAGCCAATGTGACCTATATGCACAGTGGGGTCAGCCAATGTGACCTATATGTACACTAGAGTCAGCCAATATGACCCATGGCCGATATCGATTAATCACCTCTGATCATTCCAACTATTTTTTGCATATGCGTAAATCATACAAACTCCGCTTGCATAAACAAATGCGTTCGGGGTGGACAAAATGGCGGATTGAGAGTAGCTGAAACGGCACACTCTGCGTTTACTTTGATTTTGCATACTTTCACATGAAATAAAGAGCACACAAAATTTGTATTCGGCATGAATAATGTGAATATTATTTAATATTAAATTAATATCAGCTGAGACATCATATATATGTTTATCCAGCTGTCTGCAAACTGCAAAATTAGTGTTTTATGAACCTCCCAAATGTGTCCTAGCTGCGCCCATGGAACAGTTTACAAGGCCTTGCTGCTGGCATTTTTTCCACAAATGTGAGATCATTGCTCCTTACAAACCCAGCCAAGACGTGAAGCATTGGAGTCAGATCATTTTGCACACGGCCCATGTTTTTTTAGGTGCACCTTGAGGTGTTCTATTTGAAATTCTGATGACCATGATGATTCGAATGGTCCGGACCGTGATAATCGATGATGGCCTATATGTACAGTAGGGTCAGCTAATGTGACCTATATGTACAGTAGAGTCAGCCAATGTGACCTATATGTACAGTAGGGTCAGCCAGTGTGACCTATATGTACAGTAGGGTCATGTGATGTGACCTGCATGTACAGTAACATTATCTGATGCAAGCAACATGTATAGTCAGCATATGTGTACAGTAAGATCACATTCTATGACCTACACTATTTGACCTATTTCTACGAGGCATATACATGTAGGCCCTATATGAGGAGTACCCTTCTTTTTTTTCTTCTTTCTTTAATTTTTTAGTTTTTCACCTGCCTAGGTCTCCCAATGTTACCTCTATAGGTGACTCAACGCAGTTTAATTTTTGTTCCAAATTTTATTTAAAGATTCCCATGTTAGTTGAAATGTATACAGACTAATTATTGAACATATAAATAGATACACTTATTATTTATTAGATTTTCAGCCCCCAAAACGCCCTGGAGTGGTGGAAAATAATTTAATGTGCATAATAATTCTATTATTACAAACAATTGTTGCTACCGCCGTTCTGCCAGTCAGTTATGGTCACGTGACCGGAATACTGCACCGCCATTGGCTGTCTGTCAACAAGTAAAAGCACCCCTCAGCAACAGCAATGCAGTCGTCCAAGTATATGCTGGTTAAGGACTATTCCATTTTGCCGGGGGGTTTTCATCGACGGAGTAGTATTAATTTCTCGGCTAGCTTCATCAATCTTTTGGATTGCAATTTGCTATGACGTGCTATAGCAGGGCCTCCACTGTGTAGTAGTTTAACCAGGAGCATGTATAATTAATTGCACAGATGGACATATACCACTCACTGTAGAATGAAGTGTTGTAAGTTTATCCATGTATAAGCATAGAACTGTACATTATTTTGTTGGGCTTTTTGGCTCCCATGTAAGGGTTGGTGTGAGTTAGATAAGAGATTCACCCCTGTCCACAGTAGAGGTGAATGACAACTAAGTCTAAATCCGAGCAAAAACTGCTTCGGTATAAAGAATAGATGGAACTCCTAGTTCCAGTGTACAGTGTTTATCTCGTAGAGTGGTGAAATGGGAGCGAATGCAAACATTTTTTTCTTTAATGGCGGCCACAGACAGCTTTTGATTTAACTTTTAAAATGTATCTACATTATTTCATCAATTTGTCACTTAAAAATAGCGGCTATGGTAAACAAGCATAGATTCGGTGGGGGAGAAAATGTGGAGTGGGCGATTCTATTTTGTGACATGGGCACCATATATTTAGCATATTTGAGTGCAAATTCATGGGGGTTATTATATCTATAACCCAGTCTTCCGACACATTTTCTGTCCTCATGGGTTGACGTTGAGCAGCTCTGTCACAGGAACAGGGCTGCATGAGTAACTTGTTAACGAGTGTCGCCTGACCGTCATTAGAAAGGTCTCTTCACTGTGAACGCGGTCGGCTGTGAGCCAGTATCACACTCAAGTGTCACTAATTAGGCATTACCGGATGTACTCACAGCGTAATGGCCGCCATAGGCTGTCACCGCAAGGTTCCGTTGTTTCACGAAAGCAATCATCGAAAGTTTTCAACATTTTCACAGTTGTACAATGAGTACAAGCAGGGGGTTGTCAGTCAAGTATAACTTTTATCGCTTAATAAAATGTTGATATTTTACCGCAAAGTTTTTCTTCTTTTTCTCATATATTAATTTTCAATCGCGGACAATTGGTCTTGTTCATTTCACTGCTCATTGCTCTATCCTAATAATGCCAAACGCCAGGCTAGGTAGTGACAAGTATAAAAAAATTTAAGTCATTGGTTTGAATTGACCTTGAGTTCTAACCTGGTGGTTTGAATTTGAATCCCATGACCTACCAAAGCGTGAGGTTGGCACTCAACTCATCATGCCACCCTGTCTGGGCATGTAGTAAAATGTTAATATACTATTGAGGATTTGCATCAAACGATTAGCACCACATGCCTGGTCGGCCATCATGGTTAGATGGAAAGTACAGCTATAACACTGCTAATGCGGCGGTGTGTGTCAATATCGCTTGGATTTTGGGTTTAATTTGACTGAACTTCACTTTTTGAGTAAGTTATTCTATTAAATAACATTATTTCAACCCCCAAGTGAATATCCTCAATGCTACTTTGGGTGACTTAATAATTGATACTTGTCGCTTCCTAGCCTGGTGCTCGGCATTATTGGGATAGGACAAGAACTGGTTGGCTCAGTGTCAGGATAATGTGACTGAGTTGGATATCAGGTCATGGTGCTGGTGGCCTACTCCCAGTGGGGCAGCACTATAAAGTTGCCATGAGTGTGCACTGTCACAAGTCAGTACCTGTCCTGATATGACCTTAGATGTTGCCAGGACGTAAAACTCCAACCCATCATGTACTAGTTTGGGAGGGGGCGGAGGAGGGAAAAGTAGTACTCTGTGTACTACCTTGAAAATGTTGAAGACTTTAGATGGCCTCTAAGACTTTGGTCCGCACTGCCGGTACCCACTGTAAATAGATTATTGTATATGTTTGTACCGAGTTTTGTACTTTGTTTAAATGGGACGGGATCATGACCAAGTCGGCCTGTCTTATTTAGTTCAGTAGTAATGTCGGACATGTGTTCAAACTTTCTTTCTTACTTTATCTACCCCCCCCCCCCCCTCTCTCCCTTTGTATAATCCCAAGGCCATTCTAAACCCATCGCATTTTCTTGAATTATTTCCAAATAAATATAATCTTTATGGTTTGGGGATGTTTCTTTTTGGGTTTTTGTGGGGGTGTGGGGGGTTAAAGTAATAATTTCGTTTAAATACTCCCTGATATTCATGCAATTTGTAACTAGAGAGGGGTAGTTGTAATTTCTGTTTCTCTCGGGTCACGTGGGTTAAAGAGGGGTGTTGTCATCGTGTTTGGATTAATATGAATGCATACTGTGCAGTCATATATAATACAGTGATAGAAATAAGCCACATTTTTCACTTGTCCACTGGAATTTTCACTTGTCCATCTGAATCTTCACTTGTCCACAGTAGGCCTACTTACCTTATATACATATAAAATATATATTCATGTATAGATATATATACAGGTCTTGTTTACAAGTGAATGACAAATCGTGAAATGAAATACCTTTTTTTCAGCCCACAATTTTCACTTGTCCAATAGACAAGCTCAAGCCATAATTCTACTTGTTCGTGCCTATTCTCACTTTTCCCAGGCAGGGGGACAAGCTCTTATTTCGAACGCTATAATATATATGGGTGTACATGGTAGCTTGATCACGTGGCGGGGGAGGGGGGGGGGATGTTTTGCATCCCAGCTGTTTGTCCCAAAAGTTGGGTAGGCAACAAAATGGGAGCCAGGGTTCATTTTGCTCAGCTAGAGAGCTCAAGGTCAAGGTCAAACCAATATTAGAATTTGACCAGAGGTGTTGCATTCACACGGTTAGGATTATAAACAGTGAGAAATTTGGAGTTGGGAGAGGGAGGTCAAGATCACATGCACATGAGGGTTGTGTTTACCAGGTCACAGACATTGAGCTGTCCCACTCAAGGTCAAATACACTAAGCTGTCCCATTCAAGGTCAAATACACTAAAAGCTTCTCCGTGGGCTTCTGTTCACAAGGTCACAGGTATGAACCTGATGTTAGTTCTCAAGGTTGTCATGGTCAAAGAAATTGAGCTGACCATAAAAGATATATGCTTTTGTAGTCTTCTAGACAGTGTAGATAAGGGAGAAGGTGGATGGGGGGAGGGTTTTGCATTTTGAAAGATCATGCATGGAATAGAGATGACCCTAAGTGAAGCGCAGTAGAAATTCTATTGTTTACTAAGGAGGGTACAGTGTTCTACCACAGTTAAGGTTCCGGTTGACTAGTCCTTCACAGGCCATTTAAATTATTGTACCTTCTGGCAGGAAATTTGTGGTATTTGGTTAGTTAAGTTTGTTGCCCTTCTAATTGGGCCCTTAAGTTTGAAAAGTGTGTCAATTTTAATTAATGGCTGTCCTCTAGAATTATGGGGATAAATGTGTGTTGAAATATTAGTACCTCACTTCTGCCAGTCCTGGGCCGTGTTCAGGGTGTGCCTCGGAGGCGTCTCGGAGAAATTCCTGATGTCACGCTAGTCTGAACAACTTTAGCTGTTGGTTGCCTGGAAAATAGCTGCCCCCATAGGGGTGGCCATTTGCAATGGAAAAGAAGAGCTCTGATTGACTGAAATCACTGAATACGGCGGCCATTTCCGAGGCACTTTTTGTCTCCAGTCTGAAAAGCGAGACGTCTCCGAGATGATTCGGAAGCATACCCTGAACGGAAATAAGCCAAAAGGCATCTCCGAGACGTCTCAGAGGTGTAGCCTGAATGCGGCCCTGGTAACTAATATGTGGTCCAGCCAAGATGGACATGTTTTGTGTAAACCGCACTGCTGTAGTGTCATGGGCACCTGGCGCTACTGTCTAGTGGTGTGTATATGGTGCCACAGGCAGTGTATCCATACTGTTTACCTTGTGGCGTGTTCCCTTGTTCTGTGTTTGCTTGTGACCTTGTGGCGCGCCACACAGACAATGAAACTGTGGGTTTTTTTTCTTGAGGATTCATACTGCATATCATGGATAACTCTGAATAGACTTGTTTTCACCATTAGTTTTCACCTACACTTTTACCGACACAAGGAGGAACCAGACGGGATGGCCAAATGAGTTAGAGCATCCGTCTCCCGTGTTGGTAGACCGTGGGGTCGAACCCTGGTCGAGTCAAACCAATGACTTAAAAATTTATACTTGTCGCTTCCTAGCCTGGCGCCCGGCATTATTAGGATAGGGCAAGGACTGGTTGGCTCAGTGTCAGGATAATGTGACTGAGTGGGATATGAAGTGCTGATGGCCTGGTCTTCCAGTGGGGCAGCATTATAAAGTCACCATGAGTGTGCACTGTCACAAGTCGGTGCCCGTCCTGATATGACCTCAGATGTTGATAGGACATAAAACAACAACAACAACCGACACAAGGGATTTTCTTCCTCCCACACCACATAGACATGATATGAGAGCAACTGGCCTTTGATGATGCTGTAAGTTATACGCAGAGGTGGAATTCAAAATTGGCAGAGGTGGGGGCCACCAACCTTCAGATTAGGAGTCGGACCTAGGAAAAAGTCAGACACTCTAACTACTCCGCCACAGAGAACACCACAGTTAATGGCCGTTCCCATAGGTTGAACCCAGGGACCGTATGGCCTTGTGCACGGCACATGTGACATACTGACCAGAAACATAGAGAATGAACATGTTCATTGTCTGTGGGATGTTTTGTGATGAATTCATTTACCCTGCTCATAACGGATAAGTCTGTTAATACTTGTTTTCACCGCTGGGCAGCACTAGTCCAATTTGATTCAAATCTTTGGAATTTAGTTTTAGTAATAATTTTGGTTTTCTTGCTTCTTGTTTATGTTTTGTAACTGTAGATTGCAAACAGTCCAAAATGCAGCTTTCACTATACTTTGTGTTAATCCTTTTAGACGTGTGTGGTGCATCACAAGGTCACAAGCGAATACGGAACAAGGGAACATGCCACAAAAAGGGAACAGTCCTAATAAGGCCATGTATCCATAGACTGTTTGGTGTATGTGACATCATAGCAAACACACTCTCCCACTGACTAGCTTAAATGAGTATTCCCCAAACACTTTGTGACAGCACAGCTGTAATGTGACTGTGCTGTCACAGATGTAATATGACTGCTGTCACAGCTGTAATGTAACTGCTGTCACAGCTGTAATGTGACTGTGCTGTCACAGCTGTAATGTGACTATGCTATCACAGCCACCTCAGTGTACTACTGATTTCACAATATGATGATGATGGTGATGATGATGATAATGTCAACATGAAAAGAAAGGGTCCTATAGCCTAGACTGTAATAAGTATTTCCACAATGTATCTTTATAAATGATTCGCCCCATCCGAGGAGGCTGTTATAATATAAGTGTAATACAACCTAGGAGAACTGTCAAGACTCAGCAAACCGATGTAGTCAGTTGTAATAAAACCAATTTGAAAAGAAAACATATATATATATACATACATCGTCTCTGCTTTCATTTCATTCAACCTAGGTTGATAATGGTCGTGTGAACGGTCAGCAAATTGTATGCATTTGGGGGAATATTAAAGTTGCATAATCCGATGGTTTTGAGTTTCTAATTTTATGAGATAAATATATTCGGTTGATCACTATAATCTACCTTACTTTAGTTTGAAGTAACTTATATTTTAAGTGGCTAACTTTTGAGATATTTGAAGTGCAAACCTATAGTTTTGGCAAGCTTGCCAAAATTAATTTCCGATGTTAATTTTGGCAAGCTTGCCAAAACTAGGTTTCTGCAGTAACAAGTTTTTGTAAAGTTGGTTTTTGTTAAATTGCTTGGGTTTTGAAAATTTGAGGATTTATAAATTATGTCAACAAATGTAGAAAGGTTTGTTCGTCGTTTATGTCCTAGCAATATCCAAGGTCATATCAGGACGGTCACCGATTTCCTGACTGCATACTCATGGTGACTTTATAGTGCTCACACTGGGAGAGCAGGCCACTGGCACGCATGACCCAATTCTCGACCAGTCACATCAGTATCAATTTTGCAAGTCATTTAGTTTGACTCAGCCATGATTCAAACTCCAGACCTTCCGCACAGAAAAGCTGTACTTTTAGTGATTCGCACATTGCATCCGGTATGAAGGTATATATCCAGACAAATGAATGTTTGAAGAAATACAAATATTTCAGAATAAAAGTAATTAAATTAAAATTGAATTGGTTCATATGAAAAGTAACCAAAATATCCGAGCAATCCTGCTTTGGCCTGAACAAGAAGTGGAGCCCTTGGTTCAAGTACGGTAGCCACTGTTTATTTATATTGGCACAGAGTTGATTAAATGGTAAAGAAAGCAAATATATAAAGATAAAATGGCTGCAACTGAATGCTCGCAATTCTACTTTTAGTCTAATCTAGAGCTGAAAAGGGCGAGCTAAGCCGCGTCATATAAATCGCCTTGTCTAGTTCGGTTTACATTCGCCGTGTAGGCGGATTGGGGCTGATTCGATTCATATTATTCACTTTATGTAAACCATGTCGCGAGGTAGTTTATATTAAGCACTTTATGAAAGTCGGTTTATAAATGATGGTGTAAACGGTAGCGGTTTACTTGGGGCGGATTAATGACGTCACAGTCGAGACCTGAGTTTGTTGACTTTCCGGTAAATTTGCTGTATGAACCTGCTAGCTGTGCACAGATATTTTCTTCATCATTTATTTTTAGGTTTTCACTGCCCAGCAGAAGTTTTGACCGTTCCAAACCAATACGATTCAGTCCATATATATCTAGGTCAAACCCACACTCTCTCGTGGCGACGTCGACTAACCGAAACTGGCGCTGGTTAGTCTGGACTTGCTCATGTGCAGATATCGATTTCCGTCTTAAACCGCTCCGTGTGTAAATGCGCCACTACTTCGCTTCATATAAATCGCTTTGCCTAATTCGCTTTACAATAGACTACATCACGGTTCCAGCGGCGCGGTGCATTGTGGGATGCATCAGAGCAAAACCCCCCCCCCACCCCCCCAAAAGCACATGGCACATGCTAATACACTGGGTGCAGCTATGAAATGTGCTAGTTTCAGCTCATCTCAGCTCTTGTTTGAAACATAGGATACTAACTAAAAATATATATATAATAAATTAAGATATTAATCTTTTATCCAGCATTGCATTTACATCAATATAATCAGCAGATCTTATGCCATGTGCATTTAGATTTAGAAAGATCTAGGCACTCAGACTAGTGTTAGAGCCACAGCCAGAGTAGCCTACTCAATGCATTGTTAATGGCAGTGAGCAATCTCCATACAGAAAAAGTAAAATATTCATAAAACCACACCACCTAGAGACAAACCGCTTGGAACACAGATAGAAAACATGTTTAACAAAAAAATTATATTAAATTTATAAGGTTAGGGTTTTGGATTTCTATTAATTTTGAATAAAACTGACATATTTCAATGCACTTATAGGCAAACTCAATGGCCGTACGCCTTTGCTTTGCTCCCACGGCCGTTTTCAGCACATGCGCAGTCGGAACCGTGATGTAGTCTATTGCCCGTGTAAACACGGCTTAAATGATTTAATCAATTATTCACCCCAAATGTAACCGGCTACGACAGATAAGCATTTGAACTACATATTTATCACCTTATATTGCAAATTCATTAACCTTTATCCAGATTCCCAACACTTTTTCCATAGGGTTGTTTACCAGCCCGGTGTGGTGGTTTCAGCGTGTTCCCGTGCTCAGAGGTGTCCCTCGCTTCTGCGCATGCGTCAGAATCTAATAAGGATGGCCGTAATCGATTAACACTACCCGGGTGACTCGGGTCATCCGAGTCGTCAGAAATTCAAATAGAACACGGCGAGTGGAGTCGACAAATACACGTGCCATGTGCAAAAAAAGAATAACTTAGATTAATTAAATGGAAATATAGGTAAACTGGGCCATCATAAAATACTTTAAATCCTATTTTGCTGTATTTTTATCGGTTATTAAAAAAAAAAAAAAAGATTGTCCACCCGAGCGCGGAGAAGCGTATTCGATTATTCGACCCGAGTTTGTAGGATGTGCGCATGCGCCAATAAGTGGCTCAGGTGACCCGAGTTGATGCGAAATCCGCGCATGCGCAGAAGCAGCGCAGAAGCGAGGGACACCTCTGAGCACGGGAACACGCTGAAACCACCACACCGTTCACGGAAACCGTGCTGCAGAGGTAACTACGTGCTAGAAAACAAATATCATTTGCAGGCTTGTTATTCCAGCAGCACTATCTCTGTGACATGGCTGCTAAACAACTCATCAGGAACAGTGTTGGAAGGCTGGGCTATGGAAATAAACACATGGATTTGCATCCAATTATGCTAAATATATATTGTTCGCATACCTATTTATCGTAGCACATTACTTTTGGAGTGAATGATTCATGAAAAAAACTGGGTATCTTTGGATTTTCAGTCTAACATTGTCCCATCTGAGTTCGAAATATGGGATCAAATGTAAGTTTGATTTTGAAAAAGAAAATGCTTCATCAGGCCATTCAGCTCTAAAGCATGGTTTGAACCCATGGGTTCAAATCCCATGACCTCCAACAATTTACATCAGTAGGTCAGCCCACAACACTCCACATGCCAACAAACAAATGATGGTGCAATATGGCCCCATCAGTAGAAAATGCTAGGTGACCATGGCTATTTTTGATTTAGGTCATTCCACATCACGTGGTCATAGTGAGATGACAATAGACTACATCACGGTTCCAGCGGCGCGGTGCATTGTGGGATGCATCAGAGCAAAACAAAGCCACGAGAAGCACATGGCACATGCTAATACACTGGGTGCAGCTATGAAATGTGCTAGTTTCAGCTTATCTCAGCTCTTGTTTGAAACATAGAATACCAACTAAAAAAATATATATAATAAATTAAGATATTAACCTTTATCCAGCATTGCATTTACATCAATATAACCAGCACATCTTACGCCATGTGCATTTAGATTTAGACAAATCTAGGCACTCAGACTAGTGTTAGAGCCATAGCCAGAGTCAGTTTTATTTATTTTATTCATGTTTTTATTTATATTCTATGGTTTATGGAGAGTTGTGTCTTAAACATATGCATTATATTATTATATTGCATCCTTCCGTCCATGTTTATGCCAAAATGTTTTGTATTTCTAGTTATTTTGAATAAAATGCCAGTTTTGCCCGACACGTATCGGCAAACTCAATGGGCGTACGCCTTTGCTTTGCTCCCAACGCTGTTTTCAGCGCATGCGCAGTCGGAACCGTGATGTAGTCAATACTGGGCTGCGTTCAGGGTGAGTCTCGGAGGCACCTTGAAGACGTCTCCGCGATGCTTTTTGCCCTATTTGCATTCAGGTTGTGTCTCAGAGAAGCCTCTCTTTTCAGATAGGAGACAAAAAGCGCCTCAAAAATGGCCACCGTATTCAGTGGTTTCAGCCAATCACAGTGCAGCTTTTCCATTGCAAATGGCCGTCGCCTATGGGGGCGGCCATTTTCGAGACAACAAATCGCTTTTGCCAGTCAGACTTGCGTGACGTCAGGGCCATCTCCGAGGCGCCTCCGAGACGGACCCTGAACGCGACCCAGATCATAGCGAGAGGACTTTTGGAAAGCTTACTTTTGGGGTTTTTTTCAGCTCAAATTGCTTAAAAACCAGCAATTTTTCATCAAAATGACTCTGGACCGATGATTAGTGGGTCATAACGATCAATTTGATACATTCAATTTATCTAAAAAATAAGACAGAAATTCAAACATGAAAGGACTATGAAACCTTAATAGAATTAAAAAGTCAAATAGTAGCTAGCTGCCATTTTGTTATTTTTGTCCATTCTCTTCCAATTTCCTAACTGTCATGACATATGATTGCCAATATAGATAAACACTGTGTCCTGGAACCAACACATCGACAGTTTGTCTTGCTGCGATTTAGGCATGGTTGATGAGTCTTTTATCTACTCACAGTCTTGATAGTTCAGGGAATATATAACCGTGAACTCAACCAATTCACAATTTCGTGCTTTTCTGATTTCTAAAATGAGCCTTGTTTATATTACTTATTTAGTTATTAGATAAAAAGATTCACAGTAACAGGGCTGTGACTAGATAAAAGATTCACCGCTGACGCTGTAGCAGTACAGCGTGAATCTTTTATCTAGGCTGTAACTAGATAAAAGATTCACCCCATACTTACACCAAGTTACAGTACAGGGGTGAACCGTAACGTAGTGTAAATACGAGCAAAAATAGCTTTAGTATGGAACAGGAACTAGAAACTGTGGTTCCAGGATTAAATGGCTACATATATCGGCGCAGAGTTGGTGAAATGAGCGAGAATGCAAAAAGACAAGACGGCGGCGATGGCGGCGATAAAATGCAAAAGTAGCGGGTAAATATGAAGATATATGTGAAGAATATATTTTGCTTCTTAACTAAGAATTGATCCACTCAATTCATTTCCCCGCCATGTCAAAATTATTCGCCAGTTTTTCTAATGGGTTGGTTTTCACCCTTGTACTGTAAGTACAGGGTGAATCTTTTACTTGTGAGAGTAACTCCAAAAAGTTGACCTAAATCTACTATGGTTTGGTTGTTGGGAGTTTTACATCCTGGAAACATCTACGGTCATATCAAGACAGGTACTGACTTGTGACAGTGCGCACTCATGCCGACTTGATAGTGCTGTCCCACTGGGAAATCAGGCCGCCGACACCATACTTATACTTATACTTATCCTCTTCTGCTTAAGAAATTAGGCATCAATGCCTGTTAGCAGCTTTGGCCTGTCTAAGTGGGACCTAGTGAAATTATAGTTTTCGTGCGGCGAGCGCTGACTATAGCGGTAAATTCCCCAGTGCTTGTCAAGGCGTGCTTTGAAAGAGTTTAAGCTTGGGGCATTCACTACATCAGCTGGTAATCTGTTCCAAGTGTTCCCGGCTCTTTCAGTGAGGACATTTTGACGAACTTGCTTGTTAGTTCTGGGTTTGACGATCTTCTTATTATGTCCTCTGGTTATCAGACCGTGTGTTGGCTCGAGTAGGATGTACCGGTTTTTGACTGTATAAGTTCCGCTGAGGTGTTTGTAGATCTCAATGAGGTCTCCACGGGCCCTTCTGTAGTATAGGCTTGGCAGTTTTAGTGCTCTTAGTCGGTCTTCATAAGAGAAATTCTTCAGGGTTGGTACTAGGCGGGTTGCGCGCCTCTGTACTCTCTCGAGAATTTCACAGTCCTTCCTGTACATTGGTGCCCATGCTGGATATCCATATTCTAGCTTGCATCTCACCAGGGATGTGTATAGCTTGGTCAGACTGACTTCATCCAGGTATGTGTAAGTACTCTTATGAGGCCGAGTGTTCTATTGGCTTTCCCAGCCTGGGTCTCACAATGAATAGAGAAGGTCAGGCTCGGGTCTATCCAGACCTCCAAGTCTTTTTCGAGATCCGTGCTCTGCAACTCTATCTGTTCTCCTGCAGCTGTAGACATTTTATAATGTGCCCTCTGATTGCTTCGTCCGAGGTGGAGCACTTTGCATTTGTCGGGGTTAAATCTTAACTGCCATGCATCAGCCCATGCTTGTAGGTTATTCAGGTCGTCTTGCAGTCTAGCTACATCAGACTCATCTTTGATATGAGTGAATAGTTTTGTGTCATCCGCAAACATCTGGATGCATGTGTGTACCATGTCAGGCATCTCGTTAACGAAAATGACAAATAATAGCGGCCCTAATACACTGCCCTGTGGGATACCGCTGAGAACTGCAGCTATGGCTGATAAATATCCTCTGATAGATACTTGTTGTTGTCTGCCCCTGAGAAAGTCTGCTACCCATTTCCACAATTCTCCCTTGATGCCATACTTGTCCAGCTTCATTAGCAATCTCTCATGGGGGACTGAATCAAAGCACTTTGAGAAGTCTAAATAGACAGCATCTACGTCACCTCCACCATCCATAAGATCTGTCCAGTGGTCCAGTGTTGCGAGTAGTTGAGTGATGCATGATCTCCCTTTGATGAACCCGTGTTGACACGAAGATAGCAGCTCGTTTTTGACCAGGTGTTCTATGATTATGTCGCGTATAGTCTGCTCCATCACTTTGCATGCTACTGAAGTCAAGCTTACTGGTCGATAGTTTGATGGTCTCAGTCGGCTGCTTTTCTTATGTATTGGTGACACCCACCCCGTTTTCCATTCCTTCGGGAGTGTCTGGATACTTAGTGTAGTGCCACCTGAATGTTTACATCCTGGAGACAGGATAGAACACTTCTACTGAGTTGCTTGTTGGAGACACATATCAATACATGGTGCCAGGAGTAAAAAGCTGATAATAATGGCAGATCACAAGCTACAACCACCAGGATATCTTAAGCTGAAAGAGGAGAATGTGGCAGATCATTGGGAAAAGTGGAGGAAGCAACTCAACTGGTATTTTGTGGCAGCAGGGGTGCCAGAGGATGCAGACAAGAGGAGGGTTGCAATGCTACTCACCTATGGTGGCCCAGATGCAATGGAAGTCTTTGAAACATTTGAATATCAAGAGGGTGAGTCAGAGGATGATTTCAAATGTGTAATACAAAAGTTTGATGAATTGTGTCGACCACAAAAGAATATCACATATAAAAGATACAAGTTCTGGAGTAGGCGCCAAGAAGCTGGTGAGACATTGGATGCATTTGTCACAAACTTGCGCACATTGGCAGCCACCTGTGAGCTGGGAAACCTCCGTGACGAACTAGTACGGGATATGTTAGTTCTGGGCATCTCAGATGCACGTATGCGTGAGAAGATGTTGAGGGATAGGAATCTAACACTGAGGTCAACCATAGAAACCTGTCGAGTGGCGGCAAGAGCGCGATCACAAGCGAAGATCCTGAACCCTGGGGAAGCACGGGAGACTGTAGCTGCCATTAGTCGCCCGCCGAACCAGTTAGGAGGAGATCAAGTGGGAAGCGGACAAGGCCGTCATATTGAGTCACGAAATCATAACAAGCTGGAGACCCGTGGAAATGATTATGACTGCCGTCGGTGTGGTCGTAGGCATGGACCTAGGAACTGCCCAGCATGGAAGTTTAGGTGTGGGAAGTGTTCGATAAAAGGTCACTATACAAAGATGTGTACGGCGAAGGTGAGAGTGGTTGAAGCATTTGACGACGAGCATGCTGACAGCTCGGGCTATGAACCAGAACTATTTGTGGGTATGGTTGAAACGGTGAAAGTTGCACCGGACTACACATCTGTAGTTGGCATTCACCATATACAGTTGGGGAAAGACTCACGGTGGGTACATGCAGTTGATATAAATGGAGAGTTAGTCCCTATGAAGCTGGATACAGGAGCAGGAGCAAATCTATTAAATAAGGAGGACTATGGCAAGCTACGGGATAGACCTAAAGTGCATAAGGCCGGAGTCAGGCTCAGTGATTATAATGGACGTGACATTCCCGTGGTCGGCTCCTGCGTGGTAACAGTTCGTGCAAAAGTCGGAAGTCATCCACTGAGGTTTATCATTGTCAACAATGGCCCAAGCATCCTAGGAGCGGCAGCGTGTGAAAGACTAGGTTTGATCAAAAGGGTTTACAATGTTCGGAACAATAAAGAAGCAGAAGAGGAGGCCACAGACCTGAAGAAATGTGTACTGCCAGAGGTGAGTGACAGATGGATGGGCGAGTTGACGGCATTGCCGTTTGTTCATAGAATTGTGCTGGGTGGAGACAACAGACCAGTGGTTAATGCAACAAGACGGGTGCCAGTGGCCATCAGAAACAAGCTGAAGGAGGAACTAGAGAGAATGGTCAAACTGAGGGTGATTGAAAAGGTGCAGGAGCCCACAGAGTGGGTGAGCAGCATGGTGGTGGTAACCAAGCCTAATGGAAGCTTGAGAGTATGTCTAGACCCAAAGGACCTTAACAAGGCGATCTTGCGAGAGCGGTTCCAGCTCCCAACGAGGGAAGAAATCTTTGCAGGTATGGCAGGTGCAAAGTTCTTTTCGAAGCTGGATGCCTCTCAAGCATTCTGGCAGGTACCCTTGGATGCTATGTCAAAACCACTCACTACCTTTAACACCCCTTCGGCCGCTACATGTATTGTAGACTACCCTATGGACTATGCTCTGCCCCTGAGGTGTTCCACAAGTATATGGAACAAATGTTTGGGGATATAGAGGGGGTAAGGGTATACATGGACGATATACTAGTGTGGGGGTCAACAGAAGAGGAGCATGATCACAGGCTGACGGAGGTGAAGGCTAGAATTCAGAAATATGGCCTGCTCATGAACTGGAAGAAATGCGAGCTGAAGAAAGATGAGGTGGTATTCATTGGGGAGCACCTGAGTGGACATGGGGTACGTCCCTCAAGTGACCGAATCGCAGCAATACTAGAGATGGAGAGGCCTAAGAATAAGGAGGGCATACAGAGGGCTCTAGGTTCAATTAACTTTGTGGGGAAATTTGTTCCCAATCTTGCAAGTCGATGCAAGAACCTCAGGGAGTTACTGGGGAAAAGTGTAGTGTGGCAGTGGCAGGCAGCACACGAAAAGGAGTGGCAGGAGATCAAGTACATTCTGTCCACCATGCCTGTACTAGCATTCTTCGATCCAGTATTAGAGACCAAAGTATCGACAGATGCATCAAAGGATGGGCTGGGGGCTGTGCTCCTCCAGCTGCATGATAAGGAATGGAAGCCTGTGGCATATGGGGCCAGAGGGTTGAGTGAGTGTGAAAAAAGATATGCGCAGATTGAGAAGGAGTGCCTGGGCATCGCATACGGGTGTGAGAAGTTCCACCATTACATCTTTGGGCTAAAGAGTGTGATTCTAGAGACAGATCACAAACCCCTCATTGCACTTAGCCAGAAGGCACTCATTGACATGACACCGCGACTCCAAAGGCTGATGTTGAAGCTGCAGAGATACAGCTACATCATGGAGTGGACACCTGGCAGGTTACTGTACCTTGCGGACACGCTGTCGAGAGCAGTTGGCAGTGTAGAGGTAAAAAGTGAGGTCTGTGAGGAAATAGAGGCACATGTCCTAGCAGTGTATGAGGGCCTTCCTGCTACGAATCAACAGCTGCAGAAGATTGCAGAGGAGACAGCAAAAGATGAGGTGCTCCTCGCTGTTCTGAGATGCATCACAGAGGGGTGGAGAGCAGGTGAGTGCATGGCATATGCACACTATAAAGACAAACTATATGTGGTAAAGGGGGTCATTCTGAAAGGTAACCGAATGGTCATACCCAGGAGCATGAGGAAGGAGATGCTGGAAAGACTCCATGTTGGGCATCTGGGAATAGAAAAGCAGAAGCGTATGGCTCGAGACTGCTTGTACTGGTCCAACATAAACAAGGACATTGAAGGGGCTGTGCAAGAGTGTGGAGTGTGTCAGCGGTACCGCCCTGCGCAACCCAAGGAGACCTACCAGCACCTGGAGAAGCATGGCGCTCGTGGGCCATGGGACAAGGTGGGGCTGGACCTGTTTCACTGGGGTGGAAAGGACTATGTGATCTGTGTGGATTACTGGTCCAACTATCCAGAGATCGCACTCTTGACACACACAAGCTCGGACCAAGTGATAATACATGTCAAGAGCATGTTTGCGAGGCATGGGATACCACGAGTAGTCATGAGTGACAATGGGCCTCAGTTTGCATCGAGTGCATTTAGACGATTCGCCCAGGAGTACGAGTTTGAGCATCTGACGAGCAGTCCAGGATACCCCCAATCAAATGGGCAGGCTGAGCGTGCTTTGGGAATCATTAAGGGTCTTCTCAACAGAACCTGGGAGGATGGAGGAGATATCTACCTCACCCTTCTTCAGTGGTGCGAGTGAGAGAGAAGCATTGGGACAGAAGAGCAGTAGTGCTAGAGGAGGTGAGACCAAGGTCATACCGAGTCAGAACGGAGGATGGTGGGGAGTACATCCGAAACAGGAGGCATCTCCTTCAAGTCAAAGAACCCTACCTACCTGAGTATGAGCATCAGGAGGAGGATATAGGAACAGGAGGAATTGGAGAAGAGCCAGAAGAACCACCCACTCCAAGTGCAGCAAAGGTGGCTGCCCCTCCAGGAGACCCTGGGAACACAGTGAGGGGTGAAACCCTTCCTCTGCGCCGATCGACCAGAGTATCCCGACCAGTGATCAGGATGGATCTATAATAAGACACTAGACTACCATGTTGAACAACTTAACATTGACCACACATACTTTATATGTATGTGTGTATACATATAGATACCTAGCTATCTAATAACCATAACAGACACTATATGCTACTATACTATCATAATACCCTTTATGGAGTGGGAGAGTAACTGTATGTGTATGTGTGTGTGTGAAGGGGGAAGATGTCTGGATACTTAGTGTAGTGCCACCTGAATGTTTACATCCTGGAGACAGGATAGAACACTTCTACTGAGTTGCTTGTTGGAGACACATATCAATACAGGGAGGATCCCATGTTTTAGTGACAATCTATATACCTGGCAGAGTGGTTCTGCTATCTGGTCTTTCAGCTCTCGTAGAACTCTAGGGTGCATTCCGTCTGGTCCTGGTGACTTTGACGGGTTGAGCTTCTCCAGTTTTTTCTTCACCATATCTGACGTGATGAGGAAGTCAGTCAGTGGATGGTCGGAGTTCCTTTCATCGAACACTGGCATGTTCGTTAGGTCTTCATCCGTGAATACCGAGGAGAAGAACCGGTTCATCAGATTGGCTTTCTCTTTGTCATCTATTACTAGGTTGCCATCGTCATCGGTCAGGTTTATGATCCTCACTCTAGTCCTCATCTTGGATTGTGCATACTTGTAGAATGCTTTTGGGTTTGTCCTTGCCTCACTGGCGATTCTTTTCTCGAAGTCCTTTTCCGCTTGCCTACATGCCCACTTTGCTTGATTTCTGGCCTTGGCATATGTGAGGTAATCCCTTCCGTCTCCAGAACTTTTCCATGTCCTAAACGTGTTCTTCTTCTCATTCACTTTATCTCTAGCTTTGGCCGTCATATATGGCGGTCTTTTCTTCCGCTTGTGCATTGGTCTGGTTTTCGGTATGAACTGGTCCATGAGCTCTTTAATGTTGTTGGTTATTGTTCTCCATGCAGTTTCTATGTCTGTATCTGGTGGTATTTCCCAGCACATGTTGTCCGCTTTGTCTCTCATATTCATGTAGTCACCTTTGTGGTAGATGTACTTGGCTTGATGATTCACGGGTGTTTCTACATAGCAGTTGAAGTCAAAGTTTATACAGACATGGTGGCTTTTCCCGATTGGTGCATTGAGCTCTATGTTGTCCACCATGACCCGATATCCCACCCAGTCACTTTATCCTGACATTGAGCCAACCAGTCAACCTACCTTCATGACATAAATTATCATTATGTCGGTAGGTGGCGACACACATGATCAGTGCACCATTCGTGAAGTCACATATCAAAGTTTTCGGATATTAAAACCCCCCAATAAATTCGTCAGTTTCATATCCAATTTGTATCGATCAAAGTAGAAACAGATGAGCAGAGTGTGAAGCCAAGGCCTAAAAGCAGTGTAGCTAGGATCCTTTCCGCTAGAACTACGTTTCTTACTTCCACTGGTCCCCGGCTGTTCCGGTGAGTGTCGGACGACGGAACGGGAACCAGCAATGTCCCAAGATGGTGGAGTCCGGGACCTGCTAGCCGGGATCAGAGTATCATCTAGATCGTGGCTGGATAAGTCTCCGTTCTATAAGATTTAAGCACTGAGGACAATAACGCTGGGAAAAGGGGGATATCCAAGACTGCTCGTGGTAGGTTCTATTTCAATTTGTTGCCGCGTGAGCTGGGTTTGTGAGTAAATCAGCGAGGCGTCTGTAAACAAATCTCTTGACTTAAACGCCTGTCATGTCAGTCAGTGTCAGGTCAGTCAACACGTCGTCCACTGACAGTTGACTGGCAACAAAAGCAAACAGGCATCCCAAGACAATTCTAACTAATAGCCAGTCCCCCATCTTTACTGGCCTGCCTGTTAGTTGTAAGAGAACAAACGATCGGCAGTAATTAACATCCACCGTAGTGACTATCATTTTTGACAGAAGCGTCATTGCCTCATACTATGATACTATGAGACTGTGTTTACTGAGATAGATTATTCAATACGAGAGTAGTGACTTGACACCACTCGCTCGCAGCGCTGTATAATAGAGGGCGTTGCCTTTTCAGGTTGGCTTAGCCTTTGAGTTTAGACGCGTTGATGATGTGTGCATTAGTGTTGTGCACTGGCGCTTCACAGATCCACTTAAAATTGTCATTCATTGTTTAATTGATGTTTGTTGGGGCCATACTCTCAAACTAGTAAAACCCAGAGCCATTTAATGCCCATTTCAAAGTTAAGGTAACACAGTTTGAGTTTCTCAAACAGGATCATAAATATATGGAACAGTCTCCCACAAAATGTTATTGTTGCCGAGTCAATAAATTCATTCAAGAACAGATTAGAAAAAGCATGGGCTGATGATCCAGGGACATTTGACCCCTTATTCACCACATGCTACTAATTATTCCTTGTGTTGCATATTTACTTGCACTCAAGCAAAAATGAGAGACAAATAAGTGTTCACACTTCCTGTCTACCATTCGCTATTTCGCTGATACACTGACTGAGAGTCTGAGTGACGGACTCACCTTGCACAACCGTAAGTGTGTTACTGTTCGCCTACTTTGTAACCTTGGTAATCAGCCTATAATCGAGTTCCCATCCCCACTTCTAAATGGATGTAGTCTATAAATAATATGAATAAGCAATGCTTAGGACCGACCCCAGGGCCGTATTCGATTAACACGACCCGGGTGACTCAGGTCACCCGAGTTGCTGGAATTTCAAATCGAACACTGCGAGGGGAGTAGACAAATACACGTGTCTTGTGCAAAACGATCCGACCCCAGTAACCCACGTCTTGGCTGGGGTTGGCTAGGAGCGATGACGTCATATTTGTGCTGGTACCATCCTGTAGCGGTACAAGTCCTGTTTAAAAAAAATATATTTAAAAAAAACAAAAAATCTGATTAATGATCTATTATTAACCAATTGCTGTCGTCCACCCTGTTTGCTGCGTAGCGAAGCTCGACGAGCGATTTCCGTTTGCTGGATTCGGATTATTCAACATGAGTATACAAATGATGGCGCCCAGATAGGGCTATTTCCGTTTCCGTTTGCTGGATTTTGGTGATTTCATTGTATGTATATATACATGTGTTAGTCCTTGGCAAAGACATTAAACTAATTGTGAACTTATACTGGACACAACGTGCATTTATAAAAATGGAGCAGGGCCTATCGGATGAAGTTATGATTAAACGAGGAGTTTGACAGGGGTGTGTATTGTCACCATGTCTATTTAACCTGTACACAGAGATGATTTTCAGACACATTGAAGATTGCAAGGGAGTGACAATAGGTGGCATGAACGTCAACAATCTTAGATATGCCAATGATAGTGTAATACTAGCAGACAGTGAGAAAAACCTACAAGATATAGTGAATACAATCAATAAAGCTGGAATACTATTCAACATGAAGATGAATGCCAGGAAGACCAAAACAATGGTTATAAGTAAAAAGACAGATAAACCAAATGTCAATATAACCATAGATGGTACAAACATAGAACAAGTATCCGAATTCATATATCTCGGACAAAAGATTACAAATGATGGGAGATGTGAGGAAGAAATTAAAAGAAGGATAACAATAGCCCGAACAACATTCTCCAAAATGTATAGAGTGTTAACATCAAGTAAGATATTAATACAAACAAGGAAGCGTATTCTTCAGTGTTATGTGTGGTCTACTCTAATGTATGGGGCAGAGACATGGACAATCTCTAAGAAAATGTACAAACGTTTAGCAGCATTTGAGATGTGGACTTATCGAAGGATGATGAAAATATCATGGACAAAGATCACCAACAAAGAAGTTCTCAGAAAAATTAAAAATAAGAAAAGCTTGTTTGCCACTATACAGACAAAGAAACTTATTTATTTTGGCCACATCATTCGTCAGAGTTCAATATACCGTACATTGTTGGAAGGGAAGGTGAATGGCAGCAGAGGGAGGGGGAGACCAAGAACATCATGGTTTACAAATATTTCACAGTGGACAGGCTTGAATTATTCACAGTCTATCAGAACAGCACAACATCGGGACAAGTGGAGAACCATTGCATCCAACCCTCGACTAGAGGACGGAACTATTGATTGATTGATTGAGTCCTTAGCCTCCCCCCTGGGTGGGTCGGTATAATTGCAGCACAAATACCTCATAGTGAGAATCCTTTTTTTTAAATTTGAAATTGTTTGATCATGAGTGGATCTCTTTGACTATTTGGAATGTGTTTTTATTCTTCTTTTAAAGGTGGTCATAATATGATGGGTAATACTTAGTACTTGTACATATTTAGACTAACTGTTCTATAACTCTGCCATGTTTGGACTAAATCTAGGATTCGGGTATGTCCGCTATATATTTGAAGGAAATCAAACAAACCTGGTAAACTGATGATGTCTCATTCATTCACTCGGGGTGGTGTGGCTTTGCTATGAACCATCTAAAGATCTGGTAATGTGATTTCAGCATATATTCTAACAAGAATATTTAGCTTATAACTGTGCTGGTTTAAATGCGCCTGGATTGATCGAGTTCTACACATTGTCATTGCATTAGATCTATAGCCGATGATACGAAAATCAATGTGCTCTAGAGGTGTCGTTACATAAAACGAGCTTTAATTTTTGCATTGGCACCAGTAAAATTTCCCTATTCTGTGATGCTAGGCCGAGTGAGCAATGGAAACACATAGGGTATAGTATGGATGAAGGATTCACCCCGTACATCCAGTAAAGGGGTGAAAACCAAGATATTAGAAAACCGGGCGAAGAATTTTGACATGGCGGGGAAATTGATTGAGCTGGTAAATTCTTAATTTAAGAAGCAAAATATATTCTTCACATAAATCTTCATATTTACCCACTACTTTTGATTTGAAATATGTAATAAAACATGTAGTTTAATAATTTAAAAAACGACAGCGTTTTATCGCCGCCATCTTCTCTTTTAGCATTCTCGCCCATTTCACCAACTCTGTGCCGATATGGGTAGCCATTTGATCCTGGAGCCAGAGTTTCTACTTCATGTTCCATACTAAAGCTATTTTCGCCCGTATTTAGACTACGTTAGGGTTCACCACTGTACCTAAGTACCGAGTGAATCTTTCATCTAGGTATAGTACAGTTATTTAGAAGCTTTTTTGGTACATTACAGGATAGGGCAGTAACTTTTTTCCCCAATCGGACAAGTGACCGAATGTTCTACTTGTCTGAGTGGCAAGACTACTTTCCCAAGCCCAAGTCAGCCAATTTTAACTGAAATCTGATACTGCAGATCAGAAAAATAACAACTTGCCCAATCATGCAGGTCGCTGAGAACTTCACCTGCCCGACCGAGTAAACTAGGTGCCCCGGGCAACCGGACAGTCCTTATTCAGTTATTGTCCTACCCTGCGGTCCCCGCCGATAAGTTGATTAAGCAGGGGCATTTTCAATCAGGGACAGTCGGTCTTCCTGTAGCCCTATACTAGTAATGCCGAGCGTCAGGGTAGCTAGTGACAAAGGTATACATTTAAAGCCATTGTTTTGACTAGCATTGTTTTGACTCGACCAAGGTTCACATCCCGTAACATACCAAAACGGGAGGCGGATGCTCAACTCATTCAACCACCCCTTCTGGTGCTTCATTATGATTTTCGCCGAGCGTTCATAATGCTGCCATAGGCATACAGTATTTGTTTATAATCCTATTCTGTTGTTATCCATGTGCCTAAGCCTATTTCACTACTATTAATGCAAGGGCCCACTCAATATGCGCGAGTGTTCCCATATCTATGTGACACTGTCATTTGAGTGAAGGGCATTATTGTTGACTGACCTCCAATACAATAGTCACTACTTTTGGAGGCTGATTATTCACAAACACTGCTGCAGAGAAACTTGTCCATCCAATTGCATGCCAAATCTTTATTTTGAAGCCTTTAACCTGTAAACTATTATTATTAAAGTTACGTGGTCCAATGGTTTTGAGTTTCTGTAATTTTTCTGAGATACCTATATTAAATTGAACGTTATAGATATAATCTACCTTGCTTTAGCTTAAAGTAACTTTTAGTTTAAATGGCTAACTTTTGAGTTATTTGAAGTGTAAACAAGTAAAATTAGTTTTGGCAAGCATGCCAAAACTGACACCATAGGCTTCTGCAGTAACAGGATCTATTAAATTGACTCATTATTCCTTTCTATGTGGCAACAAATGTTTAATAAGGGCATCAGTATAGATCTATGTTAGGTAGGTAAAATCACATAGATCTAGGTATTGCAGAGCTGCCAACCATTACGATTTCTGCGGAATCATTACGATTTTCTGCCCTTCATTACTCAATTACGCCCATGTACTGAAACATTACGGAAATTCGCTTTTTTCCCACATTTATATATTATAATTTATACACATATATATTTATATGCACATATGTGTGTAATATATCAGTATATATAACATATACACATATAGAGGGCTGCCAACATTGTTGATTGTGTTACAATATTATTATATACCTGAAATAAAATATATTTGGAAAGTATATTCTTGAAACTTTCATGATGTACAAAATACTATACTTGAAAAAAAAGTACTAGCTTTGTGGTTTTTTAAACAGTTGGGAACACAATATGTAATTATATCTCATTCCTATGATGTTTGAGTATTATTAAACACAACAAACTATTGAAATATATATGTGGGCCATAGTCCGCGATTCATGCAAAAATAATTACTCTTTCCCATTTTCAAATGTTGGCAGCTATGTAATTGTTTTGGTTTTGAAAATGTGATGCTTCATCGGACTATGCAGCTTTAATGACCAGGTTGCACAATCAATGGACAGCTACTCCACGGTTGTACTTAGCCATTTTCTTAGTGATTGCTTAGCAATAGCAACTGGCAAAGTCTTTGCAGATAATGAGATAATGAGATAGGCTTCCTTGTGTACCATTGTTGATCAGGGTTCATATGGGGTTATTGGAAAAACTATATACTACTTTGTAAGGTCTAACTCTAAGGTATTACTAGCCACTTAAAGTACTTGAAAATAAAATTAATTGAATTTTCCCCATCAGTTTTTCAACAGTTAATGTAAATGGCAAAATGACCAACAACAAAAAATACCCTATATGATTTTGAACATTTATAATATAGATTTATAAAATTGTGTGCTTTCGAATTTCTTTTGGCATTCAACATTTTAGTTGTGTGTATTGGCATACTCTAGCTTAAAGCTGCAAAATACGCAAAAAATCGTATGGGTAGGCAGATTTGCGGGTACAGTATTGGAGACTCATGAATTATGTTTACCCGAATCGTATGAGCTCTCCTGATGCGTTGCAACTGTTTACCGTTATTAAAAATCTGCATCTTTATTCCACTGAAGGCGACGTAGCGATGTCGACAAACGAGCTCCAGCCACCGCGGCGTACAAGCGGAAAGTCACCGCTCACAGAACGGAAGTCCGAGTCAGACCGGAAGTCTGAGTCAGATGGGAGGCCACCACCTCCTGCCCCTAGGGACAAGAAGAATCCAACACCTAATACTGGATCAGTAAGTCCCGCAAAAAAATTAATAGCATTTTATTTCTTTACCGCAGCTCTGCACGTCCCCTTGTAGAACTCCGTGGTGGGTGGGGATCAAGGACGACGAAAAATTAGTAAACAAATATGGCAATATACTACCCCCCAAAAAAGAAAAGAGAGATGGCTAACAATTCGGACTCTGAAAACGACGATCCCATGATGGTAAAAAAATTGGCCGCGATTCATTGTGATCGTATTCACTGACTCGGCTGCCAGGCCCTCTTGCTTTGCCATTGATAAGGGGATCAAGGGGATAGCGGGCACCGTCACAAAGGTCATACGAATGAAGTCTGGTGATTTTCTGGTTGAGTGCGCAAAGAAGGCCCAAGCTGACAAGCTGCAGCGCGCAAGCACGTTGGCAGGTGTCGGCATAAAGGCCTCTCCTCACCGTACCCTCAAAGTAGAGGAGTAATTCGAACTAGAGATCTAAATGAGGTCAGTGAGGATGAGATCGCACTCGAGCTGAAACCACAAGGTGTGCAAAAGGATAACCATACGGAAAGAAGGTAAGGAAATAAAAACAAATACCTACATCCTCACGTTTAGTACACCAGTGCCACCCCAGAAACTTAAAGTTGGTTACCTCGGTGTTGGCTTGGATGCTTTTATCCCGAATGCTCTTTTAAATGCCAAAAGTACGGACACGGAAAGGATAACTGCAAACACCAGGTAACCTGCTTCCGATGCGGATGCGGCCAGACGGGTCATGACAACACTGATTGTCAGAACCAGGCAAAATGTGCCAATTGCTTGGGTCCCCATATGGCCTTGTCGAAGGATTGTCCTGTTTGGATGAAAGAAAAACATCCAGCGGGTTAAAACTGAAAACCGGATAAACCTTCGAAGGCTTGGAAGCAGGTTGAGGGGCTTACCCCTTCACCACTTGCCAAGAGCTATGCCGCGGTGGCAAAGGCTGTTACCAGGACAATCGGTTGCCAGACCGATTTGACATGGCTGTCAGGAGAGAGGCCCATGACTCGCTCACTGACCCAGAGTCTGAGTGTAAAGCCATCTGGGAAAAAATCAGAAATAAAGTCTGCCTCTGTTCAGACAGGCTGCTTCAAGTTCTATACCCAAAACAATTGAAAAAGGAAAAAAAAGAAGTATCAAAGAAAAGCGCTTTAGTGTGCGAAAGACCACTATCGGGCCGTATGTCCAAGGGGGCAGCATCTCCCATCCCCACTGGAAATAAGTTTTCTGCGCTGCAGGATATTGATATGGCAGAGGTTCCCCCGAGCCGCGGCCGTAGCGTGTCCCCCAAGGTGAAACTTGTGGGATGTGTGCCTGTCACGTCGCCAATATGACAAGCACACATATAATACAATGGAACTGCCGAGGTTTTAGAGGAAACTTCAATGAGGTGCGGTTGCTTTGTGAGAGGGTTGACCCTCTTGCCCTTTGCTTACATCATCATCATCATCATGCTGTCGGTCGCGATGCGACAAAGACTGCTTTCATTACTTGACTGCCGCTCTCCATTTAGCTCTCTGCTGTGAGAGTTGTGTCCATGAGTCGGTCTTAATGTCTCTCAGCTTCAGGTTTCTCTTGATGGTATCCTTACATTTATTGAAAGCTGCCTGGAAAAGTGTTGAAGTGCTGCTGGCTTTTGCAAGTTACCAGCAGCACTCTCTCGGGGAGCAAATAGAGGTTTCACACCAGCAAGAACATGTCAAGACAGGCGCAAAACTATTTGTCCCTGCAGTGGCTGGTCGGGAGATGTTGGGAGTTCCATACATCAACCGCCCTTAATGCTGCCACAGTGACATTGTTTTCTGTTTAGGGTTTGCTCCCTTAGCCTTCGGTTCTGTCAAGAACCTGTACCACAAGACATTGGTTTACAACTCTGCAAGGCAGGGACGTCAAACTCCCTGAGGTATTGCTATACCTGAAATACCTGCATACAAGAAACATATAAAGGCTACTGATCAGATCTTGCTAAAACATTACAATATGTATCACTGTTGTGTGCCGGATCGGGGAACGAGCCACTGGTGGCTCGTCCGTTCTGGTGCGTGAAGACGTGATACATACCCCCATTACCTTAAATACAACTTTTCAAGCAATAGCCATTCGAATTAGTCTGGATAAAACCATTACAATATGCTCCATATATATTCCCCCAACTCCATTTTTTCAACACAAGATTTAGAAACTTTAACAGATTAGTTGCCTTCCCCCTATATTTTAATGGGGGACTTCAATGCACACAACCCCCTGTGGGGTAGTGCAAACACAAACAGTAAGGGCAGGGGAGTTGAGAATTTCCTAAGCAATCGCGCTTTAAGCTTTCTGAATAATGGGTCCCATACTTATGTTCATCCTGGGTATGGGACCTGCTCTGCAATCGACCTCACTATTTTGCAACCAGGTCTCCTGCTGGACTTCTCATGGAGTGTCTGGAACGACCTTTGTGGAAGTAACCATTTTCCTATCGTTATTAAGACCAAAGGGCCAGTTCGGAACCAGGAGGAACCGAGCTGGCAGCTGAACAAAGCCGCCTGGTCACTGTTCCAGTCACTTGCCCGTGAGAGGTTCGCGGGAGTAGCCTGCAATGATCCTGTTGCAATGAAAACATTCACAGAGATCTTGGGATCAATTGCAGAGAAAACCGTTCCTAAGACCTGCATTTCCAAAACATATAACAAATCCTTGGTTTAATGCAACTTGTAAGAAGGGAAAAAGCGCAACGTGCATTCTTCTGGCGGCCTACCGCCGAGAACCACGTTCGCTTAACAATTCTAAGGGCTCGGGCTCGCCAAACTATTAGGGAGGCAAGGAGGCTGTGTTGGAGATAATATGTCTCCGGCATAACCACTCACACCCCACTTTCTAAAGTATGGACCATGATCCAGAAAATAAAACTGAAGGCTGCTGGGTCATCAGGGTAGCATTCTATCTGTTAGCCTTTTTGGCATTAAAATTAACAATATACTGAAATCCATAAAGAGTACTTTATCCTGCAGTCTCTATGTAGATGACTTATAAAGGTAAAAATATGAACACTAGAACGGCAGCTCCAATTAAACATAAATAGCCTTTCCTCATGGGCAATGGAAAACGGTTTTCGATTTTCCAAATCGAAAACCGTTTGCATGCACTTTTGTCTTTTACAGACTTTGCACCATGACCCTAATTTAACAATTGGAAATGATCCCATCAAAGTCATCAAAGAGACCAAGTTCTTAGGAGTCATCTTTGACAACAAATTGTCTTTTATCCCTCATTAAGTATTTAAAGTCCAGATGCCTTAAGGCACTGGACATTTTAAAAGTTCTAGCCCACACACAGTGGGGAGCAGACAGCACTGTCCTGCTCCAATTTTATAGAACATTAATCCGTTCAAAATTGGACTATGACTGTACTGTTTATGATTCAGCCAGAAAATCATGCATATCACAGTTAGACACTATACACCATGAAGGCCTTCGGCTGGCCCTGGGGGCTTTTAGAACCTCGCCTGTCCAGAGCCTCTATGTCAAAGGCCGAGAGCCCTCCCTTAAGAGTAGAAGGCTCAAACTGTCTATGCAATATGTGGTAAAATTAAAAGGAAATAATTTAAATCCGGCATATAAGTGCATTTTTATGCCACCATATGAACGCCTCTATGAAGCACGGCCAACATACATAAAGCCGTTAGTCCTCAGAATAAAGCCTCATTTGGAGGCCCTGGAGGCAAATCTACATAATATAGCACCCTCACAATATTCAGATGTTCCTCCTTGGCAGCTGAGAAAACCAAACATTATCCTCCAGCTGGCCATGTCGAAAAAATCGCAAATGCACCCACTTTTATATCATGAAAGCTTTATCGATGTGCGAAGTGCTTTTAGTTTCCACCTAGCCATTTACACTGATGGATCAAAGACAGACAACAGAGTCTCTGCGGCAGCAATCGTCCACGGACGTGAATTTGGTACGCATATTCCAGATCAGAGTTTCATCTTTACTGCTGAGGCACAAGCACTGCTACTTGCGTTAGAGTACATTGAAACCTCAGCTAGTCATAAATTCATCATTTTCACTGACTCTTTTTCCTGCCTTCAAGCTTTAAACAATAGGAAACTGGACCACCCAATACTACTTAACGTACTCATTAAACTAAACTCTCTTTCAATAGCAAAATTTGACATTCACCTATGTTGGGTGCCCAGTCATGTGGGTATCCCAGGAAATGAGAGAGCAGATCAAGCGGACACTCGAGCCCTGACTGCTCCTTTGGAGCACTGTCATATTCCCCACTCTGACCTGAAACCTACCATTCAAAAATTCATCTGGAACCTATGGCAGATTGAATGGGATGAACACCCAAACAACAAACTCCATAGAATTACCCCATCCGTGAACGGACTGCCGCAGAGTCGCCTGGAAGGGCGACATGACCAGGTTGTTTTAAGAAGATGCCATATTGGCCACTCGTGGCTAACACACGTTTTTTTGTTCAAGGGGGACCCTCCCCATGAGTGTATTGGATGTCAGTCCCCACTGACATTAAAACACACTTTATTAAACTGTGTGGATTTCATGGCCCTGCGCCAACAGTTTTACACTGCAAACAGCATGCACAACCTTTTTTACTAAAGTAAAACAAGAAAATATTTTAGCCTTTTTGAGGGCAGCTGGTTTCTACCACCTCATGCAGCTTTTTAAACAACTTCATCAGTGAATAATACTATCATTCAGAATTTTGTTTACCTTGACCAGAAACTATATGATTGATTTAAAAAAACAAAAATGTTTAAAAGAAAAGAAATTCATGAGTGTCCATTGAGACAAAATTGATTGTATGCTTTTACATGTAAAAGCGATGGTTTGAACAAAAACAAACATTTCTCGCCGTGAATATGCCCTATGCTGCCGACACGGTGTAAAGCAACCACCAATCAATCAATCAATATTTCTTTAATTAAAGAAAAACAGCCGCAAAAAAAAACCCAGAGCAAACCCCCCTGCCCTCACCCGGCGTAGTTGGCGAATCGATAGTGCGCGAGCCTCACATGTTGAAGGTCAGGAGTTCTGTTTCCGGTCGAGTTAAACCAAAGACTTATAAAATTGTTACTTGTCGCATCCTAGCCAGGATAGGGTAAGGACTTGTAGTTTTACGTCTTAGCAACATATAAGGTCATATCAGCATGGGTACCGACTTTTGACAGTGCACACTTATTGCGACTTTATATAGTGTTTTCCCACTGGGAGACCAGGCCGCCAGCACCATGACCTGATACCCAACTCCGTCACATTATCCTGACACTGAGCAAACCAGTCCTTGCCCTATCCTAATAATGCTGTGTGCCAGGCTAGGAAGCGAAACAAACGAAAACCGCGCACAGAGGCAATAATACCTATTTGACAAGACCAGGCGGGGTGGCTGAATGAGTTGAGCGTCCGTCTCCTGTTTCGGGAGATCGGGCGATCCGAGCCCATGAGTTTGTCGGTTTGAACCCATGTCGAGTCAAACCAATGTCTTAAAAATTGAAATTTGTCACTTCCTAGCCTAGGATATCATTATCAGGTCATGGTGCTGGCGGCCTGGTCTCCCAGTGGGGAAGTTGGTACCCATGCTGACCTGACCTTATATGTTGCTAGGACGTAAAACAACAAACAAAACTATTTGACATGCTGGGTCATTCTAAGAAACTGTGCCACATTTTTGGTTTCCATGTTACATTGTTAATGGTTTTGCCTTCTTTTTTGGGGGGGTAGGAAGTCAAATAGTTATTGTTGACTGTGTATTAATTATGTTACCAATACTACATGTATTTAATCTATCTCACAAAATGTATCCAAAATATGCTTGTATGATTTTGTGCGAAAGTGAAAATATGAAGATTTTTATAGCACCATCATACATCTACCCAAATGTTTTTCACACAAAAGATTCTTGTAAGAAACAATTCTTTTGGTTTAACTAATCAATAACATCTCATTTGAATTTGTTGTGTTACATTGATGTTATGGATGTGTGTTAAAATGATGTTTTGGGTGGATGTTACATGGTTAATTTTGTACAGCTTTCTCAATTTGTATAACATAGAAATAAAAAAGTGAAACTATTGTCTTTCAACTCTGACATATGCATAACATGTAAACCTATGTACGAAGACGGATTCTGCTATTGTTTGGAATGTTTTCTGGTATTTTTTGGAATGTTTTCACTTTTGGTGTCAATTTCACAAAAGTGGTACACAATTTCTGAGAACGACCCTGCTAAAGAAAAGAAAACAACCCCAAAAGAAGTGAAAACCATCCAAATTATAGCAGAGGATATTCAAATAATTACAGAATCTATGTTTATATGAATCCTGCTATTATTTGGAATGTTGTGCATATGTCAGATTAAAAAAAAAAAAACTATTTTCCATTTTTGATTTTGATCTCATACAAATTGAGCAATACCTTTTATATCACTGGTGTAACATGGAAATCAATCACACATCCAGAACATCATTTTAGCATACACAACAAATACAAACCAGATTTCATTGATTACAGTTAAGCATACAAGATTATCATTGTCTTATAGCGATATATAGCGAATGGTAGACAGGAAGTGTGAACACTTATTTGTCTCTCTTTTTTTTTTTTTTTTGGTACATTAGTTGTCCCAAGCAGGGGAAATCCCAGTCACAGACGACTGGTCTTCCCCACTCCACTGCTGGTCGATAGAAAGCCCGAGCCTACACTTTTACCGACCCAAGGGATTTTTAACCTCCCACACCACATAGACATGGTATGAGAGCAACCGGCCTTTGATGACGCTGTAAGTTATATACACAGCGGTGGAAATCCAAATTGTAGAGCTGGGGGCACAGGGAATCGAACCGCCGACCCTCAGATTAGGAGTGTGACCTAGAAAAACGTCAGACACTCTAACCACTCAGCCACAGAGAACAAAAAGGCAAAAAGGTTAAAAGTTAAATGGGGGGGGGGGGTAAATGCAGGGTATAAATTCTCCCTTTAGCACAAAGTCATACGAGTAAGCTTTAGGTTCATTTTGTATAATGGATTAAATACGCGTAGTATAATATTGCCAACAACGTGCTTAACACACAAGAGGCAACAGTAATTATTTGACTTGATACCAAAAGAAAAAAGAAAAGAATTAATTATCACCATCGTAACGTGGAAACCAACTATGTGGCACCCAGTTTCAGAGAGTGATCCATGTACACAGCGTCTAATGAATGTGGCCATTATGGTCTAGGGCAGCGTACCATTGCACCGTGTCCGGTTAGCGGCCTTTTGTGTGTGGCTAGTTGCGTGTTCGCGTATTGATTAATTTATTGATTCACTGTTTTGCGTGAGAATGAGATGTTACTCGACCTGCATTCAAGCCACCCTGTGGTAGCAGTAAATAGATTCCACGTGCCACTGCTCTTTTTGGTCTCTCCTATTTTCCCCGCTGCCCTCATTTTGTTTGTTTAATTAAAAACTTTAAAAAAAAATGAATTCTTTTATTTGTTTATGTATTTGTTAAATATTCCGATGGTTTTGAATTTCTATCAGTTTTCTGAGATAAATATATTAATTTGATTGTTATAATCTACCTTAGTTTAGCTTGAAGTAACTTTTATTTTAAATGGCTAACTTCTGAGATATTTGAAATGCAAACATGTAAAATTAGTTTTGGCAAGCGTGCCAAAACTGACACCATAGAATAGGTTATATTAAATTGAGTCAATATTCCCTTCTGGGTGGCAATAAATGTGTAATAAGTGCAGCGGTATCTAACTTAGATATTTAGAATATAATTTAGATAATTGCTTTGGTTTTTTTAATTTTATGCTTTAGCGGACTATGCAGCTTTAAACATGTTTGAGTTTTAGAAATTGGTATATTAAGTGCAATGCTTTTAAGTTGTATATGATATACCGATGTTTTCAGTAAACTAGTAAGTAATACGTGACAAGTGTTTTAGATATACTATAGGGTCTTGTCTCCTCAACGTGTGGCCGGGCCCGGTACCTGAATCGGTATAGCGCGAGCCTCGCATGTGGGAGATCAGGAGTTGGGTTTCCTGTCGAGTCAAACCAATGACCTATGAAATTCATACTTGTCGCTTCCTTGCCTGGTGTACAGCATTATTAGGATAGGGCAAGGACTGGTTGGCTCAGTGTCAAGATAATGTGACTGAGTGGGATATCAGGTCATGGTGCCAGCGGCCTGGTCTTCCAGTGGGGAAGTCTACACTGTCACAATTCGGTACCGGTCCTGATATTACCTTAGATGTTTCCAGGACGTAAAACTAACCAACCTCAAGCTGTAGCTAATAATAATAGTGTCAGTCAGCCCAAATGACTGTCATGACTTGGAAAGTAGCGCAAACCCTACAATCACTCTAACAAAATTTTGACAGTTTTTTATTATGCCTTGTAACCTGTGTAATGCCACCCTTTCCCTTCCATGTGTGATGTTACAGAACTACTAATATTAACAATAGTCACCAGGCATTCAATCGTCTAATGGTGCCAGGCATTCCAATCCCGACCAGCTGGGTTCGAGCTCAAATAGCCTATTCTAACTGTGATCTTTGACTAAGATACATAACCAGACGTGATGGCCGAATCAGTTAGAGCATCCATCTCCCGTGTTGGTGGATTGTGGGGTCGTGGGTTCGAACCCTGGTCGAGTCAAACCAATGACTTAAAAATTGATACTTGTTGCTTCCTAGCCTGGCGCCTGGCATTATTAGGATAGGACAAGGACTGGTTTGCTCAGTTTCAGGATAATGTGACTGAGTGGGGTTTCAGGTCATAGTGCTGGCGGCCTGGTCTTCCAGTGGGGCATCACTATAAAGTCGCCATGAGTGCGCACTGTCACAAGTCTGTACCCGTCCTGATATGACCTTAGATGTTTCTAGGATGTAAAACAACAAACAAACAAACTAAGATACATAGACTATTCATCTAATACCCCAGTCACACGAGAGCCAGCATTCACCGCCAACCTCCTTACGGCCACTCGATACATTGATTCAAATACGTGGGCGGCGCCGGGTTGGGGAAATGTCGGCACCCTGGTGCCGACCACACGGTGAGTGCGGCATTGCATGTGTTGTCGGCGCCAGCCAGTTTTGAATGGCGCCGCCGGAACAGGACGCAAGTAGGTCGCAGGTGCAGCAGCTGCAACCTCCTTGCGTCCAAAACTTCCAAAATGGACGCCGGGAGGTTGGCTCCCTCTCGGCACCAGCACTTAAGGAGGGCGGATAGAGGACGTTTTCACGTCGCGAATCGATCGTAAGCGAACGCAGGCCTCATGTGACTGAAGTATTAGGAATATGTGCGAGAACCACGTGACAAGATCTTTTAAGTAGCGTGGAATGGGTGTTTGTGAACATACATGTTGAGTACTGCTTGGGACAGGACGCAGTGGTCGAATCGATAGAGCGCAGGCTTCTCTTGTGGAAGGTTGGGAGTTTGAATCCTCAAGAGGTTACTGTATATAACAATTTTCCTGCATACAAACAAACGAGTGAAGCGTACTTGAGATGCGATGGACAATCTTTATTGGTCGTCTTGGCTAGCAATATATGCTTACCGGTTTAAAGTTCAAAATCAGGGCCAACACTGGTGTAATATGGCGCCCAGGCAGCAGAACCATCGAGTAGTCCTGGGCTCGCAGGCACCGGCCAGCGATTGGACATTATTAGATATTACCCAAGTATATAAACTCTCGCCGAATATATTTGTTATTAATACATGTTTGTTCCGGCCCTTTATAGACGTATAATATTATTATACTCCTTATACATTTGCCTGCATACAAACAAAGGGAGAAGCATACTAGCGATGGGATGGACAATCTTTATTGCCCGTCTTGGCTAGCAATATATGCCAAAGGAGGGGCGGGGCACCTGTGCCTCCCCCACCCCGAGTAACGTATGCCTAGAACTCAAAGTCGTTTACAATCCTAGAGGCCAGGGGAGTCTTGATATAGGCATAGGTGGTCTCCGAGACCCAATCACCCGTCACTTTCAGCTCTTCAATGCTTGCCCCGCACATCTGCAGGAACTTGTGCACACACACACACACACTCCTCAAGGAATGCGAAGACAGTTATGCAGTGTCGAGGCCTGCCCTGGCGGCGAACAGTCTTTACGTATCCTGTTAAATTAAATAGGTCATCGGGACCGATCCCACTACCCCCGGTATTCTGAAGGCTCCATCCCCCTCCCCCGCTGGCATCTGACGAAAATGATACTCCGTCCAAAACACAGCGCATAGTTCCCTATCTTCACACCTGACTATGGGAATCTCTAGGATTCTCTCCCGAAACTGTATGGTTTTAGACCTACGCACGTTCAGCACCATGCCCCAGTCGTGGAATTGAAAGTCGTCCCTCGTTAACATTGAGTCTGAAGCAGTCACCTGCGACCTCCTCAGAAGGACCCTGAACAAGCACAATATGGCCGCCCGCCATGCTACATGCCCTCTGTTACATGTGAGTTCAGAAAAAATCGTCCATAACATCTCCGGCAGGATAGGCCTAGCCCTCCGCGACTCGTCCCCTTTAGAGCATCTAATCCCCTTTAAAGTCGATGATAGTACAAAATTTGTGTAGTCAATAGGGGGGGGGTTCCCCGTCACCCTCAAGAAATAGTTCAATCCATTAACATAATTCTGCACTGACCAATACTTCAGTGTGTGCGATAACCAAGTGGCATATAATGCCACCTGCTCCTCAGAGAAAGGAAAAGGAGAGCGGGACCCCACGTGCAGGCTAACAAATTCTAAATACTTCTTGGTCTGTAACCCCCCCTGGACACCTTCGAATTCTTTCAGTAGCACTGGGCCTGGAGCGCCTTCTGTTCAGCTTCCAGCGTCGCCACCCCTGTAAGAAAAGAATGGTTCATCAAAAATATACCCACAGCATAGCCTGTCCCTCGCATCTATTCCCCTCATACTTTCCCCGCTCCTGCATTCATTAAGCCTTGAAAGGCCATCACATATGTCATTTACCTCACTTCTGATGTATATTGATCCAAATACAAAATTATGTTCAACTGCTAACCAAAATAGCCTCCTTAAGTAGAACATTGTCTCCTTACTCCTAGAGCACCCTGTGTTCAGGGCCGCTTGCACCACCGCACTATCTGTGATGATTATGACTGTACTGTCGCACCAGCCCTCACACCATCTAACACACCCGGCATACGCCCCCCACATTTCGTGCACATTGATGCCCCCCCCCCACCCCCCAGACCTTCTTAGCTGGCGGATAATAGTGATGGCCTAAGTATCCCTCTAGTATGGGATTCTCCCTCGCGTCAAACGCCCCGACGACCCAATCCACTCCCCCTCCATGGAGGCATTTAGCCCCATTTAGAAGCATCACTATATGTGCTAATCACAGGGGCGAACTTGCCTAGGATCTTTGCCTTCCCATTGAATTTGCGCACAAATGAGAAACACCTGGCCAAGTCCTCACGAATCCCCCCATCTAACCGTTCACGATGAAACAGTTCCCTCAGGGTTCCCATCAGATCATAGATACGCCTGGTGACTTCAAAATCAGGGCCAACACTGGTGTAATATGGCACCCAGGCAGCGGAACCAGGTGCTGGCACCACTATCAAGTAGTACCAGGTTCGCAGGCACCGGCCAGCGATGGGACATTATTAGATATTACCAAAATATATCAACTCTCGCCAATTAGTAGGGTTAACCAGATATTGGTTATATATTTCTCTGAAACAAGTGTATGTTGACACATTTGGCATTTTAATATTTAGAACAAGAATTAATAATGGTGATGTGGATATCACTGATTGTTTTGCGTGTAATTGTATGTTTCTTAGCTCAGAATGTTTAACTATGGCTAGTTTTGTCTTAGCTATATTCATCAGATCATTATAATTCGCCACGCTCGGAAAGAGGATGGAGACACGTTTTGGGAAACGAATTTATTTACAACAAATCAATAATTGTAGTCAGATAACTTGAGATCAATAATCTCGGAATCAATAACATCAGAGTTGAACATCAGTGTAGTGTCAGTGCCGCTGGGGCGTGAGAGGCTGGCTCGATCATTGGTGGCTGGCACCGAAGTCACGGAAGTGCTGGCTTCCGGAATGATGACAATGTGTCTTAGAAGTAGGTAGATTTGATGACAGATAGCTGAAGTGACATGAGTGTAGTCGAGTTTAGACAATCATAACAATAAAGTCAATAGGCGATATCAACACTTAACACAGCATGTTGGTGAGTGTTGATGGAGCCGCAGTGATGGGTGTCTCTTTGAAATATGAGTTGACGGCGTTGCTCGTCCAGGAGCCAGCCTCCTTGATATCAGCGAGGGGCAGTCGTGCAGCTAAACAGGCCTGTGCTGCACCGCGTCTTAAGCTGTGTAGGGTCAGCGGAGGATGGCCGATAAGGACTGCTGCCTGTGTTAATTGAAGCACGCGAGAGAGGAGTGATGCTGTCAGGAAGGCACCTGAGGGAAGCATGAAGGCAGGAGAGGTTTTGGGGGGGGGTGGAGCCAAGCTGCATAAGCTGACCAGAGAGCGAGTGGACAGAAGGGAGTGTCAGGGCGGGCCTGGAGTGAGAACAGGAGGGGAGGGCTGGTCTGGAACCTTGTCTTTGTTGACCTGAAGCTTATAAGAAGAGCATCTCGAGTTAGTAACACATCGTAAAACATTAATGTGTGGGGGCCTATTTCGGTCTCGGAGACGGACACCAAATTGCTCTGCCTGACTAGCATGAGGAAGCCAATCAGTAGCGCTGTGGAGAACACTGCAGCATCAGGTCCCATCGACCTCAAGAACCAGAGGACGGAAGCAAGGTCCTTGGGGGTGAGAGGAGCTGCGTGTTTCACAACATGGGAAGAATTCTTTTTAAGTCCCCTCTTTAAGATGCGTACCTGATCTGACCCAAATAGGTGAGCTGGACCGTCAACTGACGCGAGCCAACACTTAATTGTACTGAAATAGTTAGCGATCGAGCCTAGTGCTCTTAACATTGACTCTAAGTGTATGAGAAATGATAACACATCGTAGAGCGACGGAGAGAAGGGGTCGGTGTCATGCTCCTTACAGAATCTTAGGTAGACTAAGAGATGTCGCCTCTTATTGGCCCATGTGCCAGATGCCAGCGCCCTGCTGTAGGAACCGAGCAGCTTGATGTGGTCTATCATGGAGTAGCCTGGAAGATAGAAGCAAAGAAGTTTTTCTATCTTCGGCTACGTAATTAGAGGTCAAATGTAATGATCGAGAGGCAAGGGTTGACATTAATTTCGCGCAGTTTCCTTATCACCATTTGTTCGTCCATGATCCTTTTTGCTACTGGACTATGGGGGGCCCTACTCAGAGCATCTGCAAAGACTAAATCGGAACCTGGCTTGTGGTTAATCGTTAGTGTACAATGATGTTTAGCCGCTATCAGCCAGATCTGTCGAGCACATGCACATAGGAAAGGATGCCTACCAGAGCCTGATGAGAGCACCTGCTGTGAACCTTGTTATCAGTGTTTATAACGATCGTAAAGTTATGTGGCTCAGAAGGCAGGAGATGAGAGAGGGCCAGAACTAAGTTAAAAGCTTCTAGCTGAGTGATAGCTTTGAGTTCATTGGTTATCTCCTGAGGATAAACCAGTGAGTAACATGCTACCTGGGAAAAAGCACCTGCTCCTGTCAGCGTCGAGTCACATTCAATCTCCCATGACGGAGGGGAAGCTGCTGGAAGTAGGATGACATTATTCAGGGAAGAGGCATACTTATGGAACCAATCTAAGTCTTTAAGAATTAGTGGAGAAAAGGGATGTGACCCCACCATGGGGGCTTGCCTTAGCGCATCTAGGACTGTATTCATAAATCTGGTGGCTGGTTCCACGCACTTAGCAACATGTTGGAGTTTCCCTGCCAAGCTCTGTATCTGCCTACGCGAAGCTAACTTCTTATCCTTCCAGAGAACACAGTCAAGAAGTATTTCATCAAGCTTCCGTTGCGGCAAAGTAACTGTCATCTGCACGGCATCAACTAAGAAACCCAGCCAAATAAGCTTCGACGCTGGAGGTGTACATTTAGCCGGAGCCAACTCAAGACGAAGATCTTGAGTTAGTCGAAGAAAGCAATCATATGCCTCCAATGCTCTCTCTTTTGTGGCCTCTACCCCGACAAAATCGTCGAGGTAGCACAAGGAGTAGAACCCTTGCCGTCTGAGAAGCCACACCACCGCCCTTGTCGTACGCGCACAAGCCAAGGCGGAGGTACGACATCCAAAGGGGGGGACAAGATCTATGTAGTATTGATTATTGATCATGATACAAAGCAACGGAGTAGACAATGGACACACCCTTAGCTGCCTATAGGCCCGAGCTAGATCAGCTGACCAGAGCCAAGAGTGCTTACCGGACTTAACTAGCTGATTAGTCAGGGTAGTAACAGAAGGAAGAGAGAAGCTAAAAAGTGTGCCTTGATAGAACCCTTTGGCTATCCCTGCGTTTACGCTTCTGCCTAACGGCAAGCTTAAGTCAATGATCACTCTCCTCTTATCTGAGTTTTTCTTTGGCCTAGTCATGAGTGGACTTACTTGACACCAAGGGGTGAATGGAGGCAAGGAAAAAGGGCCTAGCAACGCTGCACAGGCCAGCTCCTTCTCTATGAATTGCAGTATATGTGGGTCCGAGCCCGAGTTAGCTAGATGGTTCTTTAGTGTAGGAGTCGGAATGAATCTAGACGTGTAGTCTATCGGCCAGCCAAACTCTAAATAGTCTACTAATTGGACATCAGGATAGTGTAACAACATAGCACGCCATGCCAGAATATTAAGACCTGATGGAAGGGGAAGTTTTGTTTCTAAATAGTTAGGCAATGCCGATGCTCTTACTGCTTGATATCGATCAAGAAACTGCTCATTTCCTGACACTAAGTATGAAGCCGCATGTGGCCACATGGCATCAAGTGTTGATCGGTACTCAATTGGTGATGGCGGAACAAACTGCTTAGCGTGGTGTGACTCTGTAAGTAAACAAGAAGCATGTGAGCTGGTATCAAAGCAATCAAACTCTTATTTCAATCGAAAATAAATTAAAGTTTTTCCCTACGCGTATCGACAACCTCAATGGCCATTCACATTTGCTTTGCTGCCAACACCGTTTTCAGCGCATGCGCAGTCATAACCGTGATCCCGTCTATACTCTAAATCCTGTGGAAAGGAAACAAAGAAGTGCAAGGTGCAGCGGCGCAAAAAATCCACATCACAACGCTTATTAGGAAGACCATTCATGGGCACTTTAACACTTTTAAGCCGGCCGAAGTGATCATCAAGATGGCCGAAAAGTTCACGGGGATCAAAGAGATCCCGGAATCTGCCATTAAGGAAATGGATCTGGAGGTGAAGCTCAGCGAGGAGTGCACAATTTTGAGGTGGCACTTCACACAGTACACAAAGGGGTACTCTCGGCGCTGACAGCCGTCGTGCCCATAGCGAACAGAATGATGGCGGAGAATAAGTTTTCATCACTCTGTGATGACACGCAACTTCCTCTCATACAGGAGATTCTAGAATGTATTCAAGGCGGTCTGCACTGACACAGGCAAGGAAATTGCGGACAATGATGGGAAGGAATATGCACAATTCCTTGCACCAAAGCCCATTAATGGCAAGCCACTAGACAAAACCAAGATGTTTGGCGGTCAGCTCCAGTACTTGTTTAAACAAGTGGAGACCAGTTCCAAGTGTGGCAAACATGTGGAAACAGACAAAAAGAAGGCGTCGGATGCTAATCCCAACTGCTTCAAGAAGATGAGGCAGGATTTTCGAAATCGATGAACCGGCCAACGAGGAGGCCGGTTCGGGACGAACTTCAACTTCCAGGCCAGGGAAGGGCCAGAGGCAGTCATTCGGTTGGAACAATGGGAACAGACCAACCACAACTGAAGCGCCCTCCTCCAAAACCCAAGGACAGAGGCCCGAAAGGGTCTCTGTCCTTATCTCAAACCAAAAAGCAGGTGCTGCAAGAAGCAGAGAGGACTGAGGCCTCGACTAGTCGAGGTCGCAGTCTCTCCCCCAAACCTAAGGGGAGGGGGGAGAACAGCTGTCACTGCCCCAAAATGACACTGACGGGAGGTTCTCTAATTCAGTGGAATTATAGAGGTTTCAAGGGCAGCATTGAAGAGTGATCTCTTCTGTGCTGCAACCTCAACCCTTGTGCCATTTTTATTTTTTTTTTGGTCCATTAGTTGTTTAAGCAGGGGAAATTTCACTCATAGACGAATGGTCTTCCTCATTCCACTGCTGGTCGCTAGAAAGCCCGAGCCTACACTTTTACCGACCCAAGGGATTTTTAACCTCCCACACCACATAGACATGGTATGAGAGCAACTGGCCTTTGATGTTGTTGTTTGTTTGTTGTTGTTTTACGTCCTAGCAACATCTAAGGTCATATCAGGACGGGTCTGGCCTTTGATGACGCTGTAAGTTATACACAGCGGTGGAAATCCAAATTGGCAGAGCTGGGGGCATGGGGAATCGAACCGCTGACCCTCAGATTAGGAGTCTGACCTAGCACCGGCTGGAGACTGAGCCGCTGGCGGCTCCTCCATCCTGGTTAGACGTGATATTGTATGTATGCCAGTGGCGTTAGACACAACACTACAGGCTGTAGCTGTTCGTCTGATGCTACATAAGACTATAACTCTCTGTTCCATCTATGTTCCTCCGATCTCCATTCTCACCTTAGAAGAATTGGATGATCTTGTGAGCCAATTACCATCCCCATATTTACTTTTGGGTGACTTTAACGGTCACAACCCACTGTGGGAATGGAGCACTAGGAACCCAAAGGGCAAGAGGATTGAGGACCTTGTGGACGGTCATGCACTGTGTGTATTGAACGATGGTTCGTGCACATCTCTGCATCCCGCCTACGGAACATACTCTGCCAGAGCTGGTGCTGGACTTTTCGTGGAGGGTCTGGAACGACCTCTGCGGGAGCTACCACTTCCCAATTATTCTTAATTGCGAAGGGGCATCTCCCGTAGAGCGAGAGAGGAGCTGGCGGCTGCGTCAAGCCGACTGGCCATGCTTCCGCACCCTATGCTGCGAGGAGTTCACTCCAGACATCATTGACATTGATTCCTTCACTGAGATGCTGAGGTGGATCGTAGAGAAAACTGTTCTGAAGACTTCTGCAACTCCAAGCGTCTGACGCCTCCATGGTTGGATGACAGCTCTAGGGGGGATATTAAGGAACGAAAGAAAGCTTAGCATAGATTCTACAGGAGACCGACTGCTGAAAATCTGGCGCTCTTTAGAATTCTGCGCGCTCGCAGAACAATCAAAGAAGCGCGAAGGCAGTGCTGGAGGTGATTCGTTTCTGGCATTACCATAGGCACACCGTTGGGCAAAGTTTGGACGATGATCAGAAGAATCAAGCGAAGGGGAGATGATTCTTCTATAGTCCAACACTTGAAGCACAATGGCACCATTCTCAAATCACTCAATGAGATAATTGAAGAATTGGCTCGCGCCTTTGCCGGAAATTCGTCTTTGGCAAGCTGCCTCCCGGGCTTTCTGGCCCTCAAGGAACGCCAAGAGCATAAGCTCTTGGACTTTTCCTCTGACGGCAGGGAGCACTACAACTCCCCATTCAGCTTAGGTGAGTTGAGGTGTTCTCTAGAAAGCTCGCATGATACAGCAGTTGGACCTGATGGAATCCATTACCAATTCCTTAAGCATCTCCCCAAATCTGCGCTGAGACTGTTGCTTCAACTCTTTAACAACATCTGGGAGTCGGGTGTCGTCCCTGCCTCTTGGCGGGAGGCGACAGTAATACAGATTCCCAAACCTGGTAAAGACAAGAGTGAAGCCAATAACTATCGTCCTATAGCCCTCACAAGCTGCATCTGTAAAACCATGAAGCGTATGGTTAACAAACGCCTCTTCTGGCTACTGGAGTCAGGAGACCACTTGTCCGACCTCCAATGTGGCTTCAGACGAGGTCGCAGCACCCTCGACCATTTGGTTCGCATGGAGACCTTCATAAGAGACGCCTTCCTTAAGAAGGAGCACGTTGTGGCTGCCTTTTTCTATCTTGAAAAAGCCTATGACACAACGTGGCAGCATGGCATTATGGAGGATCTCCATGCGATCGGCCTTCGTGGTCACTTGCCAAATTTTATTAAGAATTTTCTGGCGCTCAGGCATTTTCGCGTCCGCGTCAAGACTACATATTCCAGTCTGCACTCGCAGGAATTGGGAGTGCCCCAAGGCAGCATACTGGCAGTGACTCTTTTTGAAGTCAAGGTCAACGGTATTGCTGCCGCGGTTAAAAGGGGGGGGGGTTCTCCTGTAGTCTTTTCGTGGACGATTTTGTTTTGTACTACAGAGGTACTTGTATGAATGTCAATGAGAGACAGCTTCAATTATGTATAGATGGGATTCACTGATGGTCAGTTCTGATTGGATTCAGATTTTCCAAGGCCAAGACAGTCTGCATGCACTTCTGCCAGTTGCGCAGAGTGCATGCAGAACCAGAGCTGACCCTCGATAGGGATCCCATTAAAGTCGTCAAAGAAACCAAATTTTTGGGTCTCACTTTTGACACGAAGCTGTCTTTCCTGCCTCATATCAAGTACCTCAAAACACGATGCCTGAAAGCGCTAGATGTTCTGACGGTGCTGTCCAGTTCAGAGTGGGGAGCGGACAGAGATGTTCTGCTTGCCGTGTACCGAACCCTAGTTCGGTCAGGGCTTGATTACGCAGCATAGTATACGGCTCCGCAAGGACACTGGATACTGTGGATGACCATGGGCTGTGTCTGGCCTCTGGTGCCTTTCGCACCTCTCCAGTTCAGAGCCTATACGTCGAAGCCAAAGAACCATCACTTGACACTAGGAGAACCAAACTGGCCATGCAATATGTTGTTAAATTAAAAACAAATGCTTTAAATCCTGCGTACAGTTGTGTGTTTGAGACAGACAACGACTCCAAGTATGAAGCCAAGCCAAATTTCATTCCGCCCCTGGGGCTCCGGATGAAACCTCATTTGGAGGCTTTGTACTTGGATTTGGATGTATTGGAGGATACCCAGGTCCCAGAACATCCCCCGTGGTCACTGAGGAAGCCATCGGTCATCCTCCGACTCACAGAACTGCGGAAGTCTGGGACACATCCACTTGAGTATCAACGACTGTATGCAGAGATTCAAGGCCAGTTTGAAGACCACTTCTCCATGTATACTGATGGTTCAAAAGACCTAAGCCAGGCAGCTGCTGCGGGAGTGTGCCAGGGCAAGAAATTTGGCGTTTGCATGCCCGATCAGAGCTAAATTTTTACAGCGGAAGCCCGAGCACTCCTTCTCGCATTGGAAGTCATTGAACTATCCAACTACACTAAATATGTCATATACAGCGATTCGTTTTCCTGCCTGAAAGCTGTTGCTGGGTTAAAAACGGACCACCCTTTGGTGGCAAAGGTCATTTACAAAATGAACCAGCTAGCAACAGATGGATATGACATCTGCTTGTGTTGGGTGCCTGGCCATGGCGGCATCCTGGGAAACGAACGAGCTGATCGGGCTGCGAAGGAGGCTCTGAACTATGATGTTGAACCGTGTCTGATACCCCACTCTGATCTGAAACCACTAATAGCCACCCACATCAAATCCAAATGGCAAAATCAGTGGGATGAAAACGTCAACAAATTGCATGAAATTGGACGGGCTGTGGGAAAACCACCACAGTCTCATGTGGGAGGTCGGCGGGACCAAGTGGTCCTTAGCCACTGCCGTATTGGCCACTCGTGGCTAACACATGTTTTCCTGCTCATGGGGGACCCTCCCCCTGAACGTATTGGATGTCAGTCCCCACTGACCATCAAGCACATTTGACTAAACTGTGTTCATTTTATGGCACTGCGCCAACAATTTTACACTGCAAACAGCATGCATGACCTTTTTACTAAGTGGGTTCGAGTCCCGGTTGAGTCAAACCAATGACTTTAAAATTGATACTTGTCGCTTCCTAGCCAGGCGCTTGGCATTATCAGGATAGGGCAAGGACTGGTGTGCTCACTGTCAGGATAATGTGACTGAGTGGGATACCAGGTCATGGTGCAGGCGGCCTGGTTTCCCAGTGGGACAGCACTATAAAGTCACCATGAGTGCGCACTGTCACAAGTCAGTAGCCGTCCTGATATGACCTTAGATGTTGCTAGGACGTAAAACAACAACCCCCCTTTTTACTAAAGTAAAACAAGAAGACATAAGTGTCTATTGACTCATAACTGATTGTATGCTTTTACATTATATGTAAAGGCGATGGTTGAATAAAAAACAAACAATTCTCGCCATGAATATGGCCTATGCTGCTGACACAGCGTAAAACAACCACCAATCAATCGGATGTGCTTCCTTCTCCCTGACCCACGACTATCCGATGCTAGTACCTCGGGAAAACACCAGTTATCCATCATCTGTACCCAGGTAAGATTCGTATAACTATACTATATATATATTAGTCATTATTTTATTATTTATATATATATATATGTATATACATATATATATCTATTGTTTTCCATTATTTATGTCTGTGTATATTAATTTCTTTAGGTATTTTTTATTTGTGTGCATCTCTGTTCAGGATGTATTATTATTTTTTTAATTATAAATTGCCATAGCAGTACAAGCAATATTACTGCCTAGGTTGATTCAACTGGGTAGACTCCCTCCCTCCCTCCCTCCCTCCCTCCCTCCCTCCCTCCCTCCCTCCCGCCATCCCTCCCGCCCTCCCTCCCTCCGTCCTCCCTCCCCCCTCCCTCCCTCCCTCCCTACCTACCTACCTCCCTCCCTCCCTCCCTCCTTCCCTCCCTCCCCCTCCCTCCCCCTCTCTCCTTCCCACCTTCTCTCCCACCTTCTCTCCCACCCCCTCCTTACCTCCCTTCCCCCCCTTCCCCCCTCCCTCCCACCCACCCACGAGCCAGTCACGTGGGTGATATTCATCCACTGAGTAGACTCTTCCCAACAATCAGTATTGATCCCGTATGCATAACATACCTTAAGCGCCTGTCACACTATGGTGGATTGAGCAATGGACAGAACCGGACAAAGAATATTCTAGTCCGGTGTTATTAGGACTTGAATTGTATCGATTATGTAACGGACGGTAACGGTTGATCATGTATCTAATGATCAACGGACAATTCAGAATACAAAAAGAACTATAACGAATGGCAACGGACGTGTAATTGATATGTCACGGATGGTAACGGATAATAACCGCATAGGTCAGTCCGGCGCAATCCGTTACAAGTTTTGTGCATGCTCACAACTTGTAACGGATCAGGCCGGATATCGACAGACTTTGTTCGGTTTCTTTCCGTTTCCCCAAACCGGTGATGTGTGACAGAGCCTTTAATGAAATGAACTAACATAACAATCAATGCATTATTAACTCAATTCGAAAGTGCTAGTATTCGCCATGTCCGTGTGCATGTGCTAGCTTGTATTGGCCGTGTCTGTACAGATGGATACATTTATTCGTGTTTTATTCGAAATAATACGTTGTTGGGGGATTATCTGATATGGTGCTATAACATGTGTGAAAGTGGGGCAACTTTTAAACAGGGATGAAAGATCTCCGAAATGTCTGAGCTATTTTATCATCGCCGATTAACTATCACGAAATGCCAAGGATGAATATGATAGCAATTGGTCAGTCAGAAACCTGTTTTCATATCAGGACTAAAACCCCAACAAATAAATAAAAACTATTAATAAAACCGTAGTGTTTACAGCCAGAATGTAGTAAGTCATTCTTTGAAACTGGTAACATGGAATCAAAAGTGAAAACCGTACAAATAATAGCAGAAGACATTCCAAATAATAGCAGAATCCATGTTTATATGTATTTTTACATGTGCATACATTGAAGGAAAAAAAAGAAGCTATTTCACTTTTTGATTTTTTTGTTGTTGATTTTTTTATTGAGGCTGTATTTATACTGTCCATAGCATTTTGATCTTATACAAATGGAGTAATACATTAATATAACTCGTGTAACATGGAAATCAAACACACATATCCAGAACGTCATCTTAGCATACACAACAAATTCTAACAAGATTTAATTGATTACAGTTAAACAAACAAGATTATGTCTTACAAGGAAAAAAGTTGAGGTTTTTGGGGTAACGGCATGGTGTTAATGTCTAAATTTTCACTTTAGCACAAAATCACCCGAAGCAAACTTTTGATTCATTTTGTGTTATGGATTAAATACACATAGTTTTGCTCACATGCTTAACACACAGAGGAAACAATTGTTTGACTTACTACCCAACAACAACAAAAGTAATTAATTATCACCATCGTAACACGCACCGGACGCGGTGGCCTAATCTGTAGAGGGGGGGGTGTGTCTCGCGTGCGGGAGTTCGGTTCTCGGTCGAGTCAAACGAATGACTTTAAAATTGATATTTGTCGCTTTCTAGCCTGGTGCTCGGCATTAAAAGGATAGGGCAAGGACTGGTAGGCTCAGTGTCAGGATAATATGACTGAGTGGGATATCGGGTCATGATGCCGGCAGCCAGATTTCCAGTCGCCATGAGTGTGCACTGTCACAAGTCTGTAGTTACCTGTCCTGATATGACCTTAGATGTTGCTAGGACGTAAAGCAACAACAACCAATTTGCAGAGAAGGACCGTGTACTTATTTGACTGTTAGGCCCTTTCCTAAAGGGCCTGTCACACTACGACGTACGGCGTCAGCGCGTGCCCAACGTACGACAATTTGCCAGTATGTCGGCATTGGCGGGGGGGGGGGGATCAAAATGGGCGTACACACAATATACACACAGCGTACGTAACATATGCAGAACGCATCTCTGACCTATTCCTAGTGTATGAGAACGTTCATGTGACTCGCAAAACGTTCGCATACACTCACGGTATGGTGACCAATGTTACATACGTTACTTCATCGCTAGAAGTATGGCATACGTTAAGTACGCTGGAGATACATCAGGCCTACGTTCGAAGTATGTTGTGCATCCGTTGGCTGTACGCGAACTGCACGTTCCCAGCAGGCTGAACGTACGGCTAACGTGTTCCATCTATCCCCTCCTACCCCTAACGTGTGCAAAACGTACGCCAAGCGTATGAGAAACGTATGAGCCATATGGCAACACACGTTGAAAATTTCGAACATGCACAACATTTTGTTAGCGGCTCGGCCTATGACGCCGTATCCCGAGCGTACTCAACGTATGCCCAACATATACATAACATATGATGCCGTATGCCGACATGTTGGTCGAAAACCGCATACGTTGGCATACGCTAAGGCCATACGTCGTAGTGTGACAGCCCCTTTACCCACTCACACTGCATACCCGAGCGTCTGTGAAGTCATGCCTTTGGATTACATTTCTACGATTGAGGGTGAATCAGCCTTCGTTTCTATTTTAAAATTTCTAATAATACTGCTCGTTGACATTTAAGACCAAATCAAAACCCGCTTGATGTGGAAATGCATTTCGATTTGTTGGGGTTAACTAATCCTCCAGTTGACATTTCGCATTTCACTAACACATTGCCACCACAAATTCTCTCTTATTTTCCATAGATTTTTGTTTGTTTTTGCGAGGGTTAATAAAGTCGAAATGAATAATCGAATTTAACATTTGACAAGGACCAGACAGGATGGGCAAACATTTTTGCCCAGACGGGATGGCCGAATGAGTTGCGCGTCCGTCTCCTGTTTTGATAGGTCGTGCGATTCGAACTCGCTGGTTTAAACCCTGGTCGAGTCAAACAAATGACTTTAAAAATGTATGCTTGCACTACCTAGCCTGGGCTCGGTCGGCACTACTGGGATCAGGCAAGGAACCAGTGTAATGAGTAAGATTGTGGTGTTCTCTGTGGCGGAGTGGTTAGAGTGTCTGACTTTTTTTCTAGGTCGGACTCCTAATCTGAAGGTCAGTGGTTCAATTCCCTGTGCCCGCCACCTCTGCCAATTTGGATTTCCACCGCTGTGTATAACTTACAGCGTCACCAAAGGCCAGTTGCTCTCATACCATGTCTATGTGGTGTGGGAGGTTAAAAATCCCTTGGGTCGGTAAAAGTGTAGGCTCGGGCTTTCTATCGACAAACTGTGTAATGGTGAAAACAAGCCTATTCAGGCTTATCCATGAGAGGCAGTATAAATGTTCAACAACAACAACAACAACAACAACAACAACAACAACAAGACCAATTGTCTGTAATTGAAATTTCCCCCGCTTAAATCTGCATAGTCCAATGGAGCTTCAAATTTTCAAAACCAAAAGAATTATCTAGATTCGATTCTATCTAATTTAGATACTGATGAACTTATTAAGCATTTGTCACCACATAGAATGGAATACATAGAATGGAATACCAAGTCAATTTAATAGAACCTGTTACTGCAGAAGTCTATGCTGTCAGAGTTTTGGCATGCGTGTCAACATTAATTTGGCATGTTTGAACTTCAAATATCTCAAAATTTGGACATTTAATATGAAAGTTACTTCAAGCTAAAATAAGGTAGATTTTTAAAATCAATTTAATATCTTTAATCTCAGAAAAATGACAAAAGTCAAAACCATCGGACTATGAAAATTTAATCAACTAATATACCCAAAGGGAAGAAAAAAGAGAGTTTAACATGGATTAAAGTTTAATGCTAATTCAAACAGGCGACAGGTATAATATTAATTAAAACCGGCCAAGAAAATATGGTGGTAATGACGACAGTTCACTTAGGTGGAGCATCTCCACAAGCTGTGAGTGAATGGGTGAACCTGGGGTCTGAGGTATGCGGCATTCATTTCCCATGACAACTTCCTGATCACCAGACGCGGTGGCCTAATCGGTAGAGCGCGGGCTTCGCATGCGGAAAGTCAGGAGTTTGATTCCCGGTTTAATCAAACCAATGACGTACAAAATTTGTACTTATCACTTCCTAGCCTGTCGCTTCCTAGCCTGGCTCTCAGCATTAATAGGATAGGGCAAGGGCAAGGACTGGTTAGCTCAGTGTCAAGATAATGTGACTGAGTGAGATACTGCGTCATGGTGCCGGCAGCCTAATTTCCCAGTGGGGCAGCAGTATAAATATTAAGTCGCCATGAGTGTGTGCTGTCACAAATCTGTAGGTACACGTCATGATATGACCTTATATGTTGTCAGGATGTAAAACTCCAACAACCAACCAGGCAACTTCCTGATCACCTGACCTTTGACTGCTTCAGGTGGAGAATTCAATCGCTACCACATGGGTTGTTAATGCTTTATATAGGTTCTCATTAAACATCGAGAAAAAGGTTATCTGGGGTCATTGCTTGTCCATTCGACAGTTCTACTGACTTCTAACATGCAAGGTTGAAAGATCTCTGCGAGTTCGTGGATTTCTGCAGGTAAAAAAAAAAAAAAATCTTTGATTAAAGTTCACAAAATGCTGAGGATATATTAAGCCCTGTTTACACTGGCAATTTAAAACGCCTCATATAAAACGACTTGCCTAGATCGACTCACATTTGCCGTGTAAACGCGACTCTGAGGCGTTTTAGGGCTGAATCGATTCATATGAAACGGTTCATCTATACCACCTCGTGAGGTGGTTTATTTGAAGCGATTCAGCTGGTTTCCCGGGCGGCGATAGTGTAAAAATAGCAGTGCTCGCCGGCTACAGGCGTACCTAAGGCTGCTGGTTCCCGGCGCCAAAACACTTTCAAACTCTGTCCGTGTAAACGCGCTTCTAAAACGCTTCATATAAATCGCTTTGTCTAGATCGTTTCACAATTCCCCGTGTAAACACGGCTTTTTATTATATATATGACGGCAATTGGTCAGTCTGAATTCTGTTCTTATATAGCCTTCAATATTGCTACGACGATAAAACCCAAAAAAGTCGGAAAGGTGATGAATGATTGTGGAGAGAGAAAACTGAATTGGTGGCATGGGCGATAATACAGTCACAACAAGGAGATTGGAACACTCTCTAATAATAAAACTGCTTGCTTGCGATTGCGATTCGCGATTCGAAAAATGAATCGGGCCGTTTTCAGTCGTGGACGGGACGGGGTCGCGAGTTTTAGTGCGCGAATCGTATATGGTAGGTGTGTACTTGGCATATGGATAGAGGGAGTGGGGCATAGCTCAGGTGGTAGAGTGTCCACCTGTGAAGGTGTGGGGCATCCGATCGATCCTGCTCATTGGACACATTTGCAGTTTGAGCTATTTTCCGTTCCAACCAGTGGTCCACAGCTGGTTCATCAAAGGCTGTAGTATGTGCTGTCCTGTCTGTGGGAAAGTGCATATGTGATTTTTTTTGTGATTCCTTGACAGTGCTAAGTCTATGGGAGAATATCCGCATTTTTGCTGGAAATCGCTGTGAGATTCCCTTCTTTTAATAATAGTCCTAACATAACGATATTATTCGAGCAACATCATTTACAGATAACCTTACTATATAGATAACCTTACTATATAGATTTGCGCTTTTTGGGGAGGTGGGTTTACGTCTTATGCCAGGTACACACCTACCGTTTATCTGCACCCACCTACCGTATACAATCTAAAACTGCCCATTTCGCGCACAAAAGTCGTTATGTGTGCGATCCCCTAGCACACCTACCGATTGCGATTCGTGACTTAAAACTACGATTGCGATTCGCGATTCGAAAAATGAATCGGCCCGTTTTCAGTCGTAATGCCAGGTACACACCTACCGTATACGATTCGCGCACTAAAACTTGCGACCCCGTCCCGTCCCGCTTACGACTGAAAACGGGCCGATTCATTTTTCGAATCGCAAATCGCAATCGCAAGCAAGCAGTTTTGGCCCTAAAACTGAGTTTTAAGTCGCGAATCGCAATCGGTAGGTGTGCTAGGGGATCGCACACATAACGACTTTTGTGCGCAAAACGGGCAGTTTTAGGTCGTATACAGTAGGTGGGTGCGGATAAACGGTAGGTGTGTACCTGGCATTAGCGGGACGGGACGGGGTCGCGAGTTTTAGTGCGCGAATCGTATACGGTAGGTGTGTACTTGGCATTAGCAACATCTATTGTCATATCATGACAGGTACCATCTTGTGACAGTGAGTACTCATGGTGAGTTTATATAGTGCTGCCTCACTGGGAGACCATACCTTTGGCACCATGACCCGATATCCCACTCAGTTACATTATCCTGATACTGAGCTAACCAGTCCTTGCCCTATCCTAGTGATGCTGAGTGTCAGGCTAGGTAGCGACAAGTATCAATTTGTTATAAGTCATTGGTTTGAGTGGTCAGGGATTCAAACTCTCAACCTTCCACACAGTAAGCATGTGCTCTTTACCCTTCTCGTCTGGATATGGCGAGGACTGATTGACTCAGTGTCAAGCTAATCCGACTGATTGGGATATCGTGCCATGGTTCTGGCACCATCCTATCCCGACGGGCAACACTATAAAGATAATAGGAGTGCACAGTCACAAGTTGGTACTCATCTTAATTTGACCTCAGTTGTTGATATTTCTTGAAACCCCAATCAGTCAATCAATTAATCAATCTTTTTATTTGTTTGTTGGAGTTTTACACCCTAGCTACATCAATGGTCACATCAGCAGGGGCACCAACTTATGACCTTACGCACTCCTGACGACTTTATCTGTGTAGTGGTTCTGGCACCATTCTATCCCGATCGGCAGCACTATAAAGCTACCAGGAGTGGACACTATCACAAGTTGGTACCCGTCCTCATTTAACCTCAGCCGTTGATGTTACTTGAACCTCCAATCAATAAATCTTTTTGTTTGTTTGTTGGGGTTTTGCATCCTAGCAACATCTACAGGTATATCAAGACAGATACCCATTGCTGTACTGTGGGAGTGTTGGGGAGACGCTGGCTAGATGTGCACACATGGTGGGGTGTTGTACAGCACTAGGGCGTCTCTGAGGTTCTCAGGTCTCCGCAGACTGTGCTCCACTGAGACGGCTTGCGCTCAATTAAGTAGAGTGCAAGGTCACCCGGAGGACTATCTGCCTCAACTACCCACCAAGGACCAGACGCAGTGGCCGAATCCGTACTGCGCAGGCCTCCCGTGCGGAAGGCCGGGAATTTGAATCCCAGTCAAGTCAAACCAGTGACTTATAAAGTTTATGTTTGTCGCTACCTAGCCTGGCGTTGGCATTATTAGGATAGGGCAGGGACTGGTTCGCTCAGTGTCAGGATAATGTGACTGTGTGGGATATCGGGTCATGGTGCGGGGGCCTTGTCTCAGTGGGGCAGCACTATAACGTTGCCATGAGTGTGCACTGTCATAAGTCAGTACTTGTCCTGATATGACCTTACATGTTGCTAGGACGTAAAACAAAAACAGACAAACAAACTAGCCACCAAGCAGACGCCCGAAGTAAAGTAGCTTTTATTCATGGGCTTTTTTCAATGCAACTTTATGTTTGGAATTGTATATATATCTGGAGCAAATTGTGAACGGTGTGTGTGTTTTTGTCACCAGTGTGTTACTGTTAGTATTACCGTGACAGGAATAAGCAATGCTATGTTTGGCGCATTGTAGGTTTCAATCATTGTAGGTCCCACCAGCGGGACGCCCAATGGAAGGTAACCATGCCAAAAGTAGCCAGATAACACACCACACAGCTACGTACAAGCCTATGATATCTAAATAGGTTGATTGATTGATTGATGATTGATTGGTGGTTGCTTTACACCGTGTCGGCAGCATAGGCCATATTCATGGCGATATGTAAATAGGAGTAGGCTAGTCTAGTAATAAGAGTAGAACAAAGTAAAATAATACATATATGCCAAGAAAATCCAAAAAAACTAACATAGGCTACTAACCATACCAACCAATTATCTATCTGCTACTGAAATGCAGGCAATCAAATACCTTATCAGCAGCCACTGTGTGGTAAGGTAACACCAACACTACAACTGGCCAGCATTGAAAACAAGCCTGGATACCCGGGCTTATATGCTATGGACAGTATAAATACAACCTCAATAAAAAAAATAAAAAAAATCAGTTTGTAGTCTAGTACAATGCTCAGTGTCTATGCTTATAGCAGCAATACCACCAGACTGATAATGCAGGCATAAGGGCATTTTCTGATGTTGAGCAAATAATTTGGATGGTGGATAACTTGGTTTGTTGGCAGCAGGTAGGGGAGAGCGCAAGTTTGGAAGGAAAATGGTGTGGGTAGGGATGGGGCAGCCATAGGTGTTTATAAGTTATAATAGGTACGTAATGAAACATGGCGACCTCATCACTAGCCCTGTCGAAGGGCCTGATTGGCTTGGTGAATTCTTACCAGATTCTTGAATTTTAGTTGTGTTCGTGTATGTTCTAATTCTAACTGGGAGTTTGTTCCATAGTTTGCCACCTTTGTAGATAGGCGCTCGTGTCAGTCTATTTGTGAGTGTTTTGGGAACATTGAGGAATGTAGCAAGCATACCTAGAATTTGATTCAGCCATATCTTGTTTTATTTTCTAATTCCTATTCTTTTCTAATTCCCAGACAAGTATTTTTGGATGTGGTGTACGACAAGGATACCTATGTGGAAGAGGTGTGTAGAGGTGTGTGTAGGTGTGTGTGTGTGTGGGGGGGGGGGGGGGGTTCTGTCCCTCTGGGCTTAGGGCGGTATGGAAATCGGCTGTGGCTACACGGTCTATTGACCTAGGGCAATAGCTCTAGACACACGCACCAATATATTGACTTAGGACCATAGCTATAGACACACGCACCAAGATATTGACTTATGGCAATAGTATAGACACACGCACCAAAATATTGACTTACGGCAATAGCTATAAACACACACCAAGAGAGGCCCATTTCTGAATCCATTTCTACCTCCTTTGCCAAACAAATGATAAAAAGAGGGTCAGTATCCGTAAATATATAGGAGCTACCCTAAATATATATTGGTGTGACCCTTAACATCTGACTGTAAATCATCATACAAATGTACTTTTTGGAGTCACTTGCTTTTGGGGGGGGGGGAAACAGTTTATTCATTAGAGCATGCATATATTTTTTTTTTTTCCCGCACCGAGGCACTAGTGATGCTATCTATAAGCTGTATGAAAGACCCAGTCCTCTCAGAGTGAGACAACTAGGTCACCATTTACCATTTCTTGGTGTTTGTGTCTATAGTAGCAGTAACAGAGTGATGCGATCTATAAGGTGTATGAAAGACCCAGTCCTCTCAGAGTGAGACAACTAGATCACCGTTTACCATTTCTTGGTGCTTGTGTCTATAGTAGTAGCAGCAGAGTGATGCTATCTATAAGGTGTATGAAAGACCCAGTCCTCTCAGAGTGAGACTCTATAGGTGTGTGTGGGGGGGGGGGGGGGGTGAGCTAGCCACACGCAGTAGAGGGCAGCCCAGTCGGGGTCTGCCCAGTGGCTAGCCTGCCGCCACCTAGCGCAGTTCAGTGTAACTGTGTATGTGTGCGGCATAGTCTCCACCGCTACCGCATGGTAGTAGAGCTCATGTACAGACTACTACAGTAGTAGTAGCAGAGTGATGCTATCTATAAGGTGTACGAAAGACCCAGTCCTCTCAGAGTGAGACAACTAGATCACCATTTACCATTTCTTGGTGCTTGTGTCTATAGTAGTAGCAGCAGAGTGATGCTATCTATAAGGTGTACGAAAGACCCAGTCTTCTCAGAGTGAGACAACTAGGTCACCATTTACCATTTCTTGGTGCTTGTGTCTATAGTAGTAGCAGCAGGGTGATGCTATCTATAAGGTGTATGAAAGACCCAGTCTTCTCAGAGTGAGACAACTAGGTCACCATTTACCATTTCTTGGTGTTTGTGTTTATAGTAGTAGCAGCAGGGTGATGTTATCTATAAGGTGTAGGAAAGACCCAGTCCTCTCAGAGTGAGACAACTAGGTCACAATTTACAATTTCGTGTTGCTTCTGGCTATAGTATTAGCAGCAGAGTGATGCTATCTATAAGGTGTACGAAAGACCCAGTCCTCTCAGAGTGAGACAACTAGGTCACCATTTACCATTTCTTGGTGTTTGTGTCTATAGTAGCAGTAACAGAGTGATGCGATCTATAAGGTGTATGAAAGACCCAGTCCTCTCAGAGTGAGACAACTAGATCACCGTTTACCATTTCTTGGTGCTTGTGTCTATAGTAGTAGTAGCAGGGTGATGCAATCTATAAGCAGATTATGCAGAAAGCAAAAGCAAACTAAATACTGTCTGGGATGGTGGCCGCGTACTGGATATGTTGGTTGGAAATTCTCCCATTACACGCGCACAAACAAAGCTGTGATCTTTGCAGGTGGTGTTCTGCAAATTCACATTTAAAATGAATGGCTCAGCACCAGGACAGACCAGACCAATCAGTCACCAAGTAACGGCTTGGACCGCCCCACTCCTTATTTGGGAAGAGGTGGTCTACTTCGGATGGTCAGCTGAAACAGCGTATGGCATTGCTGAACAGCCGTTGCCAGTTCGCACTTCTCTGGGCTGAGATTTCACTTTTACTCCTAGGTCAAAATATAATTGCTTCCTGTAATTAAGTATGGTAGGTAGGTGGGTGGGGATTTTTATTATTACAATTTGCTTTTACCCGTGAATCCCTTGACTGTGATGTAATTTGACATACACAAAAGGTACGACCTATGTAATTTGTCAGAAAATGTTCATTGAGGTGAAGAACTCTTCATCACCATGTATCGGTATCGGTATCGGTATCTGAAAAGGTTTATTTCTAAAAAAATGAAATAATATGTCATTTATGGCGCAAGAATCAACTCATAATAAAAATAATAATAATTAGAATAAACTACCAGTTTCTCTTTGTTTTCTCATCGGAAAATTGTTTATAGTCGGCAGCATATTGCAGGATTGGTCACACAAAGGACACGGAATATTTGTTTGTTAGCCTTTCTTAGTGACACCAAAGGACATTGATTTTGATGTGATCACGTGGTAGCACTCAGAGGGAAACTTGCTATGGTGACTACCATGTCAATCACTGAATCTGTTGATTTGGAGGGGGGCTGTGTAAATATAATGATAATATAAGGTATGTACAGCAGTTATTGACACTGGTATAAACTGCTTTCTATCGTGTAATGCCCGGTACCCACCTACCGTATACGATCTAAAACTGCCCAAAAGTCGTGAGGTGTGCACTCCCCTAGCACACCTACCAATTGCGATTCGCGATTTTTAGGGCTAAAACGGTATGTGTTTGCTAGCATTACGATTGCGGTTCGCGATTCGAAAAATGAATCGGCCCGTTTTCAGTTTTAAGCGGATCGGGAGTTTTAGTGTGCGAATCCTATACGGTATGTGTGTACCTGGCATAATATGTCATACGAACAGTTGCTTCTAAACAGGATGTGCACTATAATTCTCGACTCCTTTTTAGTTTTAATATATATGTTATATATATTACATATATTATATGTAATATATAATTAAAATGCGTGAAACTGAAAGGGAATTTATTGTCTATATTATTGTACGCTTTTGTATATTGCCTCTTCTGCCGCCCGATGGTGGCGTCACCACCGGCCCCCACTGTAACTACTGGGCCGCCAACCACTCTCGCTCTGGGTATTATGTATGTATTATATTATATATTATCATCAGGGTCGTTGAGTGCCACAATGACTTTACAGCCAGTTTTCTCCAGTTTACCCTGTTCTCCACTGCCCTCCGGGACTTGACAAAGTCCAGGGCCCGTATTCATGTAGTGGTGCCAGGCTTAGCCGGTGCTACACGCTATCTCTGGGGTAGCTATCAGCGGCTAGAGGCGGGTTGGAGAAATAGGTCAAGTCGAATTCACCAATGTCAAAGCCGCCGCGGATAGCTAACCGTGAAGTTATTTATAGATTTGGGAAATCCCTCGATTCGACAATATGAATAACGCCGCCAATGCGGCGATGGCGTTAATATCGATTCGAATTTAGGGTTAATTTGATTAAATTTCACTTATGGCGTATGTAATTCTGTTAAATATGACAGCATTTAATAGATTTCGACCTAATATATTGCCACCGATACGGCGGTGACGGCGGCGGCCATGTTTAGTTGACGTTGGACAGTATGGATATCGACGTCCATGCGGCGGCGATTTGTTTACTTGCATTCGTCGATTCGAAAATATTAATATCGCCGCCTTTGCGGCGGCAGCATTAATCTCACTTCGATTTTAGGGTTAATTTAATATAATTTCACTATTTGACTATGTAACTCTGTTAAATATGACAGCATTGAATAGATTTGGCCCTAATCGGTACCTAACACCGCCTGTAAACCAGCTATGGAATGGGTTTACCGTAACCTAGTTTAAGCTAGTCAAAAACAGTACTATTTGGTACCAGGCTAACAAGTAATGAGAAAATAAAGTGTCTTCTGGGAAACACCGAACTAGAACAAGTAGACAACTACCGATATCTGGGAGTGGATCTAGACAGACACCTAAATTATGACCTCTGCATAACAAATACTATCAAAAAAGTAAACCATAAAATATGGCTACTGGCTAAACTGAGATACTACATGACTGAAAGCATGGCAATTAAAATATATAAAGGCATGATCCTCCCCTACTTTGACTATGGCGATGTAGTATACATGGGAGGAAATACTAAACTATTAAACAAACTACAGGTGCTACAAAATAGAGCCCTCAAAGTATGCCTTCAGGTGAACAAAAGATATCCCACAATCGAATTACACAAAAAATGCAATGCAACACTACTAACAAGTAGAAGGGAAACGCACCTCAAAATACTGGCACACCATTACACCACAAAACCAGGCTACACAGCAACCACCCGTAGGGACACCAGGCAAATGGCAGCCCCAGTGCTACTGACAGCAATAAGTAACACCAAAATTTATGAGAGAAGTGTGTTTGCCATGGCGGCACATGCCTGGAATAATCAACCCACACAACAACGGGCAATCAAAAGCATGGACCACTATAAAAGGTCCTTAAAGAAAACATAATACACAACCACCTACTGAAGAAACAATATCTCACCTGATCTTGGGCGCAGTCACTGCTTGCTGTGTTCTGGCACAAAAAGCAAAAGACCGGCCAGAAAAGATGGTAGATATTACAAATACGGAAACTAGCCCTACTAAGTACTAAGGAATTCGAAATGACTATCACCATAGGGCGCAGTCCGTCTGGGTATGTGTACTGGCACAAACCAAAGCAGAACCAGGCAGGCCACGGTCATGCATCCGAATCACCCTGAAATACGAAATGGCTAACCATACAACACAGCCATCCCACCTAGTCGCAGTCCTGAAGGGTCCAGGGGAGTTCTGGGACACTGGTGTACTATCTAAGGACATGGCATGGGTGAAAGGATGCTGTAATAAACCACAATGGGATGGGATCCTCTCCCACAGGCCTGTATGTCATCTGCGTAGATGTACATAGTAGGCTAAGTTATCATATACAGGTTAGGAAAAAACTTGAAAATTAAAAAAAAACTAATATAGAAACTACTAACACCCAAAACCGCAAAGGTTGGCCCGAGAAAAATCAGGTAAAGACTCCTGAGTGCGGGACCAGACCAATCCAGTACCACAGCTGTCCAGCGTTGAAAACAAGCACCCTCACGGGAGCTTATACGTTATGGGCAGAATAAAAAACTTGTCACCAAAAAAAAAAAAAAAAAAAAAAAAAGCTTGTGGTGTTAGCCCTAACACTGCTCCATGCATAGCGAATTTTCGGCGCTAAACCAGAAATCCAGTCTAAATGCATTTTGGCTCGCTAACACTGCTTCATGCATATGGCCCCCGGTGTGTCCATTCCCTGGTGTTATCTTCCCACCTGTTCCTCCGTCCGCTTTGTTTTCTCTCCGCTTTCACTGTGCCTTGCACATTGGTTTTGCCCAGACGTGATGAATGGGAAATATGGCCATGCCACTGCACTTTACGTCTACTTACAATTGTCAGGAGATCTTGGCGTGGTCCAATTGCTTGCTGGATCTTGGCACAGACTTCCTCGTTGGTAACATGGTCTTTGTATGAAATATGCGTGTTTGTTTGTGAAGATGTGGCACGGATGAGTGTGGCGAGTGACAAACAGCTAACGTGCATTATTTATGTAGTCTCAGTAAGGTCTTCGACAATGTATTAGATTAGAGGGAGAGTGTTTGAGGGAGCGGGATGTAGCTCAGGCAGTAGCGTGTCCAGCTGTGTAGGTGTGGGTCATCAGATCGATCCTGGTCAATGGACACATTTGCAGTTTGGACTATTTTCTGTTCAACTGGTGGTCCACAACTGGTTCATCAAAGGCTGTGTGGTATGTGCTCTCCTGTCTGTGGGAAAGTGCATATAAAAGACCCCTTGCTGCTTATCGGAAAGAGTACCCTATGTGGCGGCAGCAGGTTTCCTCCAAAGAAATATGTCAGAATGACCAAATGTTTGACGTCCAATAGCCGATGATAAAAATCCATGTGCTCTAGAGGTGTCGTTAAATAAAACTAACTTTCCTTTTTAGATTAGAATGTTTGAGCTCTATGCTCAGGCTAAGTCGGAGACTCCACCATCAGGGCCCAAGCAATGAATTTGAATCTGCTGGTGTTAGTCAGCTGGGTGTATGCCGGAATCTGAGGTTGGTTGGTTGTTGGAGTTTTAACATCTAGGGTCATATCAGGATGGGTACCGACTTGTGACAGTGTGCACTCATGGCGACTATATAGTGCTGCCCCACTGAGAGACTAGGTCACCTGCATATAGTGCTGCCCCACTCAGAGACCAGGCCACCAGCACCATGACCCGATACAGTATAACCCTGTTAAACCAAACTCGGTTAAATCAAATGATCGGTTAATCCAAACTTTTTCGGCGGCCCGGCAAAACACTACCATTTATAATTATAAAAAAAAGTTGGTTAAACCAAAATCGGTTAATCCAAATTATCGGTTGAAGTTGCATAGTCCAATGTTTTTGAATTTCTGCGCTTTTTCTGAGATAAATATATTAGATTGATCACTAGTATCTACTTTACATTAGTTCAAAGTTACTTTTATTTTAAATGGTAAACCTTTGAGATATTTTGAGTGCAAACATGGAAAATTAGTTTTGGCAAGCTTGCCAAAACTCTGACACCAGAGACTTCTGCAGTAGCAGGTTCTGTTAAATTGACTCAGTATTGCCTTCGACACAGAAACAAATGCTTAATAAGTGGGTCAGTATCTAAGTTAGATATGTAAAATCAAATCTAGATAATTGGTTTCGTTTTGAAAATTTGATATTTCATCGGACTATGCAGCTTTAATCCAAACACAATTTTGGACCCCAGCCACTTCCGGTACGGTTAAACCAAACTTTCATGTGGTTATGAGGTCATCTGAGACCCCTCCCACCCCAACCCTCATCTCCCACCCACACCAACCCCCACCTCCCACCCCCATTTCCCACCCCACTCGCACCTCACTCTCCAACTCCCACCCCACCCCATTTCCAACCCATCCCCAATCTCCCACCCCCCAACTCCCTCCCCGCCAATTCAAAGTCGACGGGGTTATACTGAATTCCATTCAGTCACATTATCCTGACACTGAGCCAACAAGTCCATGTCCTATCCTAATAATGCCAAGCACCTGGCTAGGAAGCGACAAGTATCAGTTATTAAGTCATTGGTTTTACTCGACTAGGGTTCGAACCCATGATCCACTATCTCTCAAAACGGGAGACGGATGCTCAACTCATTCGGCCATCCCGTCTGAGTTCATCTGATATTGCTGTTAACACCTTGTCAAGCTGCCTTTTGAACGATTGTACACTGCAGTTTGATTAATTTCTTATTATATTTTCCATTGTATTCATTTACTTATGAACTACTGGTTGCTCCACTGACATTTTCAGATTATTAATATTCGCAATTATCAGTGTCCTTAGGGGCTGCCATACGCTCACCTTTTCCCGCTTGTTTTGGTATTCATTAATAATAATACCAATGCCTGATGGCAGCCTGTATTGGAAGGTTTTTGGTGTGAATGAATTGTGTACAGCCCAGCTTGAAAAATGAATGGGAAAACAGGTGAGATTTTCATTTAAACTTCTTGCCCCATCTTAGTAATGCCAAGCACCAGGCTAGGTAGCGACAAGTATGACTTTGAAAGTCATTGGTTTAACGCAAACAGGGTTCCAAATCGATGATTTGAATCGCACAAACTACCAAAACACGAAACAGATGCTCTACTCATCCGGCCACCCTATCCGCTTGTGTTTATTGTTGATAATAGCAGGGCAGAGCGTTGAGTAAACGTCGGATGACAAAGCAAGATCCTGCTGGAATACTCCTCTCCTCCTCTCCTCCTCTCCTCCTCTCCTCCTCTCCTCCTCTCCTCCTCTCCTCCTCTCCTCCTCTCCTCCTCTCCTCCCCTCCTCTCCTCCTCGCTTCCTCTCCTCCTCTCCTCTCTCCTCTCCTCCTCTCCTCTCTCCTCCTCCTCTCCTCCTCCCCTCCTCCCCTCCTCGCCTCCTCCCCTCCTCTCCTCCTCTGCTCTCCTCCTCTCCTCCGCTCTCTCCTCCTTTCCTCCTCCTCTCCTCTCCTACTCTCCTCTCCTCCTCTCCTCTACTCTCCTCCTCTCCTCTCTCCTCTCCTCCTCTCCTCCTCTCCTCCTCTCCTCCTCTACTCCTCTACTCTCCTCCTCTCCTCCTCTCCTCCTCTCCTCCTCTCCTCCTCTCCTCCTCTCCTCCTCTCCTCCTCTCCTCCTCCTCCTCCCATCCACCCCCGCCCAGACCAGTATAAACATTTATTCGAGGTGGACTAAACAGCAGGCCTCCCGTCCTGCCGGTATCTACTGCCCCTTGTGCAATGACACCCTAGGGTGGAGCCCCCACCGGTTGGTTTATTGGGGGTTTGCGTCCTAGCAACATATATGGTCATAACACCAGACGGGTTGGCCGAATGAGATGAGCGTCCGTCTTCCGACTTGTTCACAGACAAACTTGTTCACAAACAAACTTGTTCACAGACAACTTGCTCACAGACAAATGACAAACTACTCAAACTCAAACTTCCTCACATTTTGTATTGTATTCTCTGGTCATTAGCTACTTAGTGAGGTACCTCTCCCCCCCCCCCCCCCCCCACCCCCCTTCATTGGGAGCTGGTGATGGATTACACCCTGTAGTGTTCTGCCTCCTCCAGGGTTTGCTGACCAGAGAACTGAGCCCTTGGGATTGGTTGGTTGTTGCAGTTTTACTTCCTGGCAACATCTAAGGTCATATCAGGACAGGTACCTACAGGCTTGTGACAGTGCGCACTCATAACAACTTTATCATGCTGCCCCATTGGGAAATCATGCTGCCGGCACCCTGACCCGATATCCCACTCAGTCACATTATCCTGACACTGAGCTAACCGGTCCTTGTCACATCCTATTAATGCCGAGCACCAGGCTAGGAAGCGACAAGTATGAATTTGATAAGTCATTGGTTTGACTCGACCTGGAACCGAACTCCTGATCTCTCGCATGCGAGGCCCACGCTCTACCGATTCGGTCACCGAAAAGTTTGATGTTTCTCGACTTTTTTATGCGTTGGCGGTGCGCTGGCGAGAAACGTTGTAATGTGACAGCGCCATTAGTCGGCGCTGCCAACGCACATCATGGTACCCCACAGATGCTTCGCTATGTATGGGTTGTTAATAGTATGTTTTTTTTGTGCCTATCATACACATTTCGATGCTTGTACAAATTTGCGCTTTCAAGGGCAAAAAACTCCATTTCAATACCACTGGTGCAGATATTCTGCCTCCTTGATTTCAGCTTTAAATCAGGTTTTCTGTGTGCTGTTTGGGGATAAGCATACAACAGGGAAGACTCAACCAGCATACAAAGCTTGTTCTATCTGCACTTGTTTGGTTGACTAGCCTGGTCCCCTGGCCTTTGTTTACACAGCGATTGCCACTAGGTCCGCTGAAATCAGATGTTGTAGTAGTAGTTTTGCTAATCAGATATAATCACAAATTTTATTTATGTATAGCACAGATCAACATGTTTGAAGTATGTTTGAAATTGACTATACTTTCGCCTTCGTTTAAATCAGACCATATCAGTAGTGTAAAGAATGGCAGAATTACCATGAAGATGGATGCTCAATGAAGGGCTTAGCTTGTTAAGTCAACGAATTATCGTGAAAATATATGAAGATGTATGCTCAATGAAGGGCTTAGCTTGTTAAGTCAAAGAATTATCGTGAAAATATATGAAGATGTATGCTCAATGAAGGGCTTAGCTTGTTAAGTCAAAGAATTATCGTGAAAATATATGAAGATGTATGCTCAATGAAGGGCTTATCTTGTTAAGTCAAAGAATTATCGTGAAAATATATGAAGATGTATGCTCAATGAAGGGCTTAGCTTGTTAAGTCGAAGAATTATCGTGAAAATATATGTATGTTCACTGAAGGGCTTGTTAAGTCGAGCCAGTAGCTGGTTGGGTCTGCACAATTTCTTCGCTGTTTACACTTCTTGTGTATACTTACAGTGGTTTGTGTTGTTCTGCTTTATTCAAGGTCGAAGAGACAGATGCGGAGAGCGAACTAGGCAGCGAGAAAGCCGAAGATGCAATATTGCCGGTCTCCACCTCAAAGGCAGGGAAAAAGGGACGCCAATCACATGACTGGGAGATCCTCGAAGGGCTGCGCGACGGGCAGCGCTTCGATGAGCCATCCGACAAGTATGAAGGCTTCATGATGAAGCGCAGGAAGTGGCCGCTCAAGGGCTGGCATAAGGTGAGGGGGTCGCTGGGCAGACACGTCTTTTTGTTGTTGTTACCGTCTTTGAATTTTGAGTAAAGCCAAATAGTGTGATGAAATAATCAATTTTTCAAAAGCTGAAGATACCGACTTAGATTTGAACATATATGTCCAGCTTAGATACGGGCACGCTTATTAGGAATTTGTTGCTGTATAGAAGGGGATGCGTAGTAAATCGATTTAATACGACCCGTTACAGCTGAAGACTGCCGTGGGAAGTTTTATGTGCTTGCCAAAATTTATTTGGCATGTTTTCACTTCAAATATCTCCAAAGTTAGCAATTTAAGATAAAAAGTTAATTCAAACTAAAGTAAAGTAGATTATAATGATCAACCTAATGTATTTATCTCAGTAAACGGCAGGAACTCAAAACCATTAGAATATGCAACTTTAATCTGGGAAAGTTTCTGTCGCAGCCAATTGGTCTTCCTCATTCCAATCTTAGTTGCCATATCCTAGTACATGTAATGTGGTGTACTGGGCGCGGTGGCCGAATTAGTAGAGCACAGGCCTCCCGTGTGGGAGATCGTGAGTTCGATTCCCGGTCGAGTTAAACCAATGATATACAAAATTGATACTTGTCACTTCTTAGTCTGGCGCTCGGCATTCATAGGATAAGGCAAAGACTGGTTAGCTCAGTATCGGGATAATGTGACTGAGTGGGAGATCCGGTCATAGTGATGGCGGCCTGATTTCCCAGTGGGGCAGCACTATAAAGTCACCACGAGTTTGCACTGTCACAAGTCGGTACCCGTCTTGATGTGACCTTAGATGTTGCAAGGACGTAAAACTCCAACAACCAACCAACCAATAATGTGGAGCACTAGGCTAGGTAGCGACAAATATGAATGTAGGCCATTGTTTTGGGGTGTTTTTTTTGGTGACGGGTGTATTTTAGATAAAGGATTCACCCGGTAATCGCAGTACACGGGTGAATACCAACCCTATATAAAAACGGTTGAAAAAACGGGTTAATGAATCGAGAGCCTAATTTCACAATCTAAGAAGCAACAATTATTCTTTACATATGTGTTATTGATAGCCCGCTACCTTTGAGTTGAAAAATATAATATAATATCTAGTTTAATAAGACTTAAAAGTGAAATCGACAGCGTTCTGCGGCTGCCATCTTGTCTTTTTGCATTCTCTCCCATTTCACCAAGTCTGTGCCGATATAAGTAACCATTTGACACTGGAGGCAGGCATTCTACTTGCTGTTCCATACTAAAGCTATTTTCACGCGTATTTACAGTACTTTGTCGTTCACCCGTGTACTACAAGTACCGGGTGAATCTTTTATCTAGGTGTATTTATGCTGCCCATAACGGTTAAGTCTAATGACTTGTTTTCGCCGCTAGACAGTAATAGTCTTGTGACTCCCCTTCTTTTTATCACTTTCAGTTGTTATGTAGCTAACTACTCCATGCATTCTTTCTCTATTTGTGAGCATTCTCCCACACATCCCCCAAACCTCTGTGAGTTTGTTCGTTCTACAATCGGATACTTATTTGGTTACTAATAGCTAATTTCTCTGAATCTCTTCACCTTGCTGTGTTAGTGGTCATTAGGTTTGATTTTAAGTTTAAAGTTGACCTTTTGTATGTAAAACTTTGCTTGAATTATCAGAGTATTTTCTATTTATTTATTTATCTATCTTTCTTTTTATTTTTTAATTCATTTTATTTGTTGTTGTCATTAGTCTAGCAGTGCATTTAGCTCTCTTTTGATTAATGTTTTATATGTTTCTATTGTCCCTGTACTTCTTTCTTCTACTCCCAGTACAAACTCCCGACCTTCCGCACGGGAAGCCTGCGTTCTTCACAATTCGCAGTAGCTAACTTGAATTATGTAGGATCAGTGTTTTGGTTTAGAAAAGTTCATGCTTTCATCAGACAATGGAGCTTTAATATGATGGAACAGGATATTGTATCATGGTGTCTAAGGGGCCAACCAGAGTTTTCAACATTTTCACAGTCGTACAAAGCATTCAACTGGGGGATGGGGTGTGTCAGTCAAGTGCAAATTACATCTTTTAATAAAATTTTGATATTTAGGACCTTCGTATTCTCGTCTGTATGTTCTATAGTAAAATGTTGATGTGTACTTTGGGGAGAGGCAGACGCGGGGTGCGGGAAAAGTAGTATGCTTTGTACGACCATGAAAATGTTGACAACTTTGGATAGCCCATAAGTGATGCAACACTATAAAGCCGCCAAGAGTTCACAGAATCACAAGTAGGTGCCCGCCCGTGCTGATGTGAGGTGACATTGGATTGTGCTGGGACGTAAAACCCCAATCACTCACTCTCTAATTGGTGATTGTGGGAGGAGATTGGTGGTGAAATGGTGTTAGCGGATCAGTGCGTGTGAAGAGACCACCGTGTAAACGGCTAACCAGCAGCACGAAGCCGACCATTTGGCACAGATCCATGCCAGCCTAGCCTATCACGTGCCCAAATCAATGGCCGCAATTTGCCAACTTCCATGTTTTATTTTGTTAAAAAGAGAATTGCACTTAAACAGAAAAAAAAGAACATAAAGATGTTACCGGTAACATTCTAGACGGGTTAGCCAAATGAGTTGAGCGTTTGTCTGCCTCTCATTTTTGTAGGTCATGGGATTTGGATACTAGCCGAATGAAACCAATGACGTAAAAATTTATACGTAGCCTTGGTCTTCCTCATTCCTAGGATAGGGCAAGAAACGGTGGAATGAGGAAGACCAATTATTCGTAATTGATGTTTCCCCATCTTATTTAACTAATGCACTCTCTCTGTCTGTCTGTCTCTCTCTCTGTCTCTCTCTCTATATATATATATATATATATATATATATATATATATATGTATATATGAATGAAGAAAGAAAGATTGTTTACATTTCTACTTTTCAGTTCTAACATTTTAATGTAATATATATATATGTGTAAGAAAGATTGTGTAATGGCCCACTCTCGCGGTCACTCACGGAAGAACACCAAGATTCAAATAGAGTACGCTTCAACTTGGTTTATTGAACCATCTGCTCTCCGCGGCGTCAGGAGTTGTCTGACCCGCCCCCTGACTCGCCAGATCCCACATCGACTCTATATGTGTGTGTGGGGGTGGGGTGGGTGGGTGGGGGGGGGGGGTCAGCCACCTGCAGTAGAGGGCAGCCCAGTTGGGGTCTGCCTGGTGGCTACCCATGCCGCCACCTGGTGCAGTATAGTGGTACTGCACTGGTGCACGGCGTAGTCTCCGCTGCTACCGCGTGGTAGTAGAGCTCATGTACAGACTACTACAATTGTTTTCATTGCTACTTTTCAGTTCTAACATTTTAATGTAATATATATATATGTGTGTAAGAAAGATTGTTTTCATTGCTACTTTTCAGTTCTAACATTTTAATGTAAATGCTCTGAACTGATATCGCAAGGGAGCTTTTGGACTGAAAGAGACATTTTTATGGGGCCGGGTAAATGAATTTTATTTATGTCATTTGTCAGTGTTGTAGCACTGTGTAGGGTTGCGTGTTCGAGTCTGTGGCTATGTAGGTAGGCTAAAGTGAAAAACAATACAGATGGAGAGAAAGAGAAAGTAAAGCAAAGTAAGAGTGTGAGAAGAGAGTGTCCAAGCCTCTCTGGTTTATTATATATGATACATGGGTACATTGTAGAGTATCACCCCACCCTTTTCGCCCAATGAGAAACAAGCATTCTTGGCTCTGCCAATAGGGATCAAGCATTCCTGGTCCCCATGGCTACCAGTGGTCTGCCCACCATCACCAAGCCGAGTGGCCCCTCTGGCCACCACCAGCTGTGAACCTTGACCCTGAGTGTGGTGATCCTACCCAGTAGCACCACTATGTCTATTTACATTCCACTCAGGCACCACCAGCACTTACATATATACATACACCTGGTCACACATACCCTTTTCGTAATAGAACATTTGCATTCCCCCTGTCGTTGAAAATCTGAATATTTTACAACTGGATATGGTAGTCGAATCGGTAGACGACAAAATCCATCTGTGGTGCAATTTTGAAGTGGTCAGACTTACATGAACTTATAGCAAAATGCAACTCACAGAAAATAGCCAAATTTATAGGAGACGATATGTAGCCCTGTTGTTTTTAGGTACTTTGTTTAGGAAGATTTGTTTGTGTTTTACATGGGTAAAAAGGTCTCGCATGCTTTTTATTTTCTTGAAGATTTATACGGCCTATCGTAGATAAGTCTAGATAAAAGATTCACCCCATACTTCTAGTACAGGGGTGAAAGCCAACTGGCGAAAAGGTTTGACATGCGGGCGAAATAAACTGACCTGGTAAATTCTTAATTTAAGAAACAAAATATATTCTTCACATAAATCTTTATATTTACCCACTACTTCTGATTTGAAAAATATAATAAAAGTAAAACATGTAGTTTAAGGAACTTTAAAAGTAAGACCGACAGTGTTTTATCACCACCTTTTGCATTCTAGCTCAGTTCACCAACTCTGTGCCGGTATGAGAAGCCATTTGATTCTGGAACCAGGGCTTCCACTTGCGGTTTCATACTAGAGCAGTTTTCGCCAGTATTTAGACTAGGTTATGGTTCGCCCCTGTACTATAAGTACGAGGTGAATCTTTTATCTATGATAAGTCTGAATAGACTTGTTTTCACTATTAGATATTTGTCCGATAGAAAGCCTGAGCCTACACTTTTACCGACCCAAGGGATTTACCTCCCAAACCACATAGACATGGTAGGAGAGCAACTGCCCTTTGAGTTTGATGACACTGTAAGTTATACACAGCGGTGGAAATCCAAATTGGCAGAGGTGATGGGATTGGGAATCGAACAAGCGATCTTCAGGTTAGGAGTCCAACCTAGAAAAAACCACTCTGCCACAGGAAAAACCATTACATTGTTTGTTCGGCTGGAAGATCACCCCTTGGGGAAGCCATGCAGTGACCAGTTTGTGGTTAAATAAAACTCAACTCAAAGACTGGTTTCAGTGTTTCGATTATTCACAAATTTCCACTTTTATTTTGTTCCCACCCCCACCCCCACCCCCGCCCCCCGATACCACTTTTATCTCTGATTCAGGTGTTACAATATGGTGAATCTAGTTAACTCAATGCGATACAATTATTGAATTATGTTATGAAATTTCTTTTCCAGCGTTTCTTCTTTCTGGAACACGGGATTCTCACGTATGCCAAGTCCCCAAACGACGTAAGTAGTAGAACTCACCTCCAGCATTCGAGTACACCTTCAGCTTTTTCTCTTTTTTTCCCATGACAATTCCCTTTGAGCTTTAAGTTTTTGTATTAGTTGTTACTTGAGGTCAGCTAAGATTACATATACGCAGTATGTGAATGCAGGGAAAAAATGGCAAAGCATATAAATACACAGTGGTGCCTCCATATGTCAGAATGCGAATACGAATGCGAATGCGGCAAGTGGATTGCTACATGGACCGATCGATGCGGATGCGAATGCGAATGCTGCTGCGTTTGCCATAGAACAAACAGGAACTTTGACTTTCCTTCACAAATTTGTAGAAAGAAAGGCCGAAAATCGCATCAATATCTATGCCACATTCGCATGCTGCATACCGCGCATGTGGAATCTTAGCTTTAGTGTATGTAAATCATGTGCCTTGATTGATTGATTGATTGATTTCCTGGCATCGGTGCAGCTCCAGAAATGTCTTCATAACTTTAGAGTGAAACTTTACACTACAGGTATTTTAATTTGAGCTTTGAGTTTGTTTATTAGTCCTACTTGAGTTAGTGCATGTAAAGAATGTTCCGTGATTGATTGATTGATTGATTGTTGCAGCTCCAGAAGGGTAAGATCCATGGCACAGTGGACATCGGGCTGGCAGTGCTCACCTTCAAGCGGTCAAGTCGCAGAATCGACATTGATGCCGAAGACCTCATCTACCACCTCAAGGTTAGCGCGCGTGTGCGGTCTGAGTAGCTCAGGGATGAAAGATCTTCGCCATTTCGCTGATTTCCGCGAATTTTACTGTACTGCAAACCTGCAGCACTATCAGCGTATGTTAATACGTTGTTGTTCAAACACCGCATCATTATCAGCGTATGCTAGTATATTGTTCTGACACTATAGGCTTCTGCAGTAACAAGTTATATTACATCTACTTACTATTCCCTTCTACGTGGCAACAAATGCTTAATAGCAGTAATAGCTTCTATCAAACTGAGTATTCCCTTCTATGTGTCAACAAATGCTTAATAGCAGTAATAGCTTCTATCAAACTCTGAGTATTCCCTTCTACGTGTCAACACATACTTAATAGCAGTAATAGCTTCTATCAAGCTATCTGAGTATTCCCTTCTACGTGGCAACAAATGCTTAATAGCAGTAATAGCTTCTATCAAACTCTGAGTATTCCCTTCTACGTGTCAACACATACTTAATAGCAGTAATAGCTTCTATCAAACCATCTGAGTATTCCCTTCTACGTGGCAACAAATGCTTAATAGCAGTAATAGCTTCTATCAAACTCTGAGTATTCCCTTCTATGTGTCAACACATACTTAATAGCAGTAATAGCTTCTATCAAACTATCTGAGTATTCCCTTCTATGTGTCAACAAATGCTTAATAGCAGTAATAGCTTCTATCAAACTCTGAGTATTCCCTTCTATGTGTCAACACATACTTAATAGCAGTAATAGCTTCTATCAAACTGAGTATTCCCTTCTACGTGGCAACAAATGCTTAATAGCAGTAATAGCTTCTATCAAACCATCTGAGTATTCCCTTCTATGTGTCAACACATACTTAATAGCAGTAATAGCTTCTATCAAACTCTGAGTATTCCCTTCTATGTGGCAACACATACTTAATAGCAGTAATAGCTTCTATCAAACTCTGAGTATTCCCTTCTATGTGGCAACACATACTTAATAGCAGTAATAGCTTCTATCAAACTCTGAGTATTCCCTTCTATGTGTCAACACATACTTAATAGCAGTAATAGCTTCTATCAAACTATCTGAGTATTCCCTTCTACGTGGCAACAAATGCTTAATAGCAGTAATAGCTTCTATCAAACTCTGAGTATTCCCTTCTATGTGTCAACACATACTTAATAGCAGTAATATCTTCTATCAAACTATCTGAGTATTCCCTTCTACGTGGCAACAAATGCTTAATAGCAGTAATAGCTTCTATCAAACTCTGAGTATTCCCTTCTATGTGTCAACACATACTTAATAGCAGTAATAGCTTCTATCAAACCATCTGAGTATTCCCTTCTATGTGTCAACACATACTTAATAGCAGTAATAGCTTCTATCAAACCATCTGAGTATTCCCTTCTATGTGTCAACACATACTTAATAGCAGTAATAGCTTCTATCAAACTATCTGAGTATTCCCTTCTACGTGGCAACAAATGCTTAATAGCAGTAATAGCTTCTATCAAGCTATTTGAGTATTCCCTTCTATGTGTCAACAAATGCTTAATAGCAGTAATAGCTTCTATCAAACTCTGAGTATTCCCTTCTACGTGTCAACACATACTTAATAGCAGTAATAGCTTCTATCAAACTCTGAGTATTCCCTTCTATGTGTCAACACATACTTAATAGCAGTAATAGCTTCTATCAAACTATCTGAGTATTCCCTTCTACGTGGCAACAAATGCTTAATAGCAGTAATAGCTTCTATCAAACTATCTGAGTATTCCCTTCTACGTGGCAACAAATGCTTAATAGCAGTAATAGCTTCTATCAAGCTATTTGAGTATTCCCTTCTATGTGTCAACACATACTTAATAGCAGTAATAGCTTCTATCAAACTGAGTATTCCCTTCTACGTGGCAACAAATGCTTAATAGCAGTAATAGCTTCTATCAAGCTATTTGAGTATTCCCTTCTATGTGTCAACAAATGCTTAATAGCAGTAATAGCTTCTATCAAACTGAGTATTCCCTTCTATGTGTCAACACATACTTAATAGCAGTAATAGCTTCTATCAAGCTATTTGAGTATTCCCTTCTATGTGTCAACAAATGCTTAATAGCAGTAATAGCTTCTATCAAACCATCTGAGTATTCCCTTCTATGTGTCAACACATACTTAATAGCAGTAATAGCTTCTATCAAACCATCTGAGTATTCCCTTCTATGTGTCAACACATACGTAATAGCAGTAATAGCTTCTATCAAACCATCTGAGTATTCCCTTCTATGTGTCAACACATACTTAATAGCAGTAATAGCTTCTATCAAACCATCTGAGTATTCCCTTCTACGTGTCAACACATACTTAATAGCAGTAATAGCTTCTATCAACTATCTGAGTATTCCCTTCTACGTGGCAACAAATGCTTAATAGCAGTAATAGCTTCTATCAAACTCTGAGTATCCCTTCTACGTGTCAACACATACTTAATAGCAGTAATAGCTTCTATCAAACCATCTGAGTATTCCCTTCTACGTGCAACAATGCTTAATAGCAGTAATAGCTTCTATCAAACCATCTGAGTATTCCCTTCTATGTGTCAACACATACTTAATAGCAGTAATAGCTTCTATCAAACATTGAGTATTCCCTTCTATGTGTCAACAAATGCTTAATAGCAGTAATAGCTTCTATCAAACTCTGAGTATTCCCTTCTATGTGTCAACACATACTTAATAGCAGTAATAGCTTCTATCAAACCATCTGAGTATTCCCTTCTACGTGTCAACACATACTTAATAGCAGTAATAGCTTCTATCAAACCATCTGAGTATTCCATTCTATGTGTCAACACATACTTAATAGCAGTAATAGCTTCTATCAAACTCTGAGTATTCCCTTCTACGTGTCAACACATACTTAATAGCAGTAATAGCTTCTATCAAACTCTGAGTATTCCCTTCTATGTGTCAACACATACTTAATAGCAGTAATAGCTTCTATCAAACTATCTGAGTATTCCCTTCTACGTGGCAACAAATGCTTAATAGCAGTAAGAGCTTCTATCAACTCTGAGTATTCCCTTCTATGTGTCAACCATACTTAATAGCAGTAATAGCTTCTATCAAACCATCTGAGTATTCCCTTCTACGTGTCAACAAATGCTTAATAGCAGTAATAGCTTCTATCAAAGCCATTTGAGTATTCCCTTCTATGTGTCAACACATACTTAATAGCAGTAATAGCTTCTATCAACTATCTGAGTATTCCCTTCTACGTGGCAAACAAATGCTTAATAGCAGTAATAGCTTCTATCAAGCTATTTGAGTATTCCCTTCTATGTGTCAACAAATGCTTAATAGCAGTAATAGCTTCTATCAAACTCTGAGTATTCCCTTCTATGTGTCAACACATACTTAATAGCAGTAATAGCTTCTATCAAACATTTGAGTATTCCCTTCTATGTGTCAACAAATGCTTAATAGCAGTAATAGCTTCTATCAAACCATCTGAGTATTCCCTTCTATGTGTAACAGTACTTAACACAGTACTTAGCATTAGCAGTAGCTCTAGTAGATATTCCCTTCTGTGTCAACACATACTTAATAGCAGTAATAGCTTCTATCAAACTGAGTATTCCCTTCTACGTGTCAACACATACTTAATAGCAGTAATAGCTTCTATCAAACCATCTGAGTATTCCCTTCTATGTGTCAACACATACTTAATAGCAGTAATAGCTTCTATCAAACTGAGTATTCCCTTCTATGTGTCAACACATACTTAATAGCAGTAATAGCTTCTATCAAACCATCTGAGTATTCCCTTCTATGTGTCAACACATACTTAATAGCAGTAATAGCTTCTATCAAACCATCTGAGTATTCCCTTCTATGTGTCAACACATACTTAATAGCAGTAATAGCTTCTATCAAACCATCTGAGTATTCCCTTCTATGTGTCAACACATACTTAATAGCAGTAATAGCTTCTATCAAACTCTGAGTATTCCCTTCTATGTGTCAACACATACTTAATAGCAGTAATAGCTTCTATCAAACCATCTGAGTATTCCCTTCTACGTGTCAACACATACTTAATAGCAGTAATAGCTTCTATCAAACCATCTGAGTATTCCCTTCTATGTGTCAACACATACTTAATAGCAGTAATAGCTTCTATCAAACTGAGTATTCCCTTCTACGTGGCAGCAAATGCTTAATAGCAGTAATAGCTTCTATCAAGCTATTTGAGTATTCCCTTCTATGTGTCAAAAAATGCTTAATAGCAGTAATAGCTTCTATCAAACCATCTGAGTATTCCCTTCTACGTGTCAACACATACTTAATAGCAGTAATAGCTTCTATCAAACCATCTGAGTATTCCCTTCTATGTGTCAACACATACTTAATAGCAGTAATAGCTTCTATCAAACTCTGAGTATTCCCTTCTATGTGTCAACACATACTTAATAGCAGTAATAGCTTCTATCAAACTCTGAGTATTCCCTTCTATGTGTCAACACATACTTAATAGCAGTAATAGCTTCTATCAAACCATCTGAGTATTCTCTTCTATGTGTCAACACATACTTAATAGCAGTAATAGCTTCTATCAAACCATCTGAGTATTCCCTTCTACATGGCAACAAATGCTTAATAGCAGTAATAGCTTCTATCAAGCTATTTGAGTATTCCCTTCTATGTGTCAACACATACTTAATAGCAGTAATAGCTTCTATCAAACTGAGTATTCCCTTCTACGTGTCAACACATACTTAATAGCAGTAATAGCTTCTATCAAACCATCTGAGTATTCCCTTCTATGTGTCAACAAATGCTTAATAGCAGTAATAGCTTCTATCAATCTGAGTATTCCCTTCTATGTGTCAACACATACTTAATAGCAGTAATAGCTTCTATCAAACCATCTGAGTATTCCCTTCTATGTGTCAACACATACTTAATAGCAGTAATAGCTTCTATCAAACTATCTGAGTATTCCCTTCTACGTGTCAACACATACTTAATAGCAGTAATAGCTTCTATCAAACCATCTGAGTATTCCCTTCTATGTGTCAACACATACTTAATAGCAGTAATAGCTTCTATCAACTATCTGAGTATTCCCTTCTATGTGTCAACACATACTTAATAGCAGTAATAGCTTCTATCAAACCATCTGAGTATTCCCTTCTACGTGGCAACAAATGCTTAATAGCAGTAATAGCTTCTATCAAACTATCTGAGTATTCCCTTCTACCTGTCAACACATACTTAATAGCAGTAATAGCTTCTATCAAACTGAGTATTCCCTTCTACGTGGCAACACATACTTAATAGCAGTAATAGCTTCTATCAAACTATCTGAGTATTCCCTTCTATGTGTCAACACATACTTAATAGCAGTAATAGCTTCTATCAAACTATCTGAGTATTCCCTTCTATGTGTCAACACATACTTAATAGCAGTAATAGCTTCTATCAAACTCTGAGTATTCCCTTCTACGTGTCAACACATACTTAATAGCAGTAATAGCTTCTATCAAACCATCTGAGTATTCCCTTCTACGTGTCAACACATACTTAATAGCAGTAATAGCTTCTATCAAACTATCTGAGTATTCCCTTCTACGTGTCAACACATACTTAATAGCAGTAATAGCTTCTATCAAACTATCTGAGTATTCCCTTCTACGTGTCAACACATACTTAATAGCAGTAATAGCTTCTATCAAACTATCTGAGTATTCCTTCTATGTGTCAACACATACTTAATAGCAGTAATAGCTTCTATCAAACACTGAGTATTCCCTTCTACGTGTCAACACATACTTAATAGCAGTAATAGCTTCTATCAAACTATCTGAGTATTCCCTTCTATGTGTCAACACATACTTAATAGCAGTAATAGCTTCTATCAAACCATCTGAGTATTCCCTTCTACGTGTCAACACATGCTTAATAGCAGTAATAGCTTCTATCAAACTCTGAGTATTCCCTTCTACGTGTCAACACATACTTAATAGCAGTAATAGCTTCTATCAAACCATCTGAGTATTCCCTTCTACGTGTCAACAAATGCTTAATAGCAGTAATAGCTTCTATCAAACTGAGTATTTGAATGTAAATTGAAACATCATTTATTGCATAATAAAAACAAGTCAACTTCAATGAAGTTGTGCTTTCTAGTGGCAACTCGGCGACAAGGCCTATATCACCAACTGCAAGTGACCGATAGAGGTGTAGTACCATCATGAATAACAAGTTTAACAAGAGCAGAGTCCAATAATGGGCTAGTTAACAATTAATCGTATTGATCTAGAACTGGGATATAAGGCTTAATGGCTAAACTTCATGGTCGTAACACACATAAACGGTTAAATGACAAGAACAGCGCTCAACCCCAGATAGGGCGGGTGGATGGGAGGGTGAACCTGCTATCTTGAGCTCCGGGCGAGAAGTGAGCCACCACGTGTGTCGTTAAGTAATTAAACTTCTTTTTAAAAAATCTTCTTTTTTTTCCAAATTGTTTTTTTAAATATATTTTTCTTTTCAGACTAGGCCTAAATTAAATAAATTTATACCACAAGTTGCAATCTCCCGAAACTGGAATGGTAACCAGACGCGATGGCCGAATGAGTTGAGCGTCCGTCTCCCGTGATGGAAGGTCGTGAGTTTTCGAACCCTGGCTGAGTCAAACCAATGACTTAAAAATTGATACTTGTCACTACCTAGCCTGGCACTCAGCATTACTAGGATAGGACAAGGAGCAGTGGAGTGAGGAAGAACCAATTGTGCGCGATTGAAATTTCCCCTGCATTATCAACTAATGTACCAAAAAAAAACACCTAAAAAAACATGCCGTGAACGGGCTTTTTACTGCGTAGGTGAAGAACACGGTGTCATTTGACGAGTGGCTCAGCAAGCTGCGTCATCATCGACTTCATCGCCAACATGAGATCACCTACGGAACGCATGACGCACCCAAACTGACAGACGTCTCGACACCCGTCGATGACCTCACCCCGATCACCTCGCCCATGTCTCCCAACACATGTAAGCACAGCTCCAGCCCCGCGTCTGGCTCACTTCCGGTTAGTCGCCAGGTGGCGATAGAATTCAACGAGCCCCGCGTCTGGCTCAGTTCCGGTTAGTCGCCAGGTGGCGATAGAATTCAACCAGCCCCCCACCCCCAGCACAAAAAGTAGACATCGGCTATTGGGGGTCATACTATTGAATTCAACTATCTCTGCGTCTGGCTCACTTGGAAGATGGCGACAGAATTCAGCTGGATTTTCTTTTGGTATTGTACGGCGGATCCTTGAAAACCTGGGAGTGTCGCGGAATTTGATAATTCATGATTCCAGGCCCGGAAAGTTCTGGGAGTTTGTTTTTAATGCTCCTTGAAAATCCCGTAAAATGGGAGAATGGAGAACAAAAATCATGACCATTTATTTAGTTATTTATTTATTTAAATTTGTTTATTTGTTTAACGACTCTCGGCACAAAAAGTTAACATCAGGTATTGGTTTTGTTTTTGTTTTTTAAAGCCTGTTTTCCCAGACGTCTCTGAATTCGCACATACTTTTAATTGGTTTATTAATCAGTGATGTTTTGTATTTAAAGTGATTCTTTTTTGGGGGGGGGTTTTCCTGCCTCTTGATTTTTATATTAAAACTATACATGCACTCGTTGTTATTTTTTTATTCTCATTTACACTTCATATCGTGGGTTCAAAATTTGCTCGAGGCATAATATTTCCCATTTGCATCACCCGTGCCCGCTCCCATGACACTGGTTTCCGCTATCAGGATCCTGTACAAGCTAAAATTATGTACAAGCTAAAATTATGGATGAATCGTCTATGAATACAGCCATGTTTCGGGGTACGTTAATTTAATAAACATCTTGAAAACGTCGTGGAGTTTTGCACTGAATGTCCCGGAATGTCGGGGACTTTGATATGTAAACATGGGGTTTAATCCTGTGCCGATAGATAGATCGGAGATATTCCATCCAATCTACACGCGTCCGCCTCAGTCAATGTGTCCAGCTTCGATACTGGTGACCTTATTAATCATTTGGTGCTGCATAGAAGGCATATCTTATCACCGGGCGCCGTGGCCGAATCGGCAGAGCGCGGGCCTCGTGTGCGGGAGATTGGGAGTTTGGTTCCCGGTCGAGTCAAACTAATGACTTATCAAATTTATACTTATCGCTACCTAGCCTGGCGCTCGGCATTAATAGGATAGGACACGGAATGGTTAGCTCAGAGTCAGGATAATGTGATTGTGTGGGATGTCGGGTCATGGTGCTGGTGACATGGTCGTCCAATGCCCATGGAGCAGCACTATGAAGTCCCATGAGAGCGCACTGTCACACGTTGGTCCCTGTCCTGATATGACCTTAGATGTTGCTAGGATGTAAAACTCCAACAGCCAACCAATCTTGTAATAGTTGTGTCAGTAAGTTACAGGACAGCTTCAAATTCTACATCCAAGTCTGCCTTCCTTTTAGTACCCTTTAAGTCTATCCTGGATCGTCTCCAAGGTAAAGCTACTCAGCAGAGCAATCTCGTGTTGCTAGGGCAGTAACCATGGCAACGTCAAGCTCTTTGCCCAGCAACGTCGTGTTTCTAGGGGAAACAACAATAGCAACGAGTTGCTACGGGAACAACCCTCCAAGCTTCATCATGAAGTTTGGATAGTTGCTCCCATAGCAACACATTAAGTTCAGGTTGCTATAGTAACGCTTGTAGCAAAAAGTTGCTAGTGTTACCAATCACAGACCTGCCTAACCATCTGATTTGTGCGTACTTTGTACACAGGTTTAAGCCGGAGTATGCCACCAATATGCAAAATAAAAATCGTGTATGCTTAAATAAATCGGAAAGTACACGATTTTTGTTTATTTTTTTGGTTTTTTGTTTAGAAAGTACACATTCTTTTTTGTTGGCGTACCAAAATAGGAAATTTGGCATCGGCAAGACCTGCCTCCCCATGCATTTGTGTGTACATATTTGGTAGAAAGCTAGAGTACGCCAATGGCAAAAGAAAATTGAAAGTGCAAAATCTCTTTGGAAAGTACACCAGTTTTTTCACTGGAGTACTCACATAGGAAATTTGGGGTGGGCAGGTCTACAGTCATAGCATCATCTTGTTTGTATCGTGAAGAGCCTCACGTTGCCATGGTAACAAATCAGATTCATCTTGTGTGTTCAGTGAATCCTTTTTTCACATTTTCTTTTCATATTGCCGTAAAACCTCTCTTAAAAGGGCATGGGTCCTCTTATAAAATACATATATTGCCCGAATCGAAAGCAAGCAAAGTCTTTAGAGCTGCTGAACTTATTTTCCCTTCATCTTGCATGTGCGCTAAATTTGGAGAATAGAAATAGTTTTAAATAATAATGTCCAAAAAAAGCTTGATGGTAAAATATTTAAAAAATAAAGGTTTAAAAAAAAAGTTGACTTTAACCAAAATTAATTACGAATTCCATTTCTTTGGGATGGACCTGTGTTAACGGTTTTACTGCAACACTGAATGAATACATTGTTGTGGATTCCCTGTGGCAGTGTTGTCGCTTTGTTTATAGAGTGTTGTAAGCACCAAACTAAGCAAACCCTTTCACGCTTTTAAAAACTCAATGTAGGAGTTTACCTGCGGTGCTATATGATGTCATACTTATTGTTGTTGTCAGGCGTTCTCTGTGGTGGAGTGGTTAGAGTGTCTGACTTTTTCTAGGTCAGACTCCTAATCTGAGGGTCGGCGGTTCGATTCCCCGTGCCCCCAGCTCTGCCAATTTGGATTTCCACCGCTGTGTATAACTTAGAGCGTCATCAAAGGCCGGTTGCTCTCATACCATGTCTATGTGGTGTGGGAGGTTAAAAATCCCTTGGGTCGGTAAAAGTGTAGGCTCGGGCTTTCTATCGACCAGCAGTGGAATGAGGAAGACCAGTCGTCTATGACTGAAATTTCCCCTGCTTAAACAACTAATGGAACAAAAAAGGCTTTCACCGCTATGTCTAACGGATCTGACTATATATCTATACAGTAAAATCTCACTAACCAACCACCTCCACAGATCGACCACTCCCCTATATTGATCGCTCTATTTGGGTCGCAAACGATTGCCCATGCAATACTATTGTAACGATAACAAAAATTCCTAAACCACCCACCTCCCTACATGGACCATTTAAAGTCGGTCCCATGGTCGGTCGATTTAGAGAGATTTTACTGTATATATACATAATATATATATATAGCCACGACAGAAAGCATATACACACCCACAAAAAAACACATATTATATATTTATATCAGGCGGAGGCTGTTGGGACTTTTCCAATGCTTTGGGCACTTATTCTTTTTGCTGTTCGCTTCGTTTGATGACGTTAGCTGTCTTCAATAAACATCAGTCACTGTGAGCTTCCAGCGCCACCTGTACGGTGACGTCATAAAGATAATGCTGAATCATCCCCGGGTTGGGGCGCCCCCTGGTGGGCAACTGTATCGAATCCTCTACTGAAAGCCGTAGTGTAGGGAGAGTAGTATGTCGGGACTAAAGTATATTAGTTTGCATCATTGTCATCATCACCATTATCATCATCTTCATCATCACCGGACACGGTGGCCGAATCGGTAGAGCGCAGGCTTCCCGTGCGGAAGGTTGGGAGTTTGAATCCCAGCCGAGTCAAACCAATGACGTACAAAATTGATACTTGTCGCCACCTAGTCTGGCGCTTGGCATTAATAGGACAGGACAAGGACTGGTTGGCTCAGTGTCAGGGTAATGTGACTGAGTGGGATATCAGGTCATGGTGCTGATGGCCTGATTTCCCTCTGGGGCAGCACTATAAAATCGCCATGAGTGCGCACTGTCACAAATCAGTACCCGTCCTGATATGACCTTAGATGTTTCCAGGACGTAAAACTCCAACAGCCAACCAACTGGTAAATGGCCACAAATTTGTTACACTGTTAGCTCAGCTGAGTTTTGACAAATGGAAGCTTACCTTTCCCACATGTTTGAAGAACCGTGTTGTTGTGTTTCTCCACAGGCCAAGGCACGCGCTTCTTGTGTAATATCAATTCTCTATTTCTTTTGCATGTTGTCTATATTTTGTATGCAGCTCTTCTTTCCTTAAAGCCAGTTCGGCTCCACTCATTTACAAGGTACCGGTGTATGTGTTGTGTTCCAGTTAACTTACTTTAAAAAAGATTATTATTAATTTATCATTTTTTTATAATCTTTTAAAATATATATTTATACATATTCATGTGTTGAAGCATTGTTTTATTATTTAAAGCTGCACAGTCTGATAGAACCATCAAATTTCACTTCCCTACATTTGATTCTACATATCCAACTTAAGTACTGAAGCACTTATTAAGCATCTATTGTTGCACAGGAGACACTAAGCCAATTTACTTTTTTTTTACCCAAAATAAAACACTCTTACAGCTGAAACCTGTGCTCTCAAAATTTGGACGCGCTTGACAAAATTAATTTGGCGTGTTTTCATTTCAAATATCTCCAAAGTTAGCCATTTAAAATAGAAGTTACTTCAAACTAAAGTAAAATAGAGTGTAGCGATCAACCTCATGTATTTATCTATTTTTTTAAATGGCAGAAACTCAAAACCATCCAACTATGCAGCTTTAATCTGGACAAAACCGGGACCCCTGATGTTAACGAGAGTTTAAATATATTAACGCGGGATTTGTTAAAGCTAGACAAAATTAAAGAATGTATTAGTACACTGGTCCTATGATATATACAATGCTACAATTGATCAAACTTGATTTTGATTACTTATTTTTGATAAATTAGGGCCTACCATAACCCCCCCAAAAAACATTTTTGCAAAATGTTCTCCCCTACCGCTGAACAGGATTTGTTTTTTTCCCCAGGATAAAACCCTGTTTCTTGCGGGACGGAAAAAAATCCAGATTAAACCTGTTTTTCCTCGTTTAATACATTTTTTTCGACCTCCTTCCCCTCTCTCTTACACTTTGTACTCACTTGAACATGTTGAAAACTTTGGCCCGTCCTCATGTGACCTTAAATGTTGCGAGAAAGTAAAACAACAAACAAACGAAAAATGTGGATGGCCCCTAAGTGAGAAATGAAAAACTTAAGGATGGGGTCAAAAATATTTTTTAAAGAAATGAAAGATTTCAGCCAAATTGGTCGTAATGCGAAGCATTGCGTTTGATGCGTGGGAAGGGAGAGACCCTCCCCCGCCGTTGTGGCGCTGCTTCCTCACCTCGGCCGAGCCCCGGCTCGCCGCCCCCCTTTCATGCCACTTTGCTTTGTTCTGGCGCTCACGCCTCACCCGACGGCCGCTGCTCGCCACCCCTCACCCTCCCCCGGGCCGTCAGCATTCGCACCTCACCGCCTGTCGCCCCTCCTTCCCCCCTTATAAGCCGCCCGCCTCTCTCCTCAGGCACTCACCTTCCTGCCGTCTTCCGCTGCTCTTCAATTTCTCCGCCCACCCACCCGTCTCTAACTTAACTCTCTCACTCCCAAGGGTGGAGGGCTCCTCGGCACCCCCTCAGGCCATTAACAACTGACTGAGCCGGACTCCTTGCTCCATATGAGCCTCCACGCTGACACTTAACTTACCACTGCATTGCTCCCTCTGAGCCTCCACATTGACACTTTTGATCACTGCATTTACCTGTTGATATACCTTATATCTTTGCTTATCTCACATTGTATCTACCTTACTGTTTCTGCATGTTGTTACTCTGTATGTACTTAACATGTTCCGCTGAGGCGTGCAAATAAACACGCCTTTTCTTCCACCCCGGCCTTGTTTTCTTCCTTCTCGCGCATCATTGATGACGTTATTTTATTTTAAATTTCTTGAATATTTTATTTAACATTTTTGTAAAAAAAAAAAGAAGGTATTTCAAGATACGGTCATTTACTTGACTGATTAAGATTTCATAGGATTTCAGCCAGTTATTTATGATATTATTTTATTTTAAATTTCTTGGATATTTTATTTTAATTTAAAAAAGAAAAACACCAACATATTTAAAGATCAGATTATTTACCTGACTGACTTCTAATTTGACCTTGACCTTGACCTTTCAGGTGGATCGATAGGGGAGCGACCCCGTGGAAGCTTCAAGCGCAGTCTGACGTTAGAGCGAACCCAGAATAAAGTTTTGGCCTGGCTTCTGGACACTGCGGGGATTGAGCAGTGCAATAAAGGTTCAGTTCTACTTGATGCACTAAGTTCATGATGGGCACAATCTGATTCTCGTTATTTATGTTGAATGAGTTGAACGACCGCTCTCCGCATAACACATGGACATAAATAAATAACAATAAAATAGGTAGTAGTATTAAATAATTTAATAAATAATAATACCCAATCTCCAGCCCTTTATACTTATATAATAAAGTATATTTCACACATATAGGGCGTATAAAACGTTATACGTCTATAGGCAGCGGAAAATACACTGTGCTGCTTCATGTGCTGCGGTCCTGCGCTGGCCTATATAAGCAGCTGCTGGGCGTTTGACTCGCCCCACTCTTCATAATTTTCCTTTTTACGGTACGGGGTGCCCGAGCCATTGATCGATATACTGATATATAAAGTTGCCAATCCATTACTATCTTGTCTCTTCCTTTGTCATTTGTAGCCGGAACCTATATATATATATATCACTATTGTGAGACTGCACAGCTATATTCTGGTGTCTAGCAGAATGTTTGACAAAATGGAATTCCACATATACAGGGTTGCCAACCCTTACGGTTTCGCCGTAAGGTGTGCAATTTTGTATGTTCCCATCATCACCTCACACCGATAATCCGGTTTTTCATTTAAAAGTTTTTCTGTGGAGTACTCAGACTTCGCCCCCCCCCCCCAATATGACATCCCCTAAGATCTTCCGGTTTTCCATTTTCCAATGTTGGCAACCCTGTATATATATATTCTGTCATTGTGTTCAAATCTCTTATAAAAGCTTTATTCTGACACGCTAACCCTTGCTTGCCCGCACAGAGCTGGCTTGCGCGCAGGCCAAGATTTTCGAACTGACCACAATCCTGGAGCACCTCTACCAGTGTTCGCTCGCCAATCACACCTCCGGACCAGAGTCTGTTTTCGAGGTGAGCATTTTGGAATCAGGTCAATACCTGGTTTGTATAGGTCAATGAGTTGTGTTTAAAAGGTTCTGAGGAATGTTACTCACTTTGTCACTTTGATTGATTCTGGAATTGTGAATGGCACTGCAGTTACAAGGGTTCCAGCGACAATGGTATAAGCTAATCACTATGTCGAACAGTGCGATGTGTCCTTAAAATACACGCGATATGGACTACGGTGGTTAGTTTGCATTCCCTCAGCCATTTTCCAGTTGGGCCGTATTATCCATAAGGCTGACAAAGCTGAAGCCCCACAGGAAATAGGAGCGCGTCAATTTTTATTTGCGGAGGCGCTGTTACCGGAGGGTGGCCTGAAATACCTAAACCAGCTTGGCGCCCGGCCATGGGTTAATACAGCTCTGCTTTCCAGCATTGTGCGTATAGCCAGTATTAGGTATATAACACAAAACAAAGGCCATATATACTGTGTTCAGTTCTCTTGTGGCCTCTTTGTTGGTTATTTATTCATTTTCTGAGCTTGTTTCGTATTTTATTCGTATTTATCCACCAAGCTGACTGTGAAATATCAATCCATCTAATGATTACAAACGACTACAAACCTACAACAAGCAAAGCAAAAGCTGTGTCTTGACGCATTTGTACTTCACGTCATTCTCCGAACCACCAAACCAGGCAAAATGGCCGAATGAGTTGAGCGCTCACCTCCCGTTTTGGTAGGTCATAATATTCAAAACCCTGGTCGAGTCAAACCAATGACTTAATAATTTAATCTTGTCGCTACCTAATCTGGCATTCGACATTACTAGGAGAGGGCAAGGCCCAGTGTGATGAGGAAAACCAATTGGCTGCGATTGAAATTTCCCCTGCTTAATCAACTAATGTACAACAAAAAATACCCAAAAAACGATGCAGGCTTAGTTATATGTACAAGGAAGTTATACTGTAGTCTGCTGGCGTACCTTTGTTGAGGGATGGAACTACCGATCCTAGTCCATGTCCATGTCTCGGAGCCTACACACAGTACTCATTGAAACTGTTTAATCCGCTTCATCGATGAGTCTGTTCATGAAATATCACAGGCGTGATGCGTTGTTGAAGATATACCCCTTTCGCGCTTACGCTAAATTCTCAATCGCTGGTTATACTAATCCTGAATTTGAGTAATGCGTCACTCCAGCTTAGGTTTTCCAGTGACAATGAGTAACAGGGCAAGTTGGTATTTAGTTTCTGATGCTGAGAATTTATGCAGGTTTAAACAAATTTGTGTTCAAAAGTAGGAAAAGACATCAAAGTCTGAATTAAGCATCATCATGAATACTTCTGGCTTCCTGATCCACTTTCAATTTGTTTATGTACAGTTTCTTAATTTCCAGAATTTATTGTATATTATCTTATGATTTTATTATGTAATTGATCTTTAGCGGTTACTTTTAGGATGATATAACTCAAGAGGACAAAGGTATATACTAAACCCTCATGAGTTGATATGTTAATTATCTGTAGGCAAAGGAATTTCCTATGAAGTTGAAATAAATTGTCAGATGGGGGGGGGGGGGATGGTCCGTGTTTAAAAAAGGAGAATGTGATTGGAGAAAGTCACTGGATATCCTGTAGCAGGCTAACTGTTTACATTGCTTCGATGCAGTTAGACGCTTAAAGGCATAAGGTTCCACGCCTTGCATGGCGCCTTATTAGTACAGAAACATTAGCGGTGGAGCTCCAGTGTTAACAACTAACAATCTCATTGCGTAAAAGGAGGCTAGTGTGCTTCTTGCATAGCCACAGTGTATGTTTTACATGAGCATCGCATACACTTAAAGTTGATGGTAAATCTGCATAGTCCCACGATTTCGAGTTTGTCATTTTTATTTTAGATAAATATATTAGGTTGATTATTGTAATCTACCTTACTTTTAGTTTGATGTAACTTTTACTTTGACTGGCTAACTTTTGAAATATTTGAAGTGTAAACATGCGAAATTAATTTTGGCAAGCACATCAAAACTTGTGCTCCATAGACCTATTTCATATGACGTCAGCATAGGTATCTCGGTCAGTGCGCAAGCCTTTTGGCTGCAGGATGACACACTGTCACACTGCAAACTCAATGGCTATGAGCAATCTTCATACAGAAAAAGTGAAATATCTCTAAAACCACACCATCTAGAAACAAACCGCCTGGTACACCTATAGAAAACATATTCAACGAATATATTATATTAAATTTATACCGTTAGGATTGTGCATTTCTATTAATTTTGGATAAGATAGACGTTTTGCACTGCGCGTACCGACAAACTCAATGCATTGTCAATGGCCGTGAGCAATCTTCATACAGAAAAAGTGAAATATCTCTAAAACCACACCACCTAGAAACAAACCGATTGGAACACATATAGAAAACATATTCAACGAACAGATTATATTAAATTTATACGGTATGGGTTCTGTATTTCTATTAATCTTGAATAAAATAGATGTTTTGCACTACGCGTACCTGCAAACTCTATGTATTGTCAATGGCCGTGAGCAATCTTGAATATCTTCATACAGAAAAAGTTAAATATCTCTAAAACCACACCATCTAGAAACAAACCGCCTGGTACACATATAGAAAACATATTCAACGAATAGATTATATTAAATTTATACGGTTAGGGTTCTGCATTTCTATTAATTTTGAATAAAATAGACGTTTGCACAGTCCGTACCGGCAAACTCAATGCATTGTCAATGGTCGTGAGTAACCTTCATACAGAAAAAGTGAAATGTCTCTAAAACCACACCATTTAGAAACAAACCGCCTGGTACACATATAGAAAAGATATTCAACGAATAGATTATATTAAATTTATATGGTTAGGGTTCTGCATTTCTATTAATTTTGAATAAAATAAACGTTTTGCACTGCGCGTACCGTCAAACTCAATGGCAGTGTGCCTTCGTTCTGCAGCCAAGCTGCGCGCGCATACACAATGTTTATAAACATTGAAAGGGGTCTATCGGCTGAAGCAGTAACAGGTTCTGTTAAATTAACGTAGTATGCCCTTCTGAGTTCTAGGCAGTAACAAATGCATAATAAGTGTAACAGTATCTAAGATGTGTAGAATCAGATGTAGATAAGTGTTTTGGTTTTGAAAATTTGATCCTTTCATCAGGCTATGCAGCTTTACAATACACTTAGGGTTTTCTTAGGTGATGCCTCCACTTTGTCTTTATATATATGCTACATGTGTAGACGTTATAATCCTCTACTAATGTATACCATAACTACACATTGTGCACACTTGATGCAGTAATTGCATATACCGTATTCTCACGGGTTAACGAGACCAGACGGGATGGCCGAATGAGTTAGAGCGTCCGTCTCCCGTGCTGGTAGATCGTGGGGTCGTGGGTTCGAGTCCCGGTCGAGTCAAACCAATGACTTTTAAATTGTTACTTGTCGCTTCCTAGCCAGGCGCTCGGCATTATTAGGATAGTGCAAGGACTGGTGTGCTCAGTGTCAGGATAATGTGACTGAGTGGGATACCAGGTCATGGTGCCGGCGGCCTGTTTTCCCAGTGGGACAGCACTGTAAAGTCGCCATGAGTGCGCACTGTCACACAAGTCGGTACCCGTCCTGATATGACCTTAGATGTTGCTAGGACGTAAAACAACAACAAACAAACAAAACACGGGTTAACGTCCTGGGCGTTTATATTGGCAAATCACTGAAGTGGGGGGTGGGCGTTTACCCACACATTAGCATTTAAGGGGTGGGCGTTTACAAAATATTGGCCAAGTGGGTGGTGGGCGTTAACCAACATATGGGCATTAACCCGCGAGAATATGGTATATGTAGATGCACTTCAATTACGTGTTCTGGAGACATTGCATAGACTCTAACATACACTTTGTGTATACGCTGTGCAGATATGCTGTGCATACATATATGTATAGATGCAAAGACGTTGCATTAGTGTTGTGTACACTCAGATGAATGTTACATCAATGTCGACGTTATGTGTGCGTTGCGTCAACGTTGTGTACATTTGAACCTAGAAGTTTCTGTAGACGTTGGCACTATTATCACTGTGCGATAACCAGTGCCGGATTTACCTATAGGCTTGTCAGGCTGAAGCCTATGGCCTCAAGATCTAGGACGGCTCCGGCCAAGGTGTATGATATTTTTGACGTTTTCATAGTCCTTTGAGAGGGGCCTCACAAGTGGAATAGCCGCGCGCCTCTTGAGCTAAATCCGGCTCTGGTGATAACCCGCCTTTCGCTTGTTTGAACACACTGCCCTCCTTCATTTTCTATCACTAACACTGCTCCGCTCTTCCTTCCCTTCTGCCTCTTCCCCCCCCCCCCCCTCTTCCACCCTTCAAAGTTTGAGGAAATAAATCCTCAAAGTTTGAAGAAGGAGAAAACAAAAAAAGTTATTCTTCTCAGAAAGGGCAGAAAGGAGCGGAAAGGTTCTCGACAAAGTTCAAAGGACTCAGCCGTAAGTAAAGACCCTGGTTCTCAACCCTGCTAGAAGGCGGAACCCCTTCGGACTTTTTTGCTCTCATAACCTGTGTTGTCCATCAGTGCTGTCATTCGAATAAAATGTCGCTTCCAGATTTTAAGCGCAGACATGATTTCCCCATCCGCCCTTCACCTCCCCCACACCAAAAGGTGGTGGGTCACGTGATAATGGGGTGGAAATGATCACGTGACTACAAGACAACTACACCTTCTCTGGCTGTGTTTCAACTGCTTGTCTTTAACTTTTTAGTTGTTTTTAAGTTTGATTTACATTAGCTTGGCATTTACCAACACATTATATATTATACAGTAAAACCTCTCTAATTCGACCGACCATGGAATCGATTTTAAATGGTCCATTTAGGGAGGTGGTCGGTTTAAGCAGTTTTTTTTTTTATTGCTGCAATGGTATTGTACGGGCGATTGTTTGGCACCCAAATAAAGCGATCGATATAGGGAAGTGGTCGATCTGTGCAGGTGGTCGGATAGTGAGGTTTTACGGTATCAGGGTATAGTCTTTGTTATTGGGAGGTTTGCATGCATTTCGTGTTCAGCACTATTTATCTACTTAACCTCACACCGCATGGAATGACGTCACAACATGGTGTCTGTCAATCTAAGGACCATTTTCCATTGGAGGGTACCGGACGCGGTGATCGAATCAGTAGAGTGGAGGCCTCCTGTACGGAAGGTCGGGAGTTCAATTCCCGGTCGAGTCAAACCAATGACATACAAAATTGATACTTGTCACCTCCTAGCCAGGCACTCGGCATTATTAGGATAGGGCAAGGACTGGTTGGCTCAGTGTCAGGATAATGTGACTGAGTGGGATATCAAGTTGTGCAGTGTGGCCTGGTCTCCCTGTGGGGCAGCACTATAAAGTCGCCATGAGTGTGCACTGTCACAAGTCGGTACCAGTCCTGATATGACATTAGATGTTGCCGAGACGTAAAACTCCAACAACCAACCAACCATTGGAGGGTGGCTGGACCGGATGGCCAAGTGGTTAGAACGTCCGCTCTGGCTAGTCTAGTAATAAGAGTAGAACAAAATAAAATACATATATGCCAAGAAAATCCAAAAGAACTAACATAGGCTACTAACCATACCAACCAACTATCTATCTGCTACTGAAATGCAGGCAATCAAATTACTTATCAGTAGCTGCTGTGTGGTAAGATAACACCAACACTACAACTGGCCAGCATTGAAAACAAGCCTGGGTACCCAGGCTTATATGCTATGGACAGTATAAATACAGCCTCAAAAAAAAAAGATTTTGCTGGGATACATTTAAGGATTGGAATGCACTCCTCTCCTACCTATTCTTGTCACTAGGTACCCACCATGGTGATGTTTTTAATATATATATATGTGTGTATAATGTTATGCTTTTATATATTATATGCTGTACAAGAATTATATGCCGTATAAGCCATTATACAAGTATATATAATAATAAGGCCGGAAGCTTCTATCTGCTCCTCAACCCTATCTTCTCCCTGATTCATCTACTGGGGGAGCCTATCAAAGACCCTATAATACTAAGACGGCTCACTCAGCCTGTACTGTGTAATCAAAATGATCAAACCCACCACTTGGTGCGCTGGCTGTTCTCTTGGTTAAACAGGTGCTATATTATATGAATAAATGTATATATGAATGTGCAAGATGTGTGATGATGGCGATGCTGATGATGATGTGTATTTATTCATAGCAATTTCATATTGATGTGTATTCATACTTACCTATCTCATGTATAATATAATTGTATGTGTTTACATGTGAAACACCAACCAGCAGCTGGGCTGATCAAAACCACCACAAGGTGGCACTGCAAAATTTACATTACCATGGGAGAGATAGGGAGTGAGCCGTCTTAGTATTATAGGGTCTTTGAGCCTATGTATTCAATCCATGGAATGATGGAGTTGGGCTAGTCATCTACTGCTCCAGCCTCTCCAACCTCAGCTCCGATGGTAGCACCACCACTCACTTCACACTGTAACCGCCACTCTCTGTACCGCTGACATTTTAAAAATATTAATTGCTTTATACTCTAGCTTCATTCATTTCTTTTTCTATGGGAATTTGTTTCCCTTGACCACAAATATATGATTGTGAGCTTTCTAATTTAATGAGTGTCTATTGGCACATAATTGATTGTCTGCTTTTACATGTAAAAGCGATGGTTTGAACAAAAAACAAACATTTCTCGCCGTGAATATGGCCTATGCTGCCGACACGGCGTAAAGCAACCACCACTCAATCAATCCATGCTTCATTAACATTTGCGGTATGTCTTATGTGCTCTTAATGTCAGTTTTTATTTGGGTACTCTGACTTTCTTTGACGGTGTCCGTCTGTTACTAGAGCTGGGAGACCGTTGGAGTCGGTTCCCAGGCGGTGGGGAGCAGAGCGCGCCCGGTTATAGGGGGGACTACAGAGAATAAGGCATGTGGGTAGCGAGAGGTGCCCAGACAGGCTCACTGAAAAACATTAGGGACTACTCTTTATTTATATTCACATGATAAATTATATAGCATAGATATATATAGCTTATATATAGCTTGAATATAGCACATCTATATCCTGGTGTTAGGCGACACACTGTGCTTCCGCCTGGTGTATTCTGGGCTAACCATTGTGGGGTGCGGGTTCGCGGCTCCAGACGGTGCTGCACGCCCTGTATAAGGGTTGCGGTACCTGCGATTATATATATGTACACATATATTATACCCCCAGTCACACTATGGCCAGCATTCACTTGCAACTGCCTTACAACCAAAATGGCGCCGACCTCCCTGCAACCGACTCGCTACATTGAATCAAAGACGTGGTCAGCGAGCGGAGCGGTCACTGATGTTTATGGGGGTAGATCACCGAGATGGTGACTGCTCGGCGACCGCCCTGTAACCAAAATTCTCACGCTCCAGGCGCAGCAGTTGCCGAGTGGTCACCAACTTCTCACGACCACTCGCCAACCGCACATGTCGCAAGGAGGGTTGCAAGTGCAGCAGCTACAACCTCTTTATGGCCAAAATCTTCCGAAATGGTTGCCGACTACTCGGCAGCTGGTTGTTCGGTGGTCGCCAACCGATCGTAAGCAAACGCAGGCCTGGTGTGACTGGGGTATAAAGGACCATTTTCTGTCATGAGGAGGTGCATATTAAACTAGATGAAGCCACATAGTGATTTAATCTATTATAATAGTCCTGGACGCGGTGGCCGAATCGGTTGAGCGCAGGCTACTCATGTGGAAGATCGGGAGTTCAGATCCCGGCCGAGTCAAACCAATAACATACAAAATTGATACTTGTCGGTACCTAGCCTGGCGCTCAGTATTACTAGGATAGGAAAAGGAATGGTTAGCTCTGTATCATGATAATGTGACTGAGTGGAAAATCAGGTTATAGTGCCGGCATCCTGGTCTATCAGTGGGGCAGCACTATAAATTAAAGTAGCCATGAGTGTGCACTGTCACAGTCGGTACCCATCCTGATATGACTTGGTCTCTCAGTGGGACAGCGCTATGAAGTTGCCCCGAGTGTGCACTGTCTCAGGTCAGTACCAATCCTGATATGACCTTACATGTTGCCTGGATGTAAAACTCAAACAAAGAAAGACAAGTTCAATTATCATCCGATATTGTTAACAGTTAACCTGAATTGAAGTTACCACTTTATTTCCCCACCACAATATTCTTCTTTTTTTTGTCACACCAACTTGGTACCCAACTACTTCATTCATCTTGCAGACTTCGGTCTGTGGAAAGCAGTTTATTCATCAGAACATAAATAATTGTCAGTGCTGAGGCACTGGTCGTACATTAATTACATTGTAATGGAGAGCGGCAGTCAAGTAATGAAAGCAGTCTTTGTCGCATCGCGACCGACAGCATGATGATGATGATGAGGTAGCTGTGCGGGTACCTAAGTAGGTCATAGCAGTAGATTAAGCCCTAGTCACACCTACCCGGATCAGAGGCCGGACGAGCCCCGGACCGTCATAGCACTAGCAGTAGCAGTAGCAGCGAAACATCCCCGGACCACCCCCGGACGGGCTACGGTCCACCTCCGGACTACCGTATAATATTATGACCGGACGCGGTGGCCAAATCGGTAGAGCGCGGTTCCCAGTCGAGTCAAACCAATGATTTAAAAAAATGCACACTTGTCGCTTCCTAGCCTGGCGTTCGCAATTAATAGGGGAAGGACTGGTTAGCTCAGTGTCAGGATACTGTGACCTGAGTGGGATATCAGGTCATGGTGCTGGCGACCTGATTTCCCAGTGGAGCAGCACTATAAAGTTGCCATGAGTGTGCACTGTCACAAGTGGTACTTGTCCTGCATAGTATCTTTAAACTTCGCAGATTGTACATAGTTGTGTTGATTTTTATTGAATTTTATTTTGGATAAACAATTTTTTTTTTACAATTATTCTTTTTACTAAGAAATATTATTTATTCATCGACTTATCATTTTGTTGTAAGAACTCCGTCTCCTCGGTCGACGTGAAGATTGAGGTGCCCGACTGCTCGACTGTAAGTTTGATGATGCCTGGGCTCTGCTGAGACTGAAAGTTAGCGAGTTGTTGTCGCGTTGATTGATGATTACTGTTTTAGTGTGGTCGATGTTGTCACTTAGTCCTGGCGCAAACAGGCCTGCCTGCACCAACTTCTCTGCTTGTCGTAGTACCAGTAGCGGTTGACAAATGACCATCTTTAAATCCAGTTTGGTAAGGCGTGAGGCAGAGCCAGGTGAGGAGGAAGAAGCCTGGTGGCAGCACCACGTGAGGCAGAAGGCCTGACCAGTCGCTTGAGTAGATGATTGTGATTAGTTGTGTAGTGTCAGTTGTGTGTGTGTGTGTGTGTGTGTGTGTGTGTGTGTGTGTGTGTGTGTGTGTGTGTGGAATGTGCGCGTGCGTGTGTGTGGCATGCGTGTGTGTGGCATGCGTGTGTGTGGTACGCGTGTGTGTGGCACGTGTGTGTGGCATGCATGTGTGTGTGACACTCGTGTGTGTGACACTCGTGTGTGTTGCACGCTTGTGTATGTGGCATGCGTGTGTGTGGCACACGTGTGCTTGCTCGCTCGCTCTATAATCTATTATGGTAACAATGTGGACAACATTTTCAAACCACATCAATCTGAAAATGGATTGCATTTTTGGAAAGAGCTTTGAAAATCATATAAGAAAATCCAACAATCATGTCAGTCGGTTGATTATTAAGGGTGCTAGAGCTATTTCAATATCGGTATGAGGGGTAATTTTCTACCTTCGTTGTTTTAATGCTTTAGCATTACAAGTGTGTGACCCAAAATCTAGATTGTTAGTCATTTTTTGTTCTAACTTTCTAAATAATCTATATATCTAAATGAGATTTTCAGTGTAAGTAGATGCCTATCTGCTCTGCCGATTCCACCCATTAAAATAAAAGTAAATGCATAAATTAGTGACATATTTGTGGATTTTCGGTCGTCATTGAAATGATTGATCTTATAACACTGAAAATTTGGGGACCTAGCAAAGTACCTTTTCGACCTTACACCATCATGAAACTTCACACAATGGTCAATTAATAACAGATTTAAATGTCTGCCTACTTTTTAAAGCTACCCAAGATGTATAGAAGGTGGAGTTAGAGCGTTGAAATCAAGTCAAATCTTCTGAATACGCACAAACACGGAAAACATTAACAGATTTGCAAATTGTGAACAAAAGGTTGTAGGGGGACATTTTATCTATGTCATAGGCTAAAATTCCTGAGGATAGCCTATAAGAGCCAATGAAAATCAAGCATTTTGGAGCACCCCTCTGCTATCAGACAGTCCATTCCAGGAACACTTATTTGGCAGAAAACGGCCGTGCACATACCTAATTATGGGCGATAATACAGTCACAACAAGACAGTGGAACGCTCACCGAGGATAGTCTACTGACTGATCTCTGGAATATGTGTGTGTGTATATATTTATGCGTGTGTATATATATATTTTTTTTACTAAAGTGTATTTTATTCATCGAATAATATCTCTTGTCAGCGCCAGAATCAGAAATAGCATTACAAATTTCTGTCACAGATGTAACCAGTGGTGTCTGGATGCCACACAAATATTGTACACTAATTATTCAGTGAATAAAGCATGGCTGGGAATTACTTTTTTTTTAATCAATATAAGCCCTACATATTTCTGTATTTTATGCCATGATTAATATGCTTCTAAGTATGAAATTATTTAATTCTGCTTAGATTTTTTATTAAGCAGACCGTGGTGTCCTAAGCATGTGTTACATCTGAGCAACACATGTTATACTGCCATAAGAAATAGCTTAATCACAGACTACACCTTTATTTTTTTATCTCATCAATTTATATTTTACATATACCGGGCATGGTGCCCGAATCGGTAGAGTACAGGCCTCGCGTGCGGAAGATCGGGACTTCAGTTCCTGGTCGAGTCAAACCAATGACTTAAAAATTGATACTTGTCGCTTCCTAGCCTGGTGCTCGGCATTATTAGGATAGGGAAAGGGCTGCTTAGCTCAGTGTCAGGATAATGTGACTGATTGGGATATCGGGTCATGGTGCCCGCAGCCTGATTTCCCAGTGGGGCAGCACTATAACATCGCCATGAGTGCGTACTGTCACAAGTCCTGATATGAACTTAGATGTTACTAGGACGTAACACATCAACAATCAGACAAACAAATATATTTTACATAGATGTAAATTGGAGATTTCCAGCTTTAATTTGCAACCAACAAATGTTAAAAATTCAAATATTAGATTTTAACTCTCCATGTGGCACTTCTGGCCTGTTTTCAGGAGAGTGAACCATATGTGTGTATTTATGCGTGTGTGTATATATATATATGTGTGTGTGTGTATTTGTTTTTTGTATTATTGTTTGAACTTGCAATAGATGTAAATATTTCTACTGAGTCTGATTTGTAATGTGTGATTGGGGTGCGCTTTAGTTTACCTTGTTTCAATCTCCTTCATGGGAGTGCTGGTGTGTCCTGTTGTGTAATGTGTTGTAACGATGACGACAGCAACTCATCATTTGTTGTGAACTTGTTGATGAGTCCAATTTGTGCTCTGAATTTGTGGTGGCACGTTGGACATGTGTGTGTATTTGCCGTCAGAGAGTCTGGTAGATGAAGGATACAATCTTTTCTCTGCTGACGCTTCTGCTTAGCTTGAGATATAGGATCAGTTTCAAACTGTGTTGTGCCTTTATGAATAGAAGCACGCCATGAACTCCTGTCTTTGGCTACTATATCCAAGGTTGTAGTGTTGACATTACATTTCTTCAGGTTGTATTTAGGGTAGTCCTTGAATTTTTCTTTGACCACCTTGATTTCTACATCCTTTTACAAGTTTGCAGTAGAACAGAGCTTCTGGTATTCTATCCTCATCCATGCGAATCAATAGAACAGATGTACACTCAATGTGGTCACCGGACACAGCGGCCGAATCGGTAGAGCCTAGGCTTCCCGTGCGGAAGGTCATGACTTAGAATCCTGGCCAATTCAAACCAATGACTTACAAAATTGATACTTGTCGCTACCTAGGCAGGCGCTCGGCATTAATACTTAATAGGAGAGGCCACGGACTGGTTTACACAGTATCAGGATAATGTGATTGAGTGGGATATCGGGTCATGGTGCCAGCAACCTGGTCTCAAAGTTGGGCACCACTATAAAGTCACAATGAGTGTGCACTGTCACAAGTCGGTACCCATCCTGATATGACCTTAGATGTTGCAGGGACGTAAAACAACTACAAACGAACAAATCTTGCCATTCGGGGGCTAGGGTGCTAACCGTTACACTACCGGGGCTAGCGTGCTAACCGTTACACTACCAAGTCTCCCTGATTCAGTCACGATATCCACACTTACCTGTATATGTCCTTGTCTGACAGGTCAGTGCAGACTAATTATAGTTTATTGCCTCGCACTCTGCGTTATTACTAAAGCCCTGTTCACACACGGGCGTTAATTCGCCTCAACTAGTTCGCCTTATCTAGTTCGACTCACATTCGCCGTATGGACGCGACGCTGAAGCGAATTAGGGCCAAGTCGACTCATCTAGTTCGCCTCAAGTAGACCGCATAGCAAGGTAGTTTATATGAAGCGAACTAGCTTAAGTCGGCCTATCTTGCTTGTGTGGACAGTAGCGGTTTACTTGAGGTGGTTTAAGCACGTCACATGCATGCGCAGTCGAGTGCTGAGTTTGTTGATTTTCCGGTCGATCAAAAGCGCATATTATATAATTTGGTTGTTTGTTTGTTGTTTTACGTCCTAGCAACATCTAAGGTCATATCAGGACGGGGTGGTCTATGAAACAGCTAGCTGTGCACAGATATTTTTTTCATCATTTATTTTTAGGTTTTCACTGCCCAGCAGAAGTTTTGATCGTTCCAAAACAATACGATTCAGTCGATACATATCTAGGTCAAAACCACACAATCTTGTGGTGACGTCGACTAACCGAAACTGGCGCTGGTTAGGATGGACGCGCTCATGCGCAGAAATCGACTTCCGCTTTAAACCTCCCCAAGTACTGCATGTGTGTACTCGACACACTTTCATGCCTAGTTCGCCTCATCTAGTTCACCTTATCTAGTTCGGCCTAAAGTTGTGTGTGTGAACACGGCTTAATACAAGTATAGGACAGCCTCTGATCTCGGCGAATTTGGGGGCTGCGCGGAGTCTCTCTCTGGAAACTCCGGCGTCCAGACTCCAATGACCATGTGGTCAGGGTACTTGTCCAGGGACAGGGTATCGGTGCCGGAGGTTCTGTCTACCTGGTAGAGGGCCCTTTGGGTCTCCCTGGCGTCTCCATTGTAGAGAAAGAGCGCAAGGAAATGCTTGGGGTGGTGGGAGTCAGGGTGGAACTCTGTGGGGGAGTTCTTTTTGGGGGGGGGGGGGGGGGGGGGGGCAGGATTTTTGGTCCAGCGGACCACGGTGGACCATTTGGCATCTACCAGGGGTGGTTCATTGAATGAGGAAGGGGTGGGGGCGCTGGTGCCCGGGATGGGGGAGTTGGGAGGGGTGGTGGGGGTGGTGGAGGCTGCAGGAGGTCCGCGGTGGGGTTAGAGCTTTTCCCGTTTCCCTTGCCTTTCCCGGTGGGTTTTGGGGCATTGGGTTTGGCGTCGCTGGAGCTGCGAAAAAACATGCTATTGACAACCCATATATAGCGAAGCATCAGTGGAGTATGATGATGCGCGTTGGCAGTTATCTAATACTGAAGTTAACAACGCATGCGGTTATGTGACTCAAAATGGATGCGACTCTGGTCGAAGTGACCAAAGTTAGTAAAAAAAAAAAAACATCTAAATTAATATGAAATGTGTACGGTAGGCACAAAATAACATACATGCGAAGCATCAGTGGAGTACGTTGATGCACGTTGGCAGCGCCGATTAACAGAGGAGTAGTGATCTGAACGACCCTAAAACTTAACCACCGTTTAGTATTATATATAGATAAGGCCAATCACACAGGTTCAAAATCACTTACTAAAATTCTTAGTCAATGGAACCTTTGTGATGCTTTCTATGGAGATTTCTATTACAATGCACTTCTATATAATCGTTCTCTATAATTACTGATATATATTTAGGGATAATAACAAAATAATATTTATATACTTCTATATAATCCTCTATAATCAGTTATATATATATTTAAGGATTAAAAAAATGCATATACTCGTATATATATGTGTGTGTATATATGTAATATTATTTGCTAGTATCATTAAATATGGTTCACTTTATTTAATAAAGAAATCATTTTGTCTTTTCAAATTTACCATTATTTAACAACAGTTCTAAGGATTTTCTTTTTTGTTCCTTAATATTGTCATTTTCTCTTGTACAAAAGTAGGAAATTTTACCCGATGCATATGTATTAATGAGATGTTTTAAAAAAAAGGTATCTTAGAGTTGCATAGTCCGATGGGTTTGAGTTTCTGTTATTTTCTTAGCTAAATATCATAAGTTGATCATTATATTCTACATTACTTTAGTTTGAAGTAACTGATTTAAAATGACTATAATATATAATGTACCTTACTTTAGTTTAAAGTAACTGATTTAAAAAGACATACGTCTAATGTACCTTACTTTAGTTTGAAGTAACTGATTTAAAATGACTATTACGTATAATGTACCTTACTTTAGTTCGAAGTAACTGATTTAAAATGACTATTATGTATAATGTACCTTACTTTAGTTTGAAGTAACTGATTTAAAATGACTATAACGTATAATGTACCTTACTTTAGTTCGAAGTAACTGATTTAAAATGACTATAACGTATAATGTACCTTACTTTAGTTCGAAGTAACTGATTTAAAATGACTATAACGTATAATGTACCTTACTTTAGTTCGAAGTAACTGATTTAAAATGACTATAACGTATAATGTACCTTACTTTAGTTCGAAGTAACTGATTTAAAATGACTATTATGTATAATGTACCTTACTTTAGTTTAAACTAAGTGATTTAAAAAGACATACATCTAATGTACCTTACTTTAGTTTGAAGTAACTGATTTAAAAATACATGTATAATGTACCTTACTTTAGTTTGAAGTAACTGATTTAAAATGACTATAACGTATAATGTACCTTACTTTAGTTTAAACTAAGTGATTTAAAAAGACATACATCTAATGTACCTTACTTTAGTTTGAAGTAACTGATTTAAAATGAATTACTTATAAGATATTTAAGTTGTAATCATGCAGCATTAACTTCGGGGTGCTTATTAAAACTGAACCCCACCTCCCATAGCCTTCAGCAGTAACCGGAGATGTTATATTAAAATGGACTTAGTAGCAACAAATGCTGAATAAGTGCACCGGTATCTTTTTGTTTTGTTTTTTTGGATACAGTATTTATTCTGGAGTTGGATATGTAAAGAAGCAAATCTAGACAGAGTGCTTCGCTTTTGAAAAGATTTGATAGTTTGTATCGGACTATGCAGTTTAACTATTGTTGTTGTCTTTTCCTGAAGAGTATACAATTTTACCCTATACTCTATGTATAAAAAAAAACTGACTTAAAAAGTTATTAAAAAAAAAAGCCCACATGAAGTAAGAACTCGCGATTTTCTATTTTCCAAAATATATGTGAAACTTTAAATTCTCCTCAGGAATGTGCGCAACTTGGACAGAGTCTAAATTTGCCAGTTCGTCCCAAAGTGAGTTCACCTCTCTAGGCATGCCTCGCACTCATCTCTAGATAGTTTCCTTTCCACTTTCACAAACGTTGGTCAGTCGTCTGCTAGTCAGTCGTCTGCAGAGGCCCTCTAGTTTGCATGTTTCGCATGGAGTGTCGCTTCTTAGCTTCTCTACATTTTGCATGTTTTGCATGGAGTGTCTCTTCTTAGCGTGTCTACAATTATACTTCCAGTACTTTTGACCCTCATTTTGCATCTTCTTTTGACAACTTTAGGTTTTTGTTTCGCAATATGGAACAATGCAGCATATTGGATTTTACAATCTGCGCACATATTTGTGGCGAGTCTATTTATCAAGATTGATTGATTTTTTTGAATGCTTGCTGATGGTTTAACGCCGTGCCGGCAAGGAGGGCCATACTCATGGCGAAAAGCGAGTGGTATCTATGCTCGGTCAGTCTTGTCAATCACATTCACATGCCTACCTTGAACTTTACACAAAACTCTGAAATGGTGTTCATTCATGTCAAATGATAGCAAAATTGATAAAGAACTGCGCTTTCGCCCATGTGTAAAGTGATATCTTTTGTTTATAAGTCGAAGACTTTGTGAGTCTTGTTTATGATTAAGCACGAATAAGGTCTATGAAGCATGTTTGAGATAGCATGAGCCAATGATGATGCACACATTAAAAGTAGCACATTTCTTTCAAAGAAATAACAAATTCCCTAATTTCACTGAACCCAACATTGTAGCGATCTACTAAGCCTGTGTGGGGAGAGTGTTCGCCAATTGCTTGTCGCAAGTCAATAGGAGAAAGCCCGTCCTGATATGATCTTAGTTGTTGCTAGGACGTAAAATAACAAAAAACAAACAAAAAGGAGGAGGCTTTAGCCGCAGGATATATTTAGATTATTCATCTTGCACATTCCCCATTAACTTTTATCTCAAATTTTTATCTTCCTTGGCCACATTTTCTTTTTATAATTGAAAGCTTTTAACTTCACAAGTGCCTTTTGACTCATAATTGATTGCATGCTTTTACATTCTTTGTCAAAGCGATGGTTGAATAATAATAATAATATGCCAGAATACAAGTCAAACACTTCTTGCTGTGATTACGGCCATTTGCTTGCAATATGGTGCTAAGCAACCACCGATCAATCAATCATTGGACACTGAAGTATACAAACAGGTTCACCAGACGGGGTGGCCGAATGAGTTGAGCATCCGTCTCCTGTTTTGGGAGATTGGGGGATCCGAACCCATGGGTTCATGTGTTCGAACCCTGGTCGAGTCAAACCAATGACTTAAAGATTTATACTTGTCGCTTCCTAGCCAGGCGCTCGGCATTATTAGGATAGGGCAAGGACTGGTTGGCTCAGTATCAGGATAATGTGACTGAGTGGGATATCAGGTCATGGTGCTGGTGGCCTGGTCTCCCAGTGGGGCAGCACTATAAAGTCACCATGAGTGCGCACTGTCACAAGTCAGTACCCATCCTGATATGACCTTAGATGTTGCTAGGATGTAAAACAAACAAACCACCCAAACAGGTTCTGTTTTACTGTTGAGTACTGGTTCACCCCCAGAGTCCTCCATTCTGGATCAAAACTATGAAAGCAAACTCCCGGAGAATAGTTCAAGTGTGATGTTGATGATGACACTTGCGTTTTGATAATGCTAAGTGTTGACGTTGTTTTCAGGAATGCGAATTTTCCACCAATCAACAGTTTCCTGCCTTTTTAGGTCTGACCTGTGCTCATCCCTGCTATGCAGAAGGATGAGAATTCTCTGCCGATCGGCGGTTTCCAAACTTTTGGGCAATGGGCACCAATTGGCGGTTTCCCGACTTGTTGGCAATGACCCGCCATTTTAGATCGGACCTGTTCTCGTCCCTGGGTTTTACATATCTGTATGCTAGTCCTCGTGGGTGATGACATGATTTCAAACGGACCTTTTTCTTTGGTTTCGGCTTACGCTTATTTATTATTACGTTGACCCACGAGGAATATGTATTGGTATTGTTTTAAATAAAGTTTTTTTTAATCATGTTTTATTATTGCACATATATTGAATTCTGATATTCCCTATTGAACTATATTCAGGTAACTTCAGGAATCGTTTTAAATAACTTCTTTTTAAAAAACTCATGTTTTAATATTGTACATATATTGAATTTTGTTATTCTCTATTGAACTGTATTCCGGTTACTTCGTACGGAACTAGTGCCATTCGACCGAGCAGAAGGCACCTGTGTCTTAAAGTTGCATAGTCCGATGGTTTTGAATTTCTGTATTTTTCTGAGACAAATATATTAGATCGATCACTAGTATCTACTTTACATTAGTTCAAAGTTACTTTTATTTTAAATGGTAAACTTTTGAGATATTTTGAGTGCAAACATGGAAAATTAGTTTTGGCAAGCTTGCCAAAACTCTGACACCATAGACTTCTGCAGTAACAGGTTCTGTTAAATTGACTCAGTATTGCCTTCTACACAGAAACAAATCCTTAATAAGTGCATCAGTATCTAACTTAGATATGTAAAATCAAATCTAGATAATTGGTTTGGTTTTGAAAATTTGATATTTGATCGGACTATGCAGCTTTAATAGATCACGTGTGCAGTATACAGATGGACGATCAATATCTAGTGTGGTTTGGTTTAATTTTGCCACTGTCTTCTAAAAATCTGTTTGGCTGTTTATTTATCTATCGGGCACATTAGGCAATGTTTACATGTAGACCTGTCAGTGGAAGTGTAGTAGTCCCGACATGAGACCCACTAGATAAAAGATTCACCCGTGTAATACTTTGTCGTACATGGGTGAACGACAACGTAGTGTACATACGGGCGAAAATAGCTTTAGTATGGAACAGGAAGTAGAATGCCTACCTCCAGTATCAAATGGCTACTAATATTGGCACAGAGTTGGTGAAATGGGAGAGAATGCAAAAAGACAAGATGGCGGCCATAGAACGCCGTCGATTTCACCTTTAAATTCTATTAAACTATATGTTTTATTATATTTTTCAACTCAAAGGTAGCGGGGAAATATTAAGACATATAAAAAGAATAATTGTTGCTTCTTAAGTTCTGGATTTAGGCTCTCATTTCATTTCCCCGGTTTTTCGATAGCTTTTATATAGGGCTGGTATTCACCCGTGTACTGCTAGTACAGGGTGAATCCTTTATCTAGAGGCCCACCAGCATGTGGTAGCGGTAGAGACTACGCCGCCTACTGTTGCAATTCTACTGCGACAGGTGGCGCCATGCTTACCGGTCGGCCGGTGCCCGGCTGGACTGCCCCTATACTGCGTCTTGCAGGCAGCTCCTCCTACCGTCAGAGTTACCTACGACCTGCTTGGTTAGGCGGGTCACTTGCTACTGTGATGCAGCAGTAGATGGAGATCTAGCAATAAACATGGATGGATGTCATTGTTCCTCCCACGTGCACTGCAAGAGACGGCCCAGGGAGAAGCGGCCGTACGTGGCCTGCCACAGAAGGCTACACAAATTATTTAAAAAAAGAAGTCACTTACTATGTGTTTCTAAAATTGAGAAATGTTTGTGGAATTTATGTGGCATTTTGTAGACTGTATGATTATTTTTTTAACACCTGTGCAATTGTGATTTGTTTTAACAATATTATTGTTGTTTGTTTGTTTGTTTGTTGTTTTACATCCTAGCAACATCTAAGGTCATATCAGGATGGGTACCGACTTGTGACAGTGCACACTCATGGTGACTTTATAGTGCTGTCCCACTGGGAAACCAGGCCACCAGCACCATGACCTGTTATCCCACTCAGTCACATTATCCTGACACTGAGCACACTTGTCCTTGCCCTGTTCTAATAATGCCGAGCGCCTGGCTAGGAAGCGACAAGTATCAATTTTTAAGTCATTGGTTTGACTCGACCAGGGTTCAAACCCACGATCTACCAGCAAGGGAGACGGACGCTCTAACTCATTCGACCATCCCGTCTGGTCAAATTATCGTGAATACTGCATTGAAAGCTGCAGCTCCAGTTATATAAGATGGCAGGTGGCAATTGTTTGGCGTCTATAATAACCTGAATTTGTGGAGTGGGCTTGATGCAGTATTTACGGTGTCTGCATCTGACAGCAAGCGGACGCGGTGGCCGAATAGATAAAAACGCTTCCCATGCGGAACAGGCGAGTCAAACCAACAACATACTAAATTTATACTTGTCGCTACGTAGCCTGGTGCTCGACATTACTAGGATAGGGCATGGACTGGTTAGCTCAGTGTCAGGGCAATGTGACTTTAGTGGGAAATCAAGTCATGTTGCCAGCGGCCTGGTCTCCCACTCCCAGTGGGGCAACACTTATGAGTGAGCACTGTCACAAGTCAGTACCCGTCCTGATATGACCTTAGATGCTACCAGGATGTAAAACTCCCAACAAACTAACAAAAAATTGGGTTCGTACTGGTTACAAAAACCTAAAAAGTACCTACTTTTGAAAATGCAAAGATTAATTACTGAAAAGTTCTACAATTATACAAAAAGTATTATAAGTCAGTACAAATTATGGATGTCAATATATATTTTTTTAATGTTTTCTGATTCAAATTATTCGTCTTGTTTCTAAAATTGATCTTTATTTAGTTTTTTTTAAAGAAACGATATCCCGACATTTCATATGTTCTTTGTAAGTTGACATTTTGAAATAATTTCTCATGGTTACTACAGAAAAGACAATTTTGGGCCACCCTTGGCTGTCCTCCAATGATTACATTGGAATTTTTCCCCATCTGATGGACAATCGGACTAGTGAAGCATACTCAGAACCTGGAATTATTGCATGCTGAAAAACCTGTTGAATTTCTTCATTTTGGTCCTTAAAAACCGGTTTTACTGGTTCTAAGAAGTACTTAAAAAGTCATTAAAAAAGAAGCCTGAAAGAGAGTGGGAACTCTGTCACGTCGACTCTATCTGAGAATTGAACACAATGCTGCTTCTGCCATTATTATCGCATTGGACACTGACTGGAGACCAACACAGTTCATGGTATTTATAGTTGTGTAATTATTTATTTTTCTACACCACCACCTTCCATCTTCAGAATTATTTAATTCCCCCCATCCCCTGAATTTCTGCTAGTGCCTGCCTGTTTTGTGTGCATGTGTGTTTGTTGTTACAATGTTAGTTTGATCATATTTTCACCGCTTTGTCTCGTCACTTTTCTACATATGGATACATCGTTAAAGTTGCATAGTCTGATGTTTTTGAGTTTCTGTTATTTTCTGAGGTAAATTCATTAGGTTGATCGCTATAATCTACCTTACTTTAATGTGAAGTAACTTCGCCATAAACTTAATAAAGTGACTAACTTAGGAGATATTTGAAGTGTAAACATGCTAAATTAATGTTGGCACGCTTGTGAAAACTCTGACCCGATAATCTTCAACAGTAACAGGTTTTTATTAAATTGCCTTAGTTTGCCATTCTATGTTGCATCAAATGCTTGATGCCTGTGCCAGTATTTAAGTTTAGATATGTCGGTTCAAATCTAGATAACTTTTGCTTTTGACAACCTCATGCTTTTATCGGATTATGCAACTTTAAATAAGTGATGTTAAACAAATTTAGAAGAAAAGAGAATGTCCCTGTAATGACGTCAATGAATCATGTGCACTTCGCTCCACTATCATGACTGCTGTATTGGAATTAGTGTTATTCTTGTTTTCTTTTTATGGTAAAATATTTTTCTTTTTTTATTTGGTGCATGTTTATATATATTATATATATTTAATACAACTCGCTTGTCTACCAATCTAGGTATATTACGGTATGATTATCACAATGTGTTCTGCAGTTAATTGATTGATAATTGATGAATTGAATGATTTATTGATTTCTCCTCTCTGAACCTATTCTCCAGTTTGTTGTTAGGCTAGGTAAAATAAAAATACATAAAAATATTGAACTACCCAGTTAAAAAATGTTTGAGCGAAAAGATGTGATGAGAGCATTAGTTAGCTACCGCATTTGATTTACTTAATCCTATGGAAACTTCTTTCTTATCCCGACATCAACATTTTGGATCGTAAATGTCACTTGTTTTGAGCTTATTAAGGGGAGTCTAAAGTTTTCAACATTTTCACGGTCGTACGACGGGGGAGGGGGGCTGACAGTAAGGTATGACTTTTATCGTTTAATTAAGATGTTGAATTTCTTTGGCAACATTTTCTTTCTTTTTTTAATGTACATCAGGGCACCACAGCTGGTAATTGTACATTAGTTGATTAAGCCGGGGAATTTTCAGTCGCAGACAATTGGTCTTCTTCATTCCATTGCTCCTTGCCCTATACTAGCAATGCCGAATGCCAGGCGAGGTAGCAATAAGTAACCGTTTTTAAGTTACCGGTTCGACTCAACCAGGCTTTGAACCTGGGTATTTGAATCCGATCACCTACCAAAATGGGAAGCGTGCACTTAACTCATTTGGCCATCCCGTCTGAGTCTGTAGTAAAATGTTGATGTGTACTACTTTGGCGGTGATGGAGGGGGTCTGGAAAAGTAGTACTCTTTGTACTACCTTTAAAATGTTGACAACTTTGGACAGCTCCTAACAGCATACCACATTTAGTGCTGACACGTGATAATAGATCATAACAATCATGTGGGAATAAATTAAGTCATTTTGTAACTTTCTCTGGCCCAGGCTCTGGCTATAATAGTAAGTAAATGCGTATATTGTGGGAATGTTTGAGTAGAGTGTGCAATTAGACCTACTTGGAGGCCACGTCAGGATCACCTAGTGTATTACTCTAGGGTCACTACTAGTGCTGCCACCTGGTGTTAATTGTGAAAAGCATGCCTTCATATATACATAATATATTTATATGTACATAATATATAGGACTTGTTGAACATTATAATAATAAAAAAAGTCCTCCGGTGCGACTGACACTGGTCAACATCCGGGGGAGGTGAGGTGGGCGAGATGGCGCCACCGGTACAGTGTTGTATCTTACGGAGGATAACAATAATAATAAGTAATATCCCCGTATGTATCTTTATACTCACTTAACACGTTATACATCACATATACACATATATGTGTATGTATATATGTGATAAAAGCATTATGCGAGAATAAAGGTGTGGAAGGGGCATTATTATTACTGTTATTATATTGCTATTCAATATATCCATTTGGTGCAGACTACCACACCAACATGACCAGTGGCGCCACGGATCCTAACTAAGGATGCTCAACACTGTCATTCGTGCCCGAGAATTTTTTATGATATATATATATATATATATTTTTTAAATGTTGAATAAGTCCTAAAACAACTGGCGCATAATAAAAAGTGGAGAATTAAAAGTTTAGAAGAGATGGAATAAAATATTATGCAGATATTATTAGAGACTGAGATTGTTAAACATGTTTATAGGAATATTTTTCCTGGGGTACATATTATTTTTCTTATCTGTATTATATAAATAACACTTGGGCTAGTCCAACAGAGTTGAGAGCACCCCTCTACGAAAGTCACGCATGCGCAGTAATTATGAGGGCTTAGTGAGAAAATATGCATATGTTAGTAACGCGCCTAGTTCACCCTGGTGCTGACCGGATGCGGTGGCCAAATCAGTAGAGCACAGGCTTCCCGTGCAGGAGATCGGGAGTTTGATTCCGAGTCGAGTCAAACCAATGACTTACAAAATTAATACTTGTCGCTTCCTAGCCTGGCGCTCAGCATTAATAGGATAGGGCAAGGACTGGTTGGCTCGGTGTCAGGATAATGTGACTGGGTGGGATATCGGGTCATGGTGCTGGTGGTCTGGTCTCCCAGTGGGGGCAGCACTATTAAGTCGCCATGAGTGTGCACTGTCACAAGTCGGTACCCATCCTGATATGACCTTAGATGTTGCCAGGATGTAAAACTCCAATAACCAACCAACCCTGCATGCTTGGCTATGAGCACTGTCCACCCGCTGATGGGATTTTTTTTCCGCGGATTCATGGATTTCCGAGTTTTTAATAATGAAATTGGTCATTCTTGTGATATGCGCCGATCTGGTGAATGAAATATTTGGTGCTATATAGTGCAGTAAGGGCTTATTATTAAGTGTTATTGGGTATAAAGAACAGCTAAATGTATATTTTCCTCCTGAAAATATTACTTTTAAGGCCCTTAAAATGCTTAAATTGCATGAGCTTCTGGGGATGCTGTACCCTGGGCCCCCATTCAGGCTCTGCCCCGAACCCCAGCTTAACTTTCGGCTTTTTTTTTGCTGATGGCCAATCATATCCCTGTAGCACACACCCTTGTAGTTGGGATGAGTGGGGTAAGGTGGGGGTTAAGTGTTATGCTGCATCATTTTTTGTGGCATTTGGGGGGGGGGGGGGGGAGTCCATGAGAATTTTCTCCTTTTAAATTGTGTCTTCACTTATAGATAAGTGATCTACGATGTGTTATTTACACTTCAGATGGAAAAATGAAAACGGGGGAGCAATTCTTTCTTTTAATTAGACTTTAAAAAAAAATCTAACATTTGCATTCTTGATGAAGAGATAATAAAGAGGAGAGAATTACATGATGCGTTTTAGTTGAGTCCAGATCTTTGTAAGGTGATTTGTATCCAGGTAGCCAGTAGCTCCGCTTTATTTTAAGCTTCAAATTGTACACTGCATTTAAAGCGGCACCTGTAATGTTCTCGCATAACTTGTCAAGTATTTCACACAGAATGACACGAAGCACATTCACCACGCAAATGTTCCAGCGTAGTACCAGATCTGATAGCCTAATGCGTCGTAAAGTTGTATGCAGTATGAATTATGTCAACATCTTCTTTTTTTTTTAAACCTAATTATAACAGATTTATTTCAGGGAGTAAAGTGTTATGCCAAAAACCCAAATGTTCAACCAGATTTATGCCCGCTCCTCACACGCATGAAGCTATTAAAGAATCTACTCACTCCCCATGCACCTGAATAAGAACTTGAATTTAAATGCAAGGAGTGCGCAGCGGTTTCAAAAGAACTTGAATATAAATGAAAGGAACGGTATCAAAAGAACTTGAATTTAAATGCAAGGAACAGCGGTGTCAAAAGAATTTTATTGAAAGGAACAGCGCTGGCTGAATTTAACCTGGCAGATTAAAGGGTAATGCTCTGCATTAGTTAACTGACAGATTTACCTTTGTCGTCCGCAGAGTGTCACAACTGATTTAAAGGTGCCTGGTCTGGAGCGTCTTCACGTCAGTTCGTCCAATCCAAGTCTGGTGTCATTCGACGCGGACCAACCACGCCCCTCCAGTATGCCTGACAACTGGCTCACCGGTGGCCTCAACCCACGTCTCCAGGAGATGAAGCTACGTGAGGACTTCATCACCAACAGCAAGTCAGGTGTGCCTTTGTCAGTTTACCAAGTTAGGTGTATCTTCTTTGTCGGTGTACCGAGTTAGTGGTACCTTCTTTGTCAATTTACCTAGGCTGGTGTACCTTCTTTTGTCAGTTTGTCAAGTAGTCAGGTGTACCTTCTTTGTCAGTTTATTTACTCAGGTGTACCTTCTTTGTCAGTTTACATAGTCAAGGGGGACCTTCTTTGTCAGTTTACCTACTCAGGTGTCCCTTGTTTATCAGTTTGCCAAGTCTGGTGTACCTTTTTTGTAAGTTTACCTACTCAGGTGTACTGTCTTTGTCAGTTTACATAATCAGTGAAAACCTGGTTTATCAGTTTAGCTAATCAGGTGTACCTTCCCTCTCAGTTTAGCTACTCAGGTGTACCTTCTTTGTCAGGTTACATAGTCAGTGGAAACCTTCTTTATCAGTTTAACTAATCAGGTGTCCCTTCCCTCTCAGTTTAGCTACTCAGGTGTACCTTCTTTGTCAGTTTACATAGTTTACATAGTCAGTGGGAACCCTCTTTATCAGTTTACATAGTATGTGGGGGACCTTTGTCAGTTTATCTAGTTAGGTGTACTTTCTTTGACCGTTTACCAAGTCAGGTGTACCTTCTTTGTCAGTTTACCAAGTCAGGTGTAACTTCTTTGTCAGTTTACATGGTCATGTGTACCTTCTTTGTCACTTTACCAAGTCAGGTGCACATTTATTGTAAATCCTTGCGTTGTTTTTGTTATAGGCTGCATTAAATATATGGTTATTTACACAAATTACAAAAGGAGCGATCTATGCTGTGTGCAGTAAACATCTCACCATACGCTTAGAATACATCACCCTTACTAGGTACATGACACAATAAATATATAGCAAGCATGCCGTTTTGCATAAGTGATGCTTTGTACTCTCTGTTTCAGCGTACTTTCCCAAAAGAATTATGTACTTTCCAAAAATATTTTGCATATACAATTTTCATTTTGTGTATTGGTGTACTCTGGCTTAAAAGTTTGTACACAATATGCAATAATTGTATGGGTAGGCAGCACTTGACTACCATAAATTTCATTTTGGGTATTTCAGTGAAAATTAATTGTGTGTTTTTAATAAACAGATAAAAAAAAAAGTGTATTTTCCTATTTTATTTTTGGCATATGATATTTTAATTTTGCGTATTGGCATACTCCGGGGTTAAAACGCTGTACAAAATACACCTACAAAAATCATATGGGTAGGCAGGTCTGCATTGCGCGATGTAAACTGGAAATGGCGCAAAGCGCTGTGACTGGTGTGGTCATATTTGTTATAACACAGGAGGCGGTGACTGAATCGGTAGAGTGTAGGCCTCCCATGAGGGAGATCAGGAATTCGATTCCAATGACTTACAAAATTGACATTTGTCACTACCTAGCTTGGCGCTTGGTAATAATAGGATAGGGCAAGGACTGGTTAACTCAGTGTCAGGATAATGTGACTGAGTTGGATATTGGGTCATGGTACTGGTGGTCTGATTTCCCAGTGGGCCAGCACTATAAAGTTTCCATGACTGTGCACGGTCACAGGTCGATACATATCCTGATATGACCTCAGATGTTACGAGGATGTAAAATCCCAACAACCAACCAACGAATCATGTTTGTTATGTGTCGTTGTTGCAGTCCATGAGACGTTGCGCTCTTTGTGTCGAACCATCAGCACAGAGCGGGAGCGGTTGAAGCGTGCCTTAGAGCAGGAGCGCAGCTCTTCGCTTGGCTCAGTCTCCGTCCAAAGCGCTCAGTCCTTGAAGCTGGCGCTAGCTGAGGTAAGGAAACTACCACCAATATTTCTCCTTCCTATTCTTTGTGGTTCGAATCAGTGTTCGCACGTGTCGCCGAAAAGTCTTGAATTTAGATTTCTTTGGTTTGAGTACCCTCAAATGTTTTTGAATTTAACTATATTCTTGAGTGTTCTTAACCCCCCCCCCCCATCCCCTCTACCCACCTCCTGTCTGCCCTTCGAGTTTGCTCAATCTGTAAAAATTTAGTATCAATTTTTGTCGTCCACAAAATGTCACGACTGATTTAAAAGTGCCTGGTATTGTATATCTCCTTGAAAATGTTCTTGAAAATGTTCTTGAAAATGTTCTTGAGAATCTTCTTGTAATGACCCCTGGTTTAAAATATTCATTTATTAGCCGGGGAGATCTCAATCTGAGTAATTGGTTTTGGGGGTAAACATTTTTTACCGTTGACATTTTCATATGTTCATTGTTGCATAGCGTAGCAAATCTTTCAGTCAGACCCTGTCCTTATTTTCTCTGATATGACCTTAGATGTTGCCAGGGTGTAAAGCTCCAACAACCAACCAACCAACCATGGGCCCAGTTTTCATTTAGTTGTCCAGTGCTACAAAGCGCTCAGTCGGCAAGAACCTACATAGACAGGTGGGTGTGGATAGGGTGACGACGTCAGGGAGCCTAGGTGGTGTAATGGGTAGCACACTAGCCCGGAATGCAAGAGGTGTGGGTTCGAATCCTGCTCTCGGCGCAATATTTCCCCATTTTCATTACGCTCCATGACATAAGCATGGTCACCTTGTCTTAGGACCGGGCGCGATGGCCTAATCGGCAGAGCACGGACGTCGCGTGCGGAAGGTCGGGAGTTTGGTTCCCCGTCGAGTAAAGCCAATGACTTATAAAATTGATACTTGTCGCTTCCTAGCCTGATACTTGGCATTAGTATGATAGGGCAAGGACTGGTTAGCTCAGTGTCAGGAAAATGTGACTGAGTGGGATATCGGGTCATGGTGTCGACAGCCTGATTTCCCAGTGGGGCAGTACTATAAAGTCACCATGAGTGTGTACTGTCACAAGTCGGTACCTCTCCTGATATGACCTTAGATGTTGCCAGGATGTAAAACTCCAACAACCAAATCTTGTCTTTGCCAGCCGTTACAAGGATTGAACCCAGGATTACTTGTGCGGTCTCTGAGAGTTGCGCTTCGAGAGGTAGATAGATATCATTGTCGCGTTCAGTTATTAACCTAACTTTAGTTTACAATTCTTATTGAGATTGTGTTTTCCAGTTTCCTGACGCCATTAAATTTCTATCTGTTCGGGCCCGAAACGGTCAGGGGCTATCCAACATTTTCCACATGTTGACGGTCGTACAAAGCGTACTATTTTTCCAGACTCCCACCCCCCACCTTTCCGTCCCCCCCCGTCCCCCCTAAGTAGTACACATCAGTATTTAAATACTTTGTAAATACAATGTTTTAAATATCAACATTTTTATTAAATGATAAAAGTTGTACTTGACTGACACCGCCATCCCCCCGTCCCCCCCCCCCCAAATAACCTCACACACACACACCTCACACGTTTCGTACGACGTGAAAATGTTTTGAATTTAGACGGCCCCTTACCCAGACACACTTGGTATTACAGTATAAACCCATTAAACCAAACTTGAAGGAACCCAAGAAATCTGTTTGGATTAACCGATCAATGGTTTAACCGAGCTTTGACTTTGACTTGGCTTTGGCAAAAACGGGGGTGCATTATGAATGTACAATGTATGTGGACACTATGATTATTGTATTTTTATGTATATATAGTTTAACCCCATTAAACAAACCTCGGCTAAATCGAACGATCGATTAATCCAAACTTTTTTCGTCGACTTGGCAAAATACTACAGTTTATCATATAAAAAAAGTCTCAGATGACCTTAAAAACCACACGAAAGTTTGGTTTAACTGTGCCGGAAGTGGCCTGGGGCCGACATTTTGTTTGGATTAACCGATACTTTGGATTAACCAACTTTGGTTTAACCAACTTTTTTATATGATAAATGGTAGTATTTTGCCGGGCCGCCGAAAAAAAGTTTGGATTAACCGATCGTTTGGTTTAACCGAGCTTGGTTTAACGGGGTTGTACTGTTTTGGACTATTTTGAAGAAGAGAGGAAAAGCACACACAGGAACTTCTTTTATTTCCAAAGTTCCGGCAATTTTTAATGCATTCCTCCTTTTTTCAAACAAACCCCTTCTCTCTTCCGTTTCTTTCTTCTCCATTATAACAGTTAACCAATCAATCATATCAATCATATCAATCAAGGAGCATCAGTCATCAATCAAATGAACAATATGAAGAGTGGGACGATTCAAACGCCCAGCAGCTGCTTATATAGGCCTGCGCAGGACCGCAGCACATGAAGCAGCACAGCTCCGCAGCACAAGGAGCAGTATCTAGAACATACAAATTCAAGAAAACCGATCAAATAGCAATAGTCAATATTAAATAAGAAACAAGTGTATTTTCCGCTGCCTATAGATGTATAACGTTTTATACGTTCTATATTAATTACATCAGTTACTAATAACTATGACATTACATATTATTGACAGTTAAGAGGTATTTGTTTTTTAGCTGGCTCAGTGGTTTGATTACAGCCAGTCAAGTGGGTGGTGGGTGGGTGGGTTGACAAGAGATGTGTGGCTGACGGGTGTCAGTGGAAGAGTGAGGTAGTAAGGGAAGCGTGAGGCTGGAGGATGGTGAGAGAGCCTGTGATTGGCTGGGGAGGTAGGGCCCACCTGACAGGAGAAGCGGTGTGATTAACAGATAGGCATGGCTGTCTCGCTGTTCTCTCCGTGGTCATTTAACCCAACTAGAATCAGGATTGATTTAAAAATAAATAAATTCAAAAAAAGTAAATTAGAAGTTTGGGTTGATTGGTCCAGGCATTCGGACTGATGACTTCGCGCACGGGAAGCAAACACTGTACTGCTAAGCTATTCCGTCCCGTTGGTGTTTAGATAAGGTGATGTCTTAGTGCAGTCAGTTGTTCAATATGCTGTAGCGGCGCCATCTAGCGGAAAGCCACCTATGCAGTAAAGTGTGTACGTATTGCATGTTAGTTATTAAAGTTAGTGGTTTGTGTATGTTATAATCAAGGCCGGCTGAAAGTACCAGGAACTCGGGTTGTTGCACGGGCCTCCATGTGCTAGGGGGCGCCAAATATAATCCTAGTTATATTAATGGAAGGATTTGAAACTTTGACGTTGTGTTTGAGCTGGTATCATTGGCTTGTATCATGGATGAGAACAGGTCAGACCTAAAAAGGCGGGTCTTTGCCCAAAAGTTGGGAAACCGCCGATCTGCTGGAAATTCTCATCGCTGTATATATAGGACTAAAAAGGAGGGTCATTGCCTAAAAGTCAGGAAACTGCTGATCGGCGGGAAATTCTCATCCCCGTGTATAGGATTAAAAAGGCAGGTCATTCCCTAAAAGCCAGGAAACTGCTGATCGACTGGAAATTCTAATCCCTGTATATAGGATTAAAAAGGCAGGTCATTGCCTAAAAGTTGGGAAACTACCAATCCGCAGGTAATTCTCATCGCTGTATGTATAGGACTAATTAGGATTAAAAAGGCAGGTCATTGCCAAAGAGTTGGGAAACTGCCAATTGGCGGGAAATTCCTATCCCTGTATATAGGATTAAAAAGGTGGGTCATTGCCCAAAAGTCAGGAAACTGCCGATCGACGGGAAATTCTAATCCCTGTATATAGGATTAAAAAGGCAGGTCATTGCCAAAAAGTCAGGAAACTGCAATTGGCGGGAAATTCTCATCCCTGTATATAGGACTGAAAAGGCAGGTCATTCCCCAAAAGTCTGGAAACTGCTGATCGACGGGAAATTCTAATCCCTGTATATAGGATTAAAAAGGCAGGTCATTGCCAAAAAGTTGGGAAACTGCCAATTGGCGGGAAATTCTAATCACTGTATATAGGACTAAAAAGGCGGCTCATTCCCCAAAAGTCAGGAAACTGCCAATTGGCAGGAAATTCTCATCCCTGTATATAGTAGGGATGAGAACAGGTCAGACCTAAGCGGCGGGGAACCATCGATCGATGTGGAATTCTCATCCCTGTTGTATATTGTAATAAACTCTTTTTTGCTACATTTGCAGCTTTTCACCCTTGTGAAAACTTAAGACATTATACTTGTAAGGGCACCGAAGTTCAGCGTGTCTAGGACACCAGAAACCCTGAGGCCACCAATGAAATCTACAAACCCTAAAGCGATGCTGGCTTCTTCTTTTTTCGCAGGCAATGAAGCAAAATGCCGACTACAAGAACCGACTTGCAAAGATCAACGAAGCCTCAAACCTGTCAACCTCAGTCACTGTGCTGCCATCACCAGCGTTCGAGGTGAGTTCATGCGGAATGACTGGGTGCGGTGGCCAAATTGGTAGAGCGCGGGCCTCACGTGCGGGAGATTGGAAGTTCAGTTCCCGGTCGAGTCAATCCAATGACTTATAAAATTGATACGTGTTGCTTCCTAGCTTGGCCCCCGGAATTAATAGGATAGGGCAAGGGCTTGTTAGCTCAGTGTCAGGATAATGTGACTGAGTGGGATATCGGGTCATGACGCCAGCAGCCTGATTTCCCAGTGGGGCAGTACTATAAAGTGACCATAAGTGTGCACTGTCACAAGTGAATACCTGTCCTGATATGACCATAGATATTGCCAGGACGTAAAACTCCAACAACCAACTGATCATGCGGAATGAGTAGTTTGTTGTCATTGGAAAGATGTTTTTTGTTGGTGTTTTACGTCATAGCAACATCTAAGGTCATATCAGGACGGGTACCACCTTGTGACAGTGCGCACTCATGACGACTTTTATAGTGCTGCCACACTGGGAGACTAGGCTGCCAGAACCATGACCTGATATCCCATTCAGTCACATCCTGACACTGAGCCAACCAGTGCTTGCCCTATCCTAATAATGCCGAGCACCTGGTTAGGAAGTGACAAGTATAAATGTGTTTGACTTGTATTCTGTCATATTATTATTCAACCACCACTTTTACACAGAATGTAAAAGATACACAATTAATTATGTCAAAGGACACCTATGAAGTTAAAAGCTCACAAGTACAACAAAAAAAAGAAGTGTGTCCAAGGAAGATAAAAAATCTCAATAAAAGTTGATGGTATCGTTCTTCTTAAATTGATAAAACAAAACAATTTTTTTGTAAAGTTTTAATAAGCTATGTGAGGTGGCATTGTCGCAGTTCATGTCAGTGGAGGAAGGGATCCTGGTGCATGAGGACTGCAAGGGGTAAAGGCTCCTTGTAGACCAACACTGCACTTTGGCCCCCCGGCTTCACCTAGACGAGAGGTTGGACTGGCCCAGTCCAATCAATTGGCTGGTCATCCCAAGTCCTAGGGTAGATTCATGAAGAATGAATATATTTATTTATACACCAACTGTATGGATATATATATATCACACATCTATGGAAGTCATTTTCACAGTGTCTACTGACACAAAATTGATTCTATGCTTTTTCATTCTCTAAAAGTGATGGTTGAATAAAAAGCAAACAATTCTCGCCATGAATATGGCCTATACTGCGGACATGGCATAAAGAAACCACCAATCAATCATCAACCTGTCTGGTCTTGTGTCGATAGGAGCATCCGCTACTCGCTGCCACCACGTCCTGGGAAAGCACCTCGGTTGCGGAATTCTTTGACGCAGAAGAAAATCTCATCTCGAGCCAGGAGTCATCAGAGGTACATTACAACAAACTGAAGAAAGTGCTCCTCCTTTTCTTTGTACTATAGTAGTCTCAGGGTCCATATGGGGCCTGGGACCAGGCACAGTGGCCTAATATTTCATTTTGTTTGAATAATATTTTTCTGTAATAGTAATTTCTTCCTTAAAGAAAGGATATAGTGCATTTGTTGGTTCACTATAAGGGCAGTGTGGTGAGTAATACTGTTTTTCTGTACTTTTGTATGATTTAGTTTTAGTTTAAATTAAATTAAAACAAATTCAATTAGATTGCTTTAGTTGGAACTTGCGAATAGTACAGTGGCCTACAGAATCTGGCCCCATGTGGAAGGTCGCGAGTCGAAAACCTGACCAAGTCAAAGCAATGACTTACAAAATTAATACTTGTCGCTACCTAGCCTGGTGCTCGGCATTACTAGAATAGGGCAAGGACTGGTTAGCTCAGTATCAGGATAATGTGACTGAGTGGGATATTGGATCATGGTGCTGGTGGCCTGGTCTCACAATGGGGCAGCACTATTAAGTCACTGAGTGTGCACTGTCCGAAGTCAGATGGGGAGGCGGGGGTTTGTTGAGCACAGTAAGGCATTTTTGGCCACCACTCAAGAAAAAAATTCTTAGCTAAAGTGTGGGAATATACTCTAATTATGATAGCATCTTATGGTATAAAAACACAGTCCAATGAATGTTGTTTTCCAGAAATGTTAGTCTTTAGAAAAAAAGTCATTTGGCTCAAATTACCTACTCTATGGGGTAAGTTGATCACACCATCGAGTTTAGTTGAGCCATGCCGGGTGAGGAGAGCCAATTTCTAATTTGGCTCAATATCGAATTCAACACATCCAATGTATAGTTATATTATATTCCATAACATAAAGACCATATGTAGACGTGTTTTGTACATAGACACAACATCACATCGCATATAATGCACAATTAACTTAATATATCCTACATGGTCAGCAGCCAGTGAAATGAACTAAAACAGAAAGGAGATAGCCAAGCTTTATTGCTCAGGGTTTGAAGCACTATCTCCATAATTTGTCAATCAGACAGTGTAATTATCTAGAACAAACAAATGATAGACAGATTTAATTCTAACGCTTGTACAATATATTTTATGCTTCTATTATCGAACAGGATTTTCATGTGGCTATTATTGCAACTGATATTGTCATTTATGTGCCAACAAATTGTACTGAACGGCCAGAAGACCAGTGCTCTGACGCTGACAAAAGGCATTATTCGCTGAATATAAATACATTTAGTAAACAAATATTTTTTTAATTAAACAAAGTATAGCCTATGAAGCAATGCCCCTCCGCATATGTTCGAGACATCAGTGTCAATATGTAAAGTTTACTTGCTGAGTTTTTAAATATTCTACCATCTTTTAATTGGGATAAGCGAAAGTGTAGATAAATAGGGATGTGGTTTTTCCGCGGATTTCTGAGTTTTTAATCATGAAATTGGTCATTCTTGTGATTCGTGCAGATCCGATGAAAAAATATTCGGTGTTATGTAAAAGGGTAATGGCTTATTATGGAGCGCTACCGTCTATAAAGCAAGTAAAGATGTATATTTTCCTGTTGAAAATACTACTTTTAAGGCCCTAGAATTCTTAAATTGCATGAGCTTCTGGAATTTTTATTAAACTATTTTACTTCTGGCGCGAAATCTTCTTAAGCATTTTATTCTCAATTTTCTCCTCGGTTCTAATTACCGTATATTTCGAGAATCATTTGCGACCTGTATAGCTGTTTAATAATAATAAAAAAATTATATTTTAATTAAATGGTGAACTTTAAATTTTGTATGATGGGGAAACGAAAAGGTGCACACCTTTAATTGTGACCAGAACACATTTTAGTTTATCATCAGTAACCACTTCGAAATACAGTAAAACCTCTCTAAATGACCGACCTTGGGACCCACTTTAAGTGGTCCATTTAGGGAGGTGGTCGGTTTAGGGAGTTAGAATATGGTTACAATGGTATTGTTGGGACCCAAGTAAAGAGATCGATATAGGGGAGTGGTCGATCTGTGGAGGTGGTCGGTTAGGGAGGTTTTACTGTACTGTACTGTTCTAATGCTTTCTTGGGTAAATATACAGTCACAACAAGGACAGTTGAAACCTGACTTCCGGCATTTTTCCGCGACTATATATATATAAATATATATATATATGTATAAAGTCTTTGCTACAGTACAATGAGGAGACAAGACAAGGAAGTGGGTTGAGATGATATATTCTCTGGCTTAGGGGATATAATGCCCTAGCCTAATTCATTTTTGTTAAATTCCAGTGCGTGAGTGACAGTATTCGCGGCACTGGGGGTTGGTGGCACCACCTGTCCCACCCAGGGGAGGGGGTCACCCATAAAGTAGTACACAACATCAGGGTGGCCAGTAGGGGATATTCCCTTACGTGCCTTTATACTCGCATAAGTTTTATACATCACATATAGATTCTTCCACTCATATTGAACACCTATGTTGCAGGGTTCTGATGAAGACGTATTCAGTGACATCTCCGACACGGAAAACACACCTGCACCTAGCTGTAAGCGACACTTTTATTCAATCATCATTATCATCACCATCATCATCAATCCCTGTGGGTGTGGAAGATCGGGAGTTCGGGTCCCAGTCGAGTCAAATCAATTACATAAAAATTGATAATTGTCGCTTCCTAGCCTGGCTTTCGCCATTAATAGGATATGGCAAGGACTGGTTAGCTCAGTGTCAGGATAATGTGACTGACTGGGATATTGTGTCATGGTGCCAACTGCCTGATTTCCCTATGGGGCAGCACTATAAAGTCGCCATGTGTGCGCACTGTCACAAGTCGGTACCCGTCCTTATATGACCTTAGATGTTGCTAGGACATAAAACAATAACAAACAAACAAATCATCAATCCCTTAACCGCGAGGGTCGTTGGGGCCCCACAGATGACCACAACCAGGTTTGTCCCTTTGTCCCTGTTCTCCACTGCCCTCTGGAACTTTGCCCACTCACAAATATTGCCCAATTTCCATCCCTATCACCCACCCACCCACCTTCGTATTCGAAGGTCTCTTCCTGTGATTACACCGGTGCAGGATGTGCCCTTGATATGGACAATTCACGTATTTTATTTTACCCCAACCTCCACCCCTGGCCGTCAGAGTCGAGGCAAACACACAAATTGGCACTTATCGCTACCTCTCCTCAGGGCCGTATTATCCATAAAGCTGACTAGGCTGAAGCCTAATGCCAAGTACACACCTACCGTTTACGATTCGCGCACTAAAACTCGCGACTCGACCCGACCCGCTTAAAACTGAAAACGGGCCGATTCATTTTTCGAATCGCAATCGTAATCGGCCCGTTTTAGCCCTGAAACTGAGTTTTTAGTCGGGAATCGCAATCGCTAGGTGTGCTAGGGGAGTGCACACCTCACGACTTTTGGGGAGTTTTAGATCGTATACGGTAGGTGGGTGCGGAAAAACTGTAGGTGTGTACCTAGCATAAGGCCCACACAGGAAATAGGAGCCTGTAAATCCTTTTTAGTTTTAAAAGGTCTCCATCGTAAGAACTGTCCCATGGGCAGGAGACCCGCAACATGGATGTATGGCTATGTACTGCGGCCTAGTGGCTACCGTATGAGGGTCAGGCTGTTAGCGGTAGTGGGGTGAACGGTTGAAGTACCGTAGGGGGGGGGGGGCGAAGTACATAAAAGCCTAGGAGTTCGGCCATGGGTTAATACGGCCCTGCCTATCCTGGAAATGAGCATTCATAGGATAGGGCAGTAACAGGGGGGGGTGGGGGGATCTCATCATGGGTGGGTCATGGTATCGTAGTGCAATACATGGGTTGTCATAAGCCGTGTTCACACGGGCAAACTCTAAAGCGAATCAGCCAAGGCGGATAGCAGGAGTCGAATTAGCCGCCCATTCACACGGGCACTACTTGGGCCGGAAGTCGATATCTGCGCATGAGTAAGTCCAGTCTGACCAGCGCCAGTTTTCGGTTAGGCGACGTCACCAGGAGAGTGGGTTCGACCTAAATATGTACATACTGAATCATATTGGTTTGGAACGGCCAAAACTTCTGCTGGGCAGTGAAACCCTAAAAATAAATGATGAAAAAAATATCTGTGCACCTCTAGCACATTCATAGACCAAATTATATAATATGCGCTTCTGATCGACCGGAAAGTCAACAAACTAAGGTGTCGACTGCGCATGCGTGTGAGGTGCTTAATCCGCCTCAGTGCGTCCACACGAGCAAAATAAATCGATTCACAGAAATCGACTCACGTAATCGACCTCCACAGGTGGTTTACAGTATCCGCATCACAGAAATCGATTCAGCCCTAATCCGCATCAAACGCCCGTTCACACGCGAAATGTGCGTCGAACTAGGCAAGTCGATTTCTACGAATCGATTTACATTGCCCGTGTGAACACGGCTATAGTTAGCTGTTTTACATGAAATAATCGAATTGGCACTTAAACCTTAATTATTATGGATTTGTTAAGAGTTGTATAGTCTAATGGTTTTGAACTTTTGTAATTTTCTGAGGTAAATGTTGATCGTCACAATCTACCTTATTTTAGTTTCAAGTAACTTTGCTTTAAAATGACTAACTTCGGATATATTTCAAGTGTAAACATGACAAATTAATTTTGGCATGCTTGTCAAAACTCTGACCCCCCATCGGTTTTTAGTAGTAACAAGTTCTATTAAATTAACTTGCTGTGCCCTTAGCCAACTACTTTAATAATAAGGACACGAGTATATATAGTTGGATGTACGTTCAAATCTAGATCTAGTTTTGCTTTTGAAAATTGAGTTGGTCCGGGTTGCGTGTAGCCGGCCTGAGTCGTATTTACTCGGGCGGAGTCGTGTGCAGTCGGGCGGAGTCGTGTGTAGTCGGGCGGAGTCGTGTGTAGTCGGGCGGAGTCATGTGTAGTCGGGCGGAGACGTGTGTAGTCGGGCGGAGTCATGTGTAGTCGGGCGGAGTCGTGTGTAGTCGGGCGGAGTCGTGTGTAGTCGGGCGGAGTCGTGTGTAGTCGGGCGGAGTCGTGTGTAGTCGGGCAGATTCGTGTGTAGTCAGGCGGAGTCGTGTGTAGTCGGGCGGAGTCATGTGTAGTCGGGCAGAGTCGTGTGTAGTCAGGCGGAGTCGTGTGTAGTCGGGCGGAGTCGTGTGTAGTCGGGCGGAGTATTGTGTAGTCGTGTGTAGTCGGGCAGAGTCGTGTGTAGTCGGGCGGAGTCGTGTGTAGTCGGGCGGAGTCTTGTGTAGTCGGGCGGAGTCGTGTGTAGTCGGGCGGAGTCATGTGTAGTCGGGCGGAGTCGTGTGTAGTCGGGCGGAGTCGTGTGTAGTCGGGCGGAGTCGTGTGTAGTCGGGCAGAGTCGTGTGTAGTCAGGCGGAGTCGTGTGTAGTCAGGCGGAGTCGTGTGTAGTCGGGCGGAGACGTGTGTAGTCGGGCGGAGTCATGTGTAGTCGGGCGGAGATGTGTGTAGTCGGGTGGAGTCATGTGTAGTCGGGCCGAGTCGTGTGTAGTTGGGTGGAGTCGTGTGTAGTCGGGCAGAGACATGTGTAGTTGGGCCGAGTCGTGTGTAGTCGGGCCGAGTCACGTGTAGTCGGCCCGAGTCACATGTAGTCGGCCTGAGTCACATGTAGTCGGGCCGAGTTGCGTCTAGTCGCGGTGGGTTAGCGCTGACTTCCATGAGCTAGGCTTACCACCCTAACGCAGTCCTGATATGACCTTATAGGTTGCCAGGACGTAAAACTCCAACAAGCAACCTTCCTAACTGAGCTACGTGATGCCCTTTCAGCTGACGAGGGCCTTCAGATGAAGGACCTTCAGACTGGACGCCGGTCTCGACTTCCGGTGCCGCGCCCCGACATGGGTGACGTCTCCCTGTGGGGCCTCCTGTGTAAGAACATCGGCAAGGACCTCTCCAAGATCTCCATGCCCGTCACGCTCAATGAACCCCTCAACACGCTGCAGGTGAGCCGCAATGTCGTCTGCTGTTTACTGAATGTCTATGCTGTTCACTGAATGTCGTCTGCTGTTCACTGAATGTCTCTGCTGTTTACTGAATGTCTCTGCTGTTTACTGAATGTCGTCTGTTCACTGAATGTCTATGCTGTTTACTGAATGTCATCTGCTGTTCACTGAATGTCATCTGTTCACTGAATGTCTCTGCTGTTTACGGAATGTCATCTGCTGTGCACTGAATGTCATCTGCTGTTCTCTGAATGTCTTATGCTGTTCTCCAAATGTCATCTGCTGTTTACTGAATGTCGTCTGTTCACTGAATGTTGTCTGCTGTTTACTGAATGTTGTCTTCTGTTCACTGAATGTCATCTGCTGTTCTCTGAATGTCATATGCTGTTCTCTGAATGTCATATGCTGTTCTCTGAATGTCATCTGCTGTTTACTGAATGTTGTCTGTTCACTGAATGTTGTCTGCTGTTTACTGAATGTCGTCGTCTGTTCACTGAATGTCATCTGCTGTTCTCTGAATGTCATTTGCTGTTCTCTGAATGTCATTGCTGTTTACTGAATGTTGTGTACTGTTCACTGAATGTTTTCGGCTGTTTACTGAGTGTTGTCTGTTCTCTGAATGTTGTCTGCTGTTCTCTGAATGTCATTTGCTGTTCTCTGAATGTCATCTGCTGTTTACTGAATGTCGTCTGCCATTCAGTGAATGTTCTCTGCTGCTTACTGACCTCGTCTGCTGTTCTCTGAATGTTGTCTGCTGTTTACTGAATGTCATCTGCTGTTCTCTGAATGTCGTCTACTGTTCACTGAATGTTGTCTGTTGTTCTCTGAATGTCATTTGCTGTTCTCTGAATGTCGTCTGCTGTTTACTGAATGTCGTCTGCCGTTCAGTGAATGTTCTCTGCTCTCTTCTCTGAATGTCGTCTGTTTTTATTGACAAGGTATTTACTTTGCCCATAACGTATAAGCTCCCGTGAGGGTGCTTGTCTTGGTCTGGTCCCTCGCCCAGGAGTGTTTACCTGTTTCTGCTCAGGCCAGCCTTTTGTGATTTTGGGTGTTAGTAGCCTGTGTTAGGTTTTTTGTATTTTTCCAGAGTTTTGTCTAGCCTGAGTAGGATACCTTAGCCTACTATGTACTCTTCTGTACTTCAATTGAGAGAATCTTGGTTAGAACAACAGATTAGTTATTAGAGATATTGTTTCCTAGTGAATTGTGTGTACTGATTAGTGAAAGCTGTCACAAGTCGGTTCCCATCTTGATATGATCTTAACTATTGCTAGGACATAAACCCTAATGAACAACAAGCTATTGCATATATTGTTAATGCCTGTCATTGTTAACAGGCCAGCGAGTGGGCAACGTAAAAATCACTTTTTTATGTCGAGATACGTCGAAATTCTCAGCGTTTCAGGGCCAAATTGGACATCAGTGCAACGTAGTGGCAATAGAACATCAACAACAAAAAATGGCCGAACGTATGGCTAACGAGCCTCCAGCGCGCGCGGCATCAGCCTAGCGAAAACCTAGCGATGGCTTAACGTAGGACTCGCATAATTATGCCTGCCCTAACGTAGCTATGTGTGACCCTGACGTAATTTGTAATGTGAGTCGATGTCAGGCCCACGAGTGAGCAGTGTCAGTCTAACGACAGTCCAGCGTGCTCAGCGTAAGGGCAGTGAGCGCTCAACGCACTCGACGTGAGCGTAACGGATGCCTTTATATACTCGAAGGCAAAATGTTTGCATCACGTTCACACCAGGTTCACACCACATTCACAGCACATTTGCTTACGTTCAAAGAACGTTGGTGCACGTTACATATGTTATGCGCGCGCCAGCCGTTCGTCAACTACGTCGAATATGTAAAGACATGTTGGACTAACGTTAGACACACGTCAGAGACATGTTAGACCTACGTCGAGATACATTAACACCACGTTGTCAGCGCACAGGCTGCACGTTCCTCCAGGCTCTCCGTCAGTCTACCGTAGCTCAACGTAGACCGATGTACCGCAAATGGATGTCTAACGTATCTCGACTTAAGCCTAACGTGAGCGCAATATAAGCCGAACGTAACCCAACGTAACAGCCTTACGTCGAAAGTTTTGGGTATGTCCAAAACCTTGACGTGTGTCACCGTATCTCGACGTATCTCGACGTATCTCGACGCAATGGCCAAATTTCACCTACGTCGGCTTACGCTACCACGTTACGTCATAGTGTGACAGGGGTATTGAATTATGTGTGCTACATGATTTCACAGGATATAAGTTGTATAATACTATCTTGGCTTTGGTCTATTATCAGTAGTATAGTAGTCTGCCCTGACCTCAGGCAAGGAGCCGCATAGACAGGTGAGGGCGGGTAAGGTGGTCACATCAGGGAGTCTAGGTCATGTAATGGTTAGGACACTGGCCCAGGATGCAAGAGATGTGGGTTCGATTCCCGCTCTAGGCGCAATATTTCCCATTTGTATCACCCCCATGACAGTAGTATACAGAATTACAATTTTATGATATGTAAATACACACTAAAAGTTCTTTGCTAACCTGCAAATTAGACACGGTTATCGACTTCCAACAATAAAAGACTAAGTGGATAATCATGATTGGTGTTTAAATATATGTTAACTAATTTTGGCAATGATACTCTAATAACTAAAGAATCAATCCTCTGTCTAAGTATTTTGTTTGTAAATAAAAAAGATTTTAAATGATTTTCATAATTGATTCCCAATTATATTTAAGCTGGTCTTGGCAAATTGAATACAGTGTTAATCGCAGGTATTTTAATTTGTTGTTTCAGCGATTGTGTGAAGAACTCGAATATAGTGAGATTCTGGATAAGGCAGCCGACATGGATAATCCTTTTGACCGAATGGTAGGTTCGCGTAATTTTTCGTTATTATATTCCTTGATTAAGCAGGGGGGGGGGGGGGGGGGGGGGGGGGACGTAGCTCAGGCAGTAGCGTGTCCACCTGTGAAGGTGTCACTCATCTCATCGATCCTGGTCAGTGGACCCATTTGCATTTTGGGCTATTTTCCGTTGCAACCAGTGGTCCACAACTGGTTCATCAAAGGCTGTGGTATGTGCTGTCCTGTCTGTGGGTAAGTGCATATAAAAGACCCCTTGCAGCTTATCGGAAGGAGTAGCATATGTTGTGGTAGTGGGTTTCCTCCAAAGAAATATGGCAGAATGACCATATGTTTGACGTCCAATAGCCGATAATACAAAAATCAATGTGCTCTTGAGGCGTCGTTAAATAAAACAAGCTTTTTGATTAAGCAGGAGGAAATTTCAGTCGATGAAAATTGGTCTTCCTCATTCCACTGTTCCTTGCCCTATCCTAGTAATGCAGAGCGCGAGGGTAGGTAGTGACATCACGACTCAGGTTGTATAAGTGACCGTGATACTCTACAATTCCATGTATTAGCTTTCTTTTGCTCTCAATTAAAAAAAGAGAAAGAAAGTTAAATGTATAAATTTTACGCCATTGGTTGAAGTTGGCTAAGCGCTTTGGAATCCCGTGATCTGCCTCATGAGAAGCAGACACTAAACTGTCTCATTTGGCCACTGCAGTAACAGCTTCTATTCAATTGTCTCGCGAAAATGGGCCAATTGGGGTAAGTTGTCGGCGTCGAGCATTGAATGTCGGCGTCGAACTGTATAATTATAGTTTAGCATTGACAGAGGTGTTGGAAAATTATTAAATTTATCCTGAATGTAAAGGTAGAGAAAATACAACAACCTTATTTGTTTCTAGGATAATTTAATATAAAACAAAGAAATGCACTACACTTTAAGAATTGCGACGCCGACATCTAGTAAAGTTGGCGGTGTCGAGCATTGGATGTCGGTGTCGAACTGTATAATTATAGTTTAGCATTGACAGAGGTTTTGGAAAGTCATTAAATTTATCCTGAATGTAAAGGTAGAGAAAATACAACAACCTTATTTGTTTCTAGGATAATTTAATATGAAACAAAGAAATGCACTACACTTTAAGAATTGCGATGCCGACATCTTAAATTTACCACCAATTGGCCTATTTTCGTGAGGTGGACTCATATACATTTTAATGTACAATTGTATATTTACGCCCTAACTCATGTGAAACACAGAGTTGCCAACCCTTATGGTTTCGCCGTAAGGTGTACAATATTTTATGCCCCCATCATCACCATACGCCGATCTTCCGGTTTTTGATCTTCTAACATTATATAAATTTGGCTGATTATGCTGTCCAAAATGCACTACAGAGCATCTAACATTTAAAAATCTTCTGGAGGAGTACCCTCAGACACCCCAATATAACATCCCTTAAGATCTTCTGGTTTTTCATTTTGGACAGTGTAGTTAGTTGTAAGACAATAATTACTAGGATTACATATTCCTCATCACAGATTTCCGCTTTTTCTTTGCTGCCAACTACCACTTTGAGCCCTGTATATAAAGCCAGGCGTGGTAGCTGAATCGGTCAAGTGCGGGCCTCGCGTACGGATGTTCGGTTCTCGGTCGAGTCAAACCAATGACTTATAAAATTGATACTTGTCACTTCCTAGCCAGGCACTCAGCATTAATAGGATAGGGCAAGGACTGGATAGCTCAATGTCAGGATAATGTGACAGAGTGGGATATCGGGTCATGGTGCCCCCAGACTGGTCTCCCAGTGGGGCAGCACTATAAAGTCACCATGAGTCCGCAGTCACAAGTCGGTACCCGTCCTGATATGACCTTAGATGTTGCCAGGACATAAAACTCCCACAACCAACCAACCAACCGTCCACGCGCACCTTTGTGTACCCGTTGCTGTGAGTAAACTGTGCCTGTTGTTTTATCAGGTTCAAGTGGCCGCATTCTCAGTGAGCCCTTATGCTGCGACATACTACCGCGCTGGGCAGAAGTCGTTCAACCCACTGCTGGGGGAGAGCTACGAGTGTATACGCGAAGACAAGGGATGGCGGTACATCGGAGAGCAGGTAGGCTGTGGGGATGCACTGGCCTGTGTACCCTCCGTATTTGTTTTACAGAATCGAACACTGAATACGGAAATGCAGATTTGTTTGTAGCGTTAAAGTTGGATAGTCCGATGGTTTTTGAGATTTTCTGAGATAAATACATTAGGTTGATCGTTATAATGTACCTTACTTTAGCTTGAAGTAACTTATTTTAAGTGGGTAACTTTTGAGATATTTGAAGTGCGACCATGCTAAATTAATTTTGGCACGCTTGCCAAAACTCTGACACCATTGCCCTCTGCAGTAACAGGTTCTATTCAATTGCCTCACTATTCCCATCTGTGTGGTGACAAATGTTTAATAAGTGCACCAGTATCGAAGGTAGATATGTAGAATCCAATTTAGATAATTATTTTTGTTTTGAAAATTTGATATTGTCATGGGACTATGCAGCTTTAAGAAATTAGTTTTACCACGAAAAATAAAGAATTACATAATATTCACAAGATAACTTTCCAAGCATCCCACAACAAAGACAACACAATGTACATTGTTAGAATATTGTATTGTTTAAAAAATTACACGTTGGTGCTACTTTACTCTTTAGCATGCGGTCTACCAGGATTTTAGTTTTAACCCTAACCCTAAGCAGTTCATCATCATCATGCTGTCGGTCGCGATGCGACAAAGACTGCTTTCATTACTTGACTGCCGCTCTTTTTGTGCGGTTGTACATTCATGAAAGCTGCTTGCAAAAGTGTTGAAGTGCTGCTGGCTTTTGCAAGTTACCAGCAGCACTCTCTCGGGGAGCAAATAGAGGTTTCACACCAGCAAGAACATGTTAGTTTTGCGCCTAAGCAGTTACTAGTTAGTTAAATAGACAGGTCAAGTCAGGTCAAACAGGGTCTTCTATGATCCCTATTTAACTAAGTTTTTAGGGGTAGGGTTGAAATCCTGGTAGACCGCATGGTAAAATAGCACAAACAGGTCTACAGTTTAGGTGTTCAGCAACTCTGTTGGTAGTTTATTGGATTGATAAATAAGTCCATTTCAAAACCCCAGTGACCAGATGGGATGGCTGACTGAGTTAGAGCGTCCGTCTCCCGTGTTGGTAGGTCGTGGGGTCGTAGGTTCAAACCCTGGTCGAGTCAAACCAATGACTTAAAAATTTATACTTGTTGCTTCCTAGCCTGGTGCTTGGCATTATTAGGATAGGGCACGAACTGGTTGGCTCAGTGTCAGGATAATGTGACTGAGTGGGATATCAGGTTATGGTGCTGGTGGCCTGGTCTTCCAGTGGGGCAGCACTATAAAGTTACCATGAGTGCGCACTGTCACAAGTCGGTACCCACCCTGATATTACCTTAGATGTTGCTAGGACGTAAAACAACAACAAACAAACAAACTGTTGGTAGTTTATTGGCTTGATAAAAAATCCATTTCGAATCCCCAAGCCTGGTATGAGAGTGATGGCATGTTCTTCTATTTTTTAATAATACAATATTTTACGGTAAAAGTGCTACTGAAAGTCATTCAATGATACTAAAAATAGCTTTGCCAATACTAAAAGCTGTGAGATCGGGTGCAGGGGTATGTATGCGCAGGTCTGCACGCACACTGGTGTCCTCTTACCCGGAAGTAACGCAGACCTGTCAGGACACCTCTACTAGTTTCAGTAACTCCTTCTTTAGTGTCCTGAGGCTGTTGATAGAAACCCCACGGCTGATTGTTAGGTTGTTCAACGGGGAAACAAAAATCATGCGTTTGTCTTGTAAATAGGAGTTGTGTTTGATTGCCAATCCATCTTGTGTTTGATTCCCATTCCATTTTGTGTTTGATTCCCAATCCGTATTGTGTTTGATTCCCAATCCATCTTGTGTTTGATTCCCAATCTGTGTTGTGTTTAATTCCTAATCCGCCTCATGTTTGATTCCCAATCCATCTTGTGTTTGATTGCTAATCCGTCTTGGGTTTGATTCCCACTCCGTCTTCTGTTTGATTCCAAAACTGTCTTGTGTTTGATTCCTAATCCTTCTTGTGTTTGATTCCCAATCCATCTGGTGTTTGATTCCCAATCCGTCTTGTGTTTGATTCCCAAACTGTCTTGTGTTTGATTCCCAAACTGTCTTGTGTTTGATTCCCAATCCATCTTTTGTTTGATTCCTAATCCATCTGGTGTTTGATTCCCAATCCGTCTTGCGTTTGATTCTCTATCCATCTTCTAATTCCCAGTCTGGTAAGCGGCACACATGAGGACAGGACTGTGAAACATTGAGATACCTGATGATTTACCGGCTTTCTTTTTGTCACTCTAGGTATGCCATCACCCACCTATCTCAGCCTGCTACTGCGACTCGAAAAACTTCATCTTCTGGCAAGGTGAGTTTTTTGGGGTTTTTTTTTGGTGATGGTGTATTTATACTGCCCATAGCAGTTAAGTCTAATGGACTTGATTTTGCTGCTAGACAGTAATAGTCTCGTGGTTCCCCTTGTTTTATTACTTTCGGTTGTTTAGCTATCTACTGAGGAAATATTTTTTTTGGTATTGTGTCGCGATACAAGTTATGTAGATCGCTAATCAATTTCCAAATTGATTAGCAATTGTTGCTAATCAAAATTTTCTAAACAAAATTCTCCCTGTGTGTATACGTTACACAGGGAACATTTTGTTTGGAATCACGCTTCCAATATGGGAGCCGTATTTTCAGATTGCACGCTGGGAGAACCTCAAACAGCCCCGCTTTGCCATCCTTATATATAAAATCCTTGATTCCGGGCTAGCATGCCCATTACAGTACCTAGACTCCCTGATGCAATCACCATGTCCACGTCAAACCTGTCTATGTGGCTCCTTGCCTGACAGCTCAGCGCAATATTACTGCTCGCACAGGATGAGGTGTCCTGTAGATTGACTGAACGTGTTCTCGTTACAGATATTCGTCTGAAAACCAAATTCTGGGGGAAGTCGATGGAGATTCAGCCAATCGGAACCGTCACACTCCAGTTTCCAAGGTAGGACTGACCATTCAGAACAAGTTAAAAAATATATATTTCAGGTTTGAAACCGATTTAGTATTTGCACAAGATCGACTGATAAGCGCAGTAACCACATAGTGCTACCTCAGTCACGTGACCTGACTGATAGTGATAAGCGGCGGTAACCACATAATGCTGCCTCAGTCACATGACCTGACTGATAAGTGGCGGTAACCACATAGTGCTGCCTCAGTCACGTGACCTGACTAATAAGCGGTGGTAGCCACAAAGCGCTGCCTTGATCACAATGACCTGACTGATAAGTGCGGTAACCACGTAGTGCTGCCTCGATCACATTATCTGACTGATAAGCAGTGGTATCCACTTAGTGCTGCCTCTGTCACATGACCTGACTGATAAGTGCAGTAGCCACATAGCTCTGCCTCGATCACGTTATCTGACTGATAAACGGTGGTATCCATGTAGCACTGCCTCTGTCACCTGACCTGACTGATAAGCGGTGGCATCCGCATAGCACTGCCTCTGTCACCTGACCTGACAGATAATCGGCGGTATCTACGTAGCACTGCTTCTGTCACCTGACGTGAAAGATAAGCGGCGGTATCCACGTAGCGGGGCCTCGATCACGTTATCTGACTGATAAGTGGCTGTTTTCTTGTCACTGCAGGACTAAGGACCGCTATACGTGGAACAAGGTGACGACCTGCGTACACAACATACTTGGGGGTCAGCGATGGATCGATCACTACGGAGAGGTTAACATCCACAACGAAAACAATGGCATCACCTGCAAGCTCACCTATGCGAAGGTATTCGGGTCAACGGATATAATGCGGTCAACTGGGCAGTGATGTTGGTTGATTGGTTGGTTGGCTGTTGTTGGGAGTTTTACGTCCTTGCAACATCTAAGGTCATATCAGGATGGATACCTACAGACTTGTGACAGTGTGCATTCAAGGTGACTTTATAGTGCTTCCCCTCTGGGAAATCAGGCCTACTGCCGGCACCATGACCTGATATCCCACTGTCACATTATCCTGATACTGTGCTAACCACTCCTTGTCCTATCCTATTAATGCCGAGCACCAGGCTAGGAAGCAACAAGTATCAATTTTTAAGTCATTGGTTTGACTCGACCAAGGTTCGAACCTGTGGGTTCCCACGATCTACCAAAACGGGAGACGGGCCCTCAACTCATTCGGCCATCCGATCGGGTGTGGTGTGGTCTGGTGTTAAGTGAGAGGTAGCGGTTAATTTGCTTGTGGTGTTGTGTTGCAGTCGAGGGGGAGCGGGATGTAGCTCAGGCGGTACCGTGTCCACCTGTGAAGGTGTCAGTCATCCTATCGATCCTGCCCAGTGGACACATTTGCAGTTTGGCCTATTTTCCATTCCAGCCAGTGGTCCAGAACTGGTTCATCAAAGGCTGTGTTATGTGCTGTCCTGTCTGTGGGGAAGTGCATATAAAAGACTTATTGGAAAGAGTAGCCTATGTGGCGGCAGCGGGTTTCCTCCAAAGAAATATGTCAGAATGACCATATGCTTGACGTCAATAGCCGATGATAAAAATCAATGTGCTCTAGAGGCGTTGTTAAATAAAACAAGCTTTACTTTTTGTGTTGCAGTCGACGTACTGGTCAGAGAAACGGCACGAGGTGTACGGGACCGTGTATAGTGCCGAGGGCAAGGTGATGGACCATGTCTTCGGCAAATGGACCGAGGGCATCTATTGCGGGCACGCGCCCTCGGCCAAATGTATCTGGAGACCCGGTAAGTTATGGGTATATGACCATCACTGCTCCTTCATGAAGTACAGAGCGCCTGCCGTAAGACCCCCCAGAAGTACCTTGAGATTCTTGTTTATATTTTGTCTGCATCCACATCCACGTCAACAAGAATCGCAACTGCAGTTCTACAACAGAGCAAAGTGTACACTCATTTTTCTTTCGTCCATATTTGTAGTAGTGACATGAAGTTTCTCTTTGTGGATGACCAGAAGGGATGGCCGAATGAGTTAGAGTGCCAGTCTCATGTGTTGGTAGATTGGGGGATCGTGGGTTCGAACCCTGGTGGAGTCAAACTAATGACATAAAAATTTATACTTGTCGCTTCCTAACCAGGCGCTCATCATTATTAGGATAGGGCAAGGACTGGTTGCCTCAGTGTCAGGATAATGTGACTGAGTGCGATATTGGGTCCTGGTCCTGGTGGCCTGGTCTCCCAGTGGGGCAGCACTATAAAGTTGTCATGAGTGCGCACTGTCACAAGTCAGTACCCGTCCTGATATGACTTTAGATGTTGGACTATTGGATTTTCATCTTACAGAATTTGAGAAAAACGTTAAAATTGACCATGTAATTCGCTGCACTCAGAGGAAGGACAGAACAAAGAAGTGGTTTAAATAGGGTTTATTAAAAAAAGATAATCAGGAACCAGGTTGTGGTCTATCAACGTGTATCAAGTCGACGTCAATGGCCTAGAGTTCTGGGGCACTGAAATGCATAAGAGTTCAAAGTTCAGGTAAACTTCTGTAGAGGAATGCAGAGCAGGTTTGTAGAGAAAAAGGTGAGCGCTCACCCAACAATTGAGCGAGCGCTGATGGAGCGTCCTTTACCTCGAGGTGCGCCAGGTACGCGAGGAGTGCACGACTCTTCCAGGTGCCAGCGGACATGAGAGCTGGGAGCGGGAGGCCAGTCGCGGCACAGGGCTGGGCAGTGCCTCTCCGGAGGCTATGCAGTGTGAAGAGTCGAGGGGAGTCTGAGGTGAGGCCAAAGCAGCGCGCGCACCAGCGTGGAGGGTCTTAGTGAGGGTCTTGGCAGTCAGGGGGGCACCAGAGGGAAGGAGGAAGGCAGGGTCGTCTAGGTCAGGGGCAACAGTCTAAAGGTAAGCAGTCCAGGCTCGGACGGGGCAGCATAGTGAACTAGGAATCGAGGGGAGGGATATGAGTACTGGGCATGAGGAGGCTGGGCGGGTCTTGGTTGAAGAGACTCGGACTATGAGGGCGTCATCGACCAGAGATACTTGACTAAACCTGAGGACATGTGGGCTCGCAGAGGAGGTGAGAACTAGGTTGCTCTGGCGGAGCATGCAGAAATAACCGAGGAGGAGGTAGGCTATTGGCGGAGTGGGCTGTCGGGCGAGGCAGGCGACGATAGCTTTGAGCTGCGGGGAGAGAAGGCAGGAGCTTGGGATACGACATGGGTGGAGGAGTTTATGATAGCTCGTTTCATGACAGAAAGCGCTTGTGAGCAGTAAAGACTGAGTGATCTCCGGGACCGGAAGAGACCCACAACTTGACTGAGCTAAAGTAGTTCAGGGGGAGCGGAGGGAAGAGGCGAGGTGGGGGAGGAAGGAGAGGAGGTCATAGAGGTGAGGTTTCAGGGGGGGAAAAGAGTGAGATGCGGAGAACTGGAGGTAGCGTTTCAGGTGGGAGGCCTTGTTCTGCCAGGTGCGCGCTGCCAGTCCGGCTCGGTAGAGGGTCAGGAGTTGGGCATGGTGCTTCGGCGTGTAGCCTGGAAGATAGAGGCAAACAAAGTACTATTTTCCAGGCTAAGTATGTACAGTTTAATCATAGGTCAAAATCAAGGAGGTTCAAGGAGAAGAGTGGTACTACCTGTTGTAGGTCTAGGGTGGAGCACATGTCCTTAGCTTTCTTTTTAAGCAAATGATCTGAGTACGAATGACTTAGTGCGTCTGCCAGTACAAGCTGCGTGCCTGGCTTGTAGACAATGCCAAGGTCACAGTTATGCTGGGCTGATAAGAGCCAGAGTTGGCGGGCAGAGTCGAGTGCGGAGAAGCGTATTCGATTATTCGACCCGAGTCTAGGATGTGCGCATGCGACAAAAAGTGGCTCGGGTGACCCGAGTTGATTAATCGATTACGCCCAATGGGTCGGCACGGGGCCCTAGAGTCCAATTCCGTATTGAGGTGCCTATTCTCCTTCCTGAGCCTTTTGATAATGTCACAGTCCGTTTCCGTATGGAAGGACGAGGTCGGTGACGGGAGGCCCGGGGCCTTATCCGGGGAGGAGGAGTCCGATGAGTCCTGGTTGGCCGACAAGCGGCATGACGAGCGAGCCCGCCTGAATGGCTGGTGTCGCTGTGCCAGCGTGGGGCGGCCCCTGCACTTCCATATCGGCGGCATGTCTGGTGTTGTTGAAGGCAGGGGAAACGAGGCGTGCAGGAAGGGCCACAGGGGCAGAAGGAAGGAAGGAGAGCAGCAGTGCACGAGGAAGGCTAAAAATAGAATTGCCTCGTTTGCAAATTCCCCATGTTAGCCTCGGCCAACATGCTCAACATCCATCCATACCATCATTTAGAGACACATCCATTTTAACACACAAATTATTGATTACATTTAAGCAGAAGAGATTGTCTTACAAGAACAACGTTGAAAGAAAAGTTTGGGTAGATGCATGGTGTCGATATGCAAATTTTCACTTTCACACAAAATCATATGAGCATATTTTGGATACATTTTGTGGGATAGATTAAATACATGCAGTATTTCTGACATACTTAAAACACCTGGGCAACAATAATTATTTGTATTCGACTTGCTACCGCACAAAAACAAGGCTTAGTCATTAACAATGTAACATGGAAACCAAATATGTGGCACACATACCATGAATTGGACTGACTATATTCCACAGATGTAACTACAATGTTATCTATTAGTATTATGTCATCATTTTAATGGTGCTCATATTATTATTATTATTATTATTATTATTCAACCATCAACTTTTTTTTTTTTTTTACACAGAATATTAAAAAAGCATACAATAAATTTTGTGTCAAAAGACACTTACGAAGTTAAAAGCTCGCAATTACAAAAATTACGCCACTTGTCGCCTGGCAGGGTCCTTGCCCGAGGACTATGAGCTGTACTACGGCTTCACGCGCTTTGCCACCGAGATGAATGAGATCGACCCGGACCAGGCGCACCTGTACGCGGCGACGGACACGCGCTTCCGGCCCGACCAGAGGTAGGCCCCCCACCCCACCTAGTATATTCGCAGCCCTGTCTCTGTGACAGGGCTGCTAAATAACCCATTAGAAAACGTGTCAGAAGGCTATGTTATGGAAATAACGATATCATTTCAGAATCTAATATTCTGAATATATTGTTCAAATTCAAATGCTTATATTTTAACTCTCTGCAAGGTATGTTTACAATAAACTGAGGTGATACAATAAATGCATACAAATTCCTTACAGACAGAAAGGATCCCAGAAAAGCGATGCTTATCTAGCTGGTCTCCATGATGTGAATGAACAAGTGATGACAATAACAAATGATTAAACTTAAGCTATATTTTTAACTAATGATTATGATGAGATACTGATGTGTCTCTTCACAGTTAGTAAAAAACAAAGTAATGATAGGAATATTATATGTATATTGTGTCATAGATTCATGTACTTACATGCAGTATCAGTAGCTATTTTGCATATATGTTAATAGGGGTAAATTTTATGTTCTTTGCCATAGCCACTTGATATTTTAAATTATGCACCTAGTTAATGACAACTATGTCCTATTATATATATGCTTTACTGGTAATCGATTTAGTATGCATTGAGATAGCTTATCTTTAGTTTTTTACAGAAGTTTTTCATAGTTTTAAGGTTTCTAATCTCTACTGGTATTGAGTTCCAGATATTGGTTCCTAGGATTTCAGTTGTTATTTTGCCATATTTGTTTCTAGTGTGTTTGTGATGTATGTAATTTATCTGTTCTGCGTTATGGGAATGGACCTGATTGTTTTCTTTGAAGAGATTATCAAATATTTCAGGGGGGAGGCCATTCTTTTGCTTGTAAACAAATTTTGCAATGTATATTTTATAAATGTCAGTTACCATAAGTAAGTCCAATACTTGCGTATCATAACCCGCTACTTTTGAGTGATGTCTTCATAAGATCATGTAGAATAATAATAATAGACTTTAAAAACTGAATCAAGAGCATCCAATGGCCGTCACCGGGCACGGTGGCTGAATTGATAGAGTGCAGGCCTCACGTGTGGGAGATCGGGAGTTCGGTTCCCGGGCGAGTCAAACTAATGACTTATCAAATTGATACTTGTCGCTACCGAGCCTAGTTTTCGGCATTAATCTTAATAGTAGGATAGGGCAAGGACTGGTGGCTCGGTGTCAGGATAGTGTCTTTAAATAAAACAAGCTTTACTTTCAGGCTACTGGAGGAGGGGAAGGTGGCGGAGGCGGAGACTGAGAAGCTGCGCCTGGAGCAGCTGCAGAGGGACCGACGCCGGAGTCAGCCGGACGAGGAGAAGCAGGCCTACAAGCCCATGTGGTTCATGTATGTCACTTTTTTTAAGTGTTATACTTTTTTCAAAGAAAAACTACTTTTTATACTTTGTTCATACTTTTTTCAGGTGTAAGTACACCATCAATATACCATTTTTGTGCAAATAATCCTGAATTGAAAATATGGCTCTGTTTCTGCTCTGGCAAAAGAACTTATTCGACAGAATAAACATATTTACAAAAACAAACATGAAAGGAAAAAAAGATGGTTGTCTGTTTATATTCACATAATGCGTCTCATACCACACATATCAATCATATCAATCATTATATAAGAAAGGAAACAACACAGTAAGTTGGATCGAGCCAATCACTAGCTGGCCACGTAAAAAGACCTACCACATATTTCATTAAACAAAAAGTGAAGAAGTGGGCAAATGGAGAGTGACAGAGGCACCACCTGGAGGGAAGGAGGGGAGTAGGAGCTGCTTGAAGCAGACCTCCAGCCCTCCAGGCCACACACCAACCTCCAGCACCCAACCACCAACAACTACACAATAAGGTTACAGGAGGTATGGGGTGACAATAGCAATAACACAGTAATTTCATCATAATATACGCATAAATACTTTTGTAGTTAAACATAACCTTACCTCAGTTCCATTCATTACAGGCGCGATGAGGAATCTGCAAATGAGGCATACCGCTACACCGGCAAGTACTGGGAACTACGCCGTGATCCCGGCTTCGTGAAGGTGTCCTTTCCGAAACTTTGGTGATGAGGCACGCCTCTCTTGGCAACAAGACACTAGGAGTGGGAGAAGGATTCAACGCAGCATCACCAGCGACTATCCATCACCGTGAGGCCTTCACAGTCTCTACCGGATGCAGGCATCTTGCTCAACTCTCCTCCTTTGTGACATCATACTGGCAAAACGTTGAGACGCTTCGCCATCTGGAATGGCGTCAGTCCTGGAGAGCCAGTGTGTGGCTTCCATGAGCCGGTTGTGTGGTTTCCATGAGCTGGTTGTGTAGTTTCCACCGCTTATGCTCAGCGGGTTCTGACGAATGTTGATGCCACCAATGCGACACCCTGAGTATGGGTGCAATACCTGTGTATTTGTATACATATATATTATAAGCAATGTGTATATGTAGTTCGAAGGTTCTGGGCCTCGCTTCCCATTCCCCAGTGAAGGCTTAGTGAGGCACCGTCTCTATAGAGGTTGTGTTGAGCGTATGTATGATTTCACTTGTCAGCGAAAGCGTATTAAAGTCAGGTGCAGTAACGCTGTAAGCTGTGACGCGTAGCATAACTAAACAAACCTCCTGTCAGACATAATCCCGAGGACCAAAACTCAGCAACAAGTCTGATGCATGATGGGCATAGTCCGATGAAAGCATATGAAAGCATAAACAATCTGCACAGCCAAAACACAAAACACCCACCTAGATTTGCGGTATCTTTGATGATCCTTATTTTCACTGTTGTTGGATGGCACTTTCTTGGCACTGAAGTGCTTCCAGCCTCATTCCCATTGTTCCCGCTAGGGGGCTGCTGATTGTCGCAGGTTAGGCCTGTAAAGTTGCATAGTCCGATGGTTTTGAGTTTCTGCCATTTTTCTGAGATAAACATATTGAATTGATTGTTATAATGTACTTTACTGTCATTTGGGGTAACTTTTATTTTAAATAGCTAATCTTTGAGACATTCGAAGTGCCAACAAAGAAATTAATTTTGGCAAGCATGCCAAAACTCTGACACCATAGTCTTCTGCAGTAAGATTCTATTAAATTAACTCGGTATTCCCTTCTATGCGGAAACAAGTTTTTAATAAGTGGATCAGTACCTAAGTTAGATATGTAGAATCAAATCTAGATAATTGCTTTGGTTTGGAAAATGTTATGCTTTATCAGACTGTGCAGCTTTAAGGGCAGCAAAAGGATGTCTCCAACTGAGCGATAATACAGCAGATGGTGGTGACCTTTGTGCCTGATATTACAACCTCGCCTTGCACGCACTGAGTGGAGAGGTGGGACTCGCAACTGAGTGATGCAGTATGTCGGATGTCGTTGGTGTGGTTCACAGCATGTTGTGGTGATGAGTTAACCAAGCCTCTCATGGAGCTGTCGTTAATGTGGTTCACAGCGTTTTGTGGTGGTGAGTTAACAAAGCCTCGCATGGAGCTGTCATTGGTGTGGTTCACAGCATGTTGTGGTGATGAGTTAACCAAGCCCCACATGGAGCTGTCGTTAATGTGGTTCACAGCGTTTTGTGGTGGTGAGTTAACAAAGCCTCGCATGGAGCTGTCGTTGGTGTGGTTCACAGCATGTTGTGGTGATGAGTTAACCAAGCCTCTCATGGAGCTGTCGTTAATGTGGTTCACAGCGTTTTGTGGTGGTGAGTTAACAAAGCCTCGCATGGAGCTGTCATTGGTGTGGTTCACAGCATGTTGTGGTGATGAGTTAACCAAGCCCCACATGGAGCTGTCGTTAATGTGGTTCACAGCGTTTTGTGGTGGTGAGTTAACAAAGCCTCGCATGGAGCTGTCGTTGGTGTGGTTCACAGCATGTTGTGGTGATGAGTTAACCAAGCCCCACATGGAGCTGTCGTTAATGTGGTTCACAGCGTTTTGTGGTGGTGAGTTAACAAAGCCTCGCATGGAGCTGTCATTGGTGTGGTTCACAGCATGTTGTGGTGATGAGTTAACCAAGCCTCTCATGGAGCTTGTCGTTAATGTGGTTCACAGCGTTTTGTGGTGGTGAGTTAACAAAGCCTTGCATGGAGCTGTCGTTGGTGTGGTTCACAGCATGTTGTGGTGATGAGTTAACCAAGCCTCTCATGGAGCTATCGTTAATGTGGTTCACAGCAGTTGTGGTGGTGAGTTAACCAAGCCTCATGTTGAGCTGTCGTTAATGTTGTTCACAGCGTTTTGTGGTGGTGAGTTAACCAAGCCTCGCATGGAGCTATCGTTAATGTGGTTCACAGCGTGTTGTGGTGGTGCGAGTTAACCAAGTTTCCATGTACACCACATGCGTACTTCCCACATGTTCTCCCAGTCGTTTGCGGATATCGGACAGGCGGAAGGAAACCCACGCATTGTCTTCTGTTGGAATATGTCTCGCCCTGCGAAGGTGCCTTTTGACGGAGAAGAATCAGCAATTTCCATTACGCAATTCTGTGAAAATGGTTTGGCGCATGCTAGGCCACTGAACTCCGATTGCAGGTACATAGCAATCAATCTGCAATTATAGTTTTAGAGGAAGAGTACCTTCAGCATTTTCTGTGTTTTCTCCTGGTTAGATTGACGGTTTTGTTGTTGTCGGTCAAACAGATTACTCATTGTGCTGTGAATGTCATTACTAGTTGCTTTTAGTCAATGCAAGTAATTGCATTTTTAGGTTAATTTACCGTAAAGATGGAAGTAGCGGTTATCTACATGCAAAGTTGGGTGTACAGTAAAACCTCTCTAACCAACCACCTCAACAGATCAACCACTCCCCTATATCAATTGCTTTATTTGGGTTCCAAACGATCGCCCGAACAATACCATTGTAATGATAAAAAAAACCTCCCTAAACCAACCACCTCCCTAAATGTACCATTTAAAGTCGGTCCGTCGGTCGATTTAGAGAGGTTTTGCTGTATATACACAGCCGGTGGTCATACCGGAAGTGGTGACCTCAATGTTCAAGATAATTAAACCGGAAAGCCTTGCAGACGCTGTGGTATTGTGGCACGCTGATGCAAACTGGTGTCTGGCACTTCGGCTTTTATTTTGGTGCCGAAATGGAATGACAAAACCTGTGACTGTATTTTGCGCTGAAGCCGAAGTGCTGAAATGAAATATTAAAACGTGTGCGTTGGTGTTTGTGATTAAGCACTGGAATGGGTTGAGTGGTGGAAATATATATGTATGTATGGTAAAGCACTGAAATTAGTGCTAAGAATTATGTGTGTGTGTGCGGATGTGTGTGTGTGGGTGTGTGTGATATTAGCAATGTCATTTGGAATTAATAATCATAATATTCCTCAACCCTAATAGCTGTGTTTACACGGGCAATTCCAAACCGATTTAGACAAAGCGATTTATATGAATCGATTTAGTGGCGCGTTTACACGCACCGAGTTTGAAGGCGGAAATCGATATCTGCGCATGAGCAAGTCCATACGAACCAGCGCTTAAGCTAGTTCGCTTCATATAAACCACCTCCCAAGGTGGTTTTAAAATGCCACAGCGTTGCGTTTACACGGCAAATGTAAATCGATCTAGACAACTGGTTTTATATGAAGCGTTTTAAATCTCCCGTGTAAACATGGCTAATGACTGTTATTACATGTCAATAATTGTATTACTTATACCCCGGGGATCTTTTAATAGTTCCTCTAATACATTAAAATCATGAAATTGATATTTTGTCTTTGCGGAATAATTATATTCACAAAAAGAAAATTTAATTTTAAGTGGCATCAAATTCGTGTTATTTTTTGCTCTGTTGCAATTTGTCATCTGGAGCTATGAGTTTGTCTCTTTTTGAAGAGCCGTCTCTGCCGGTTTGCTACAAATAACAGCATTACTCATTGCCAATTTATTTGTATTTCCCTATTTTCTTCTGGTACATGACACACAATTAACAAACGGTTGGAGCTCTTTTAATTATAATTATTCACTGAAATTATTATCACATTTTAGAGAGGCCAACATTTTTTGTTTTGTTGCTAAAGCGCCTCATTTTTAGGTTTTTATTGAAGGTGCGTAGATTTTTGTGGCGCGTTTGGTTTTACATATCGAGATGAGAATGTTTCGGAGGCGTGTCTAGTACGTGGTTGGAGAGAGAAATAAAGATTGATTTGATTGGTGGTTGCTTTATGCCGTGTCGGCAGCATAGACCATATTCACGGCGAGGGGATATATATGAGGTGTGAAAGTATATCTGTGTCTATATACACCATGCCTCGTTATACACTGAAATAAACGCAGTGTGAATATGGCTGGACCCTGAAATAAATGCAGTGTGAATATGGCTGGACCCTGGAATACACGCAGTGTGAATATGGCTGGACCCTGAAATAAATGCAGTGTGAATATGGCTGGACCCTGGTATAAACGCAGTGTGAATATGGCTGGACCCTGAAATATACGCAGTGTGAATGTGGCTGGACCTTGAAATAAACGCGCTGTGAATGTTTCTGGACCTTGAAATAAATGCGGTGTGAATGTGGCTGGACCCTGAGATAAATGCAGTGTGAATGTGGCTGGACCTTGAAATAAACGCGCTGTGAATGTTGCTGGACCTTGAAATAAACGCGCTGTGAATGTGGCTGTACCCTGAAATAAACGCGGTGTCAATGTGGCTGAACCCTGAAATAAATGCTGTGTGAATGTGGCTGAACCCTGAAATAAATGCGGTGTGAATGTAGCTGAACCTTGAAATAAACGCGGTGTGAATGTGGCTGGACCTTGAAATAAATGCGGTGTGAATGTGGCTGGACCTTGAAATAAATGCTGTGTGAATGTGGCTGAACCCTGAAATAAACGTGGTGTAAATGTAGCTGGACCCTGAAATAAACGTTGTGTGAATGTGGCTGGACCCTGAAATAACTGCGCTGTGAATGTGGCTGGACCTTGAAATAAACGCGCTCTGAATGTGGCTGAACCCTGAAATAACTACGGTGTGAATGTGGCTGAACCCTTAAATAAATGCTGTGTGAATGTGGCTGAACCCTGAAATAACTGTGCTGTGAATGTGGCTGGACCTTGAAATAAACGAGGTGTGAATGTAGCTGGACCCTGAAATAAACGCAGTGTGAATGTGGCTGAACCCTGAAATAAACGTGGTGTGAATGTGGCTGGACCTTGAAATAAACGCGCTCTGAATGTGGCTGAACCCTGAAATAAATGTTGTGTGAATGTGGCTGAACCCTGAAATAAACGTGAATGTGGCTGATCCCTGAAATAAACATTGTGTGAATCTGGCTGAACCCTGAAATAAACGTGGTGTGAATGTGGCTGGACCCTGAAATAAATGCAGTGTGAATATGGCTGGACCCTGAAATAAACGCGGTGTGAATGTGTTCATGTCTCATGTGCGATCGGGACACGGAAAGAAGCAGGGTGCGACCTCTAGTGTGTGTTTATGAGCATCACATGCGTGTGTTTGGTAATAATGCAAATGGACACGTCAATGAGTCTGTGGCATGGCGCTACCATAAAGGTGAAAATGAGAGTGTATCAAATATATTATACGCATTTGGGTGCGAAGATAAACATGGTTAGCATATCTGTGTGTGACGTGCTGTGGTGCACTAACAAAAACAAGGTGAGAATATCTTGTGTGTGTTGTGCCCCCCGCGTTAAATGGGGATCAATGCAGTAAATAATTGTACATTTTGCCATTTCTGTCCCACCTCTGCTGTCACAACCACCTGATTGTAGTGCGAACCAATAATCAGAAAAATGTTAAGTCTTATCCAACAAAGGACTAAAACTGTGATAGTTTGTCAAAAAGGACTATGCTCAAAATACCAGGTAGTGTAGAATACCCATGTTTGACTTGCGTCACTTTTTATTGTCAGGTTGATTTTTGTTGTTGATGCAGACAGTATATCTCTATGATGTGTGAGCGTTAGTATTTAAACAGGTTTGTGTGACCAGGCTCTGGTTATGTCCACTGATGTATCCATTGTTCGTCTCAGGATTGCTGTTAGGAGATTGATGTCCACTTGTTGTGTGCGGCTACAGGTAGAAGACGCGAGGAGTGGTGGGCTGCCAGCTTCTTTGCTCTGTGTAAAGAATTGTTACAAAAACAAACGAAGCTTGCGATCTGGTTGATAAAAGATTCACCCCGTACTTCAGCAGCCTGAGTAGGAGTGAAGAAGCACCCTATATAAAAGCTGACGAAGATTATCTATATGCTGGGTAAATGAAATGAGCAGATAAATTCTTAATTTACGAGGTAGAATATATTCTTCACATATATCTTAATATTTACCCGCTACTTTTGATTTTTTTAAATATAATAAAACATGTAGTTTAATAGACTAAAAGTCAAATCGACTGCATTCTGTGGTTGCCATCTTGTCTTTTTGCATTCTTGCCCTCACCAACTCTGTACCGATATAAATAGCAATTGGGTACTGGAACCAGAAATTCCACTTCCTGTTTCATACTAAAGCAATTTTCGCCTGTATTTAGCCTGTTGTCATTCACCCCTACTGCAAGTACGGGGCGAATCTTTTATCTACCGATCTGGGTGTTTGCAACAAGTTTGGTAGTAGCTTCATTTGTTTGTTTGTTTGTTGGGGTTTTATGTCCTAGTAACATCTAAGGTCATGTCAGGACGGGCACCGACTTGTGACAGTGCGCACTCATGGCAAGACTTTATAAGTGCTGCCCTCACTCGGAGACCAGGCCGCCAGCACCATGACCAATTTTCCCACTCGGTCACATTATCCTGAATCTGAACTGACGAGTCGTTGCCCTATCCTATTAATGCTGAGCGGCAGGCTGGGTAGCGAGCGACAAGTATCAATTTGGTATGTCATTGGTTTGTCTGGTAGTAGTGGCCGAAATGGCGGTATCATTATACAAATGTAAACTTGTAAACTTTTAAAAGAATTATTCACTGAGCTCGACTCAATATGTCGCTACGCACTCCCTAACAAGCACCCAGGTTCCCCAAAGTGATCAAGTATGTATTTAATGCAAGTTGTTTGTTGGTTTATTTTGTGTGTTTTAACAAAAAATGGAGATGTCAAGAATTTCCTGTTTCGGAGCAGGCAAGAGTGCCATGCTCAAAGCTGCAGATTTGCAGCAATTGCTCTCTCGATCCTCTCTAGCAGGTGTTTGTGTGATTTCTTTTGATTTGTTAAAATTTGACAGCAGCAAATCCAACCAGCAGATTATGGTTGAACCTACTGGAACAAAATGTTAGCGTGTGTCTGAAACAGGGAGGCTGTAGAAAGCATTGCAGGGTTGCCAACCCTTACGGTTTCGCTGTAAAATGTACGATATTCTATGTCCCCATCATCACCTTACTCCGATCTTCCGGTTTTTCATTTTCCAAAATCATGTAAAGCTTAAGGATTATTGTATCCAAAATGCACCACAGTGAATGTAAGATTTGTTCAATTGTTTGGGGTGAGTACCCCCCCCACTCCCCCCCCACAATATAACATCCCTTAAGATCTTTCGGTTTTTCATTTTCCAATGCTGGCAACTATGAACCATGGCATTGTGGGTGATGTGAATTGTAGTTTGAATACAGGGAGTGTAATACAATTGTAGTTGGAATACAAGGAGAGAAAGACAGGTGTCGTGGGGGTGATGAAAATGGGAAATATTGCGCCTAGAGCGGGACTCAAACCCACATCTCTTTGCATTCCGGGCCAGTGTGCTAACCATTACACCACCTAGGCTCCCTGATATCAACACACTACCCACGCGTACCTGTCTATGCAGCTCATTGCCTGAGAGGTCAGTGCAGACTACCACACTCGTCCCCCTGGAATTGTAAGTCTTTTAATGCTTACAATTACATACATACAGGCAATGCAACGCACTTACATACACAGGGTAGGTTCAACAACTATACAGCGCGTAGCTTGTACAGGATCCTGGTCATGGCGACCAGTGTCGTGGGGGTGATGAAAATTGGAAATATTGCACCTAGAGCGGGACTCGAACCCACATCTCTTTGCATTCCAGGCCAGTGTGCTAACCATTACACCACCTAGGCTCCCTGATATCAACACACTACCCACGCCTACCTGTCTATGCAGCTCCTTGCCTGAGAGGTCAGTGCAGACTACCACACAGGTAATGAGAAGTGCAATTCAAATCATCATAAGTCTAATACAAGCAATGGTTGTGTTGGCAGCTTGTTCTAAACATGTTCAGTTTCAAACCCTAGGCTTGTCAACTGATGGGTTTTGTTCCCCCCCCCCAATGTTTTGTTTGTTTGTTTGAATTTTATGACCTGGCAACATCTAAGGTCATATCAGGACGGGTACCGACAGACTTGTGACAGTGTGCACTCATGGCGACCTTATAGTTCTGCCCCACTGGGAAATCAAGCCTGCGGCACCATGAGCCGATATCCCACTCAGTCACATTATCCTGACACTGAGCTAACCAGTCCTTGCCCTATTCTATTAATGCCGAGTGCCAGGCTAGGAAGTGACAAGTATCCATTTTCAAGTCATTGGATTGACTAGACCAGGAACCAAACTCCCGACCTTCTACCCGCGAGGCCTGCGCTCTACCGAGTAGGCCACCACGCGCAGTCCCCTCCAATGTAGGTTAACTAAGAGGTCCTCCATAATTATCAACATTTTCACAAGCGTACAAAACATACACTTTTTCGTAACACCCCTACGCCTCCCCCCCCCCCCCCCCGACCAACAGCGTGTACAATACAAATGTTGATATTGAACTAGGCCCAAAGTGTACAATAACAATTTTAATATTGTAGTAGCCCCGGAATGGCAACAATTGTGGGTTCGAATCCTGCCTAATTTGACCAGATTTGTCTTAGAAAGTGTATGGTGGGTCTTAACCCCCTATGAAGTTTGGTAACATTACTTTACCGCCTTTCATGTGTATATTAAGCCCCATCATTATGCCGTAGATAACCTTGGTTAGTCCCAATTACAAGTCAGTTATGGTTATTCTCAGTAATGTAGAAGGTGGGTGGTTATGAATGATAGTGCAGTAGTCTGCACTGACCTCTCAGGCAAGGAGCCGTATAGACAGGTAGGGTGGTAACATCAGGGAGCCTAGGTTGTGTAATGGTTGGCACACTAGCTCGGAATTAGGGTTTGATTCCTGCTCTAGGTGCAATATTTCCCCTTTTTCATCACCCCACACCCCATGGCAATAGTGAAAGTCCAGCAGAACACACCACACTTACCTGACAACACAGCGTCCTGGGGCCGTATGGACCAAGTTGTGCTAGGCTTAACCAGTGCTAGGCGCTAGCTCTGGTCAGCTATCACCGGGTACCGGGGGTTCCGCGAAAAAGGTAAACTGGTATGCACCAATGTTTTAGCCAGGGCGGGTAGATAACCGTGAAATTATTTATAGATTTGGGAATTCCCTCGATTCGACAACATGAATAAGGCCGCCAATGCAGCGGGAACGTTAATATCGGTTCAAATTTACTGTTAATTTGATTAAATTTCACTTATGGCGTATGTAATTCTGTTAAATATGACAGCATTTAATAGATTTGGGCCTAATATATTCCCTGCGATTCGGCGGTGGCAGCGGCGGCAGCCATTTTTAGTTGACGTTGGACAGTATGGATATCGACGTCGCTGCGGCGGCGGCGATTTGTTTACTTTACATTCGTCGATTCGACACTATGAAGGCGGCAGCGTTAATATCGGTTCGAATTTAGGGTTAAATTGATAAGATTTCACTTATTGCTTATGTAAATCTGTCAAATATGATCACATTGAATAGATTGAGACCCACACACGCACACTAACCGCCCCGGCTAGCAGTTAAACCTGATTTGAAAGTGGCTTAGCCTAGGCTACGGTCGGTGGTTAGCGCTGGCACCGATTGATGCATACTGATTTTCCACAGTTAGCCGTGTGGAGATAGTCAAACCGCGGTTAAGGCCCTAACTCCGATTGGTGCATACGGCCCCTGGTAGAGAGTCCTTTAATAATCACCCCTCGCCCCAATCTATGATTTGTACGCTTGTTCCTTGAAGATTTATACTGCCTATCATGGACAAGTCTCAATAAGACTTGTTTTCACCATTAGACAGTTTGTCGATAGAAAGCCCGATTTTTAACCTCCCACACCACAGAGACATGGTATGAGAGCAACCAGCTTTTGATGACGCTGTAAGTTATACACAGCGGTGGAAATCCAAATTGGCAGTCGTGGGGGCATGGGGAATCGAACCACCAACCTTCAGATTAGGAGTCCGACTTCGAAAAAAATCAGACACTCTAACCATTCTGCCACAAGAAAATGTTGATAATTGTGAAGGGCCCCTTAGACTTTATTCAGACAGACCGATCTAAAAATAGACTGCCAAGGCGACCGAATAATGGTCCAAGCACATTCCTCCGTGTCCCCCCTCCGCTCCGCTCCGCTCCCCTGTCCTGCCCACCCCCACCCCCACACCACCCCCATACCACCCCCACACCCTCAGGTGGAACTTAGCTGTAAGGTGGTCATAGTCTTTCAATTGTGGGGCAGTACTCTACCTTAGGGGATTCTGTGATTCAATATAGTGAATTTATTGGTACTGTGATGGGGCCCCTTTGTTGGCCACCCGGAACTTGACCCTCACGCTGTAGACACCCCAAGCAAGCAGGAGAACGAGTATGTTTGCTTCTTACGTCTTTAATCTCCGCTCACTGCGGCGTCCACGATCAAGTGACCCGCCTCTGCCCTGCCGGGTCCTACGTCAACTTCCTCGGGGGAAGTTACACTAGCCGCACGCAGTAGGCACTGCCCGGCGGCTACCGTACCACCACCTATCGCTGTAAACTGCGACAGTGAATGAGCAGTCTTTGCTGCCACCATATGGTAGTGGAGCTCATGTCTGAACTACTACAGTACTTTGGTGATTATTACATGCGCTTTCGTTAGTTTTTCTGCGCAATTATCTCTCCTGCTATCACATCTTTTTAACATCTCATATATATACTCATTTACAGGGATGGGAATTTCCAGCCGATTGGTGGTTTCCCAACCTTTGGGCAATGACCCGCCTTTTTAGTCCTATATTCAGGGATGAGAATTTGCCGTCAATCGGCAGTTTCCCGACTTTTGGGCAATGACCCGCCTCTTTAAGTCTGACATGTTCTCATCCCTGTCATTAACAACAGAACACAGGCTACGTGCGCATGCCTCGTTTCCGATCATGCTTGAATGAGGCCTGATGAATTTAGATGCGCAGCTAGTTACCACCGGCATCCTCACCACACTTCCATGTCCTCACATCAGATGTTGCTAGGATTCAAACCCCACTCAGTGAGTCCACCTGCTAATTAACAATAACCAGCACGTGACCTATAGTAAACGAAGCTGCTACAGTCTACTTTGGCTTCAATTCAAATTACCGCCGTTCTTTTGGCAATCTGCTAAATGCAGCTGAGTTTAACTCCTGAGGGCCTGTATCTACTCGCATAAAGAAGGCGGTCTGAACTCAGAAAGCTCAACTTCAGCGGTGTTGGGAATGAAAGCCCGCTGCCTTCGTTTGTATACGACCCTCAGCTCACTGTCTGAGGAGCCGTCCAAAGTTTTTGACATTTTCACGGTCCTACAAAGCGTACTACTTTTCTCAGACCTACTGAACCCATTCCCCCCCACAGTAGTGTACATGTCAAAATGTGTTACTATTGAACATAACGACTACAAATTAACGTGTTAAATTATCAACATTTTATTCAATGATATAAGTTGTATTCGACTATTACCGTATTGTTACCTGATCTCCACTGAACATAGGAGGTAGCAGCCTTGTAAGGTTAATCAGATGTCAGCTTCTTTATCAGTACTGATGTGTTTATGGACCAATTAAGTATGCCTGCCTGGGTGTCATTCTGTGTTTTATCACTTCATTAGTTGGGCTGCCAGCCTGGGTGTCGATCTTTGTGTTATCACTTCATCAATTGGCACACCTACCTGGGTGTCGATCTGCTTGTTATCACTTCATCAATTGGCATCCTACCTGGGTGTCGATCTTCTTGTTATCACTTCATCAAATGGCCTGCCTACCTGGGTGTCGATCTGCGTATTACCAGCAGAGAGCGTGTATATAAACAGATGAGAGGGACAACTCCCATACTAGAGCATGTAACATCTGCCGACTGTGGCGCTCCAAGTGGTGGTTGTTGAACAGTATATGACACAGCTGTCAAACTCAAGGCATTGTCAATGGTCCTGTGCAATCTTCATCCAGAAAAAGTGAAATATCTCTTAAAATACACCACCTAGAAACAAACTGATTGGAATACACATAGAAAACATGTTTACCAACGAGATTATATTAAATTGATATGGTTAGGCTTCTGGATTTCTATTAATTTTGAATAAAACTGACGTTTTTCACTACGTGTACGGCAAACTCAAGGCATTGTCAATGGCCTTGAGCAGTCTTCGTACAGAAAAAGTGAAATATCTCCACATAGAAACAAACCGCTTGGAAGACATATAGAAAACATGTTTACCAAAAGGATTATATTAAATTGATAAGGTTAGGCTTCTGGATTTCTATTAATTTTGAATAAAAACAAATGTTTTGCATTGAGCGTACCGGCAAACTCATGGCTTGTTCAACACTAACCGCCAGGAACGTCACTGTAGCCTGTGTTACCGTTTTTCGCGGGAGTTGTCCCTCTCATCTGTTTATATACATGCTCTCTGTTACCAGTTCACCAGTCGGTATGCCTGCCTGGGTGTCGATCTTTGTGTTATCACTTCATCAGTTGACACGCCTGTCTGGGTGTCGATCAACGTGTTATCACAGCATGCCTACCTGGGTGTCGATCTGCCTGTTATCACTTCATCAATTGGCACGATATATGATACAGTTGGTACCGTGTTTGATACTAATGGCTATCGATCGTACTGGCTATGCTGATGTACTCATTCATTTTAGGATATTTATGCGTGAAAGTGTATGCTAATTTCTTAGAAATCATATTAATTTTCTGGAAACAGGATTTTTGTCTCGACATACCCTAGTAATCCCGAGTCCAGGTTAGTAGCGACAAGTATAAATTTGTACGTCATTGGTTTGACTCGGTCAAGTAGTTCGAATCGCATGACCTACCAAAACTGAAGGCAGATGCTCAACCCATGTTAATGTATTTCTCAATAATTACTCTTTTGTTTTGTTTATTTTCTCAACACAAACCTAATCTGTTACAGCCTACTTATATACCGCACACTTTTGTGCATTTGTCTATTGGGAATGTTGATGATTGAATATTCTACAATGCAGCTGTCAACAAGCAAAGGCTTGACCCCCCCCCCCCCCCCCCCTCTCTCCCAGTCCCCATCCCCGTATCTGGTGCATGGGGATTCTGGCTGAGTGCCAAGCAATAAGTGGTCTTTTATCTCAGAAAATCTGCCACGTCCATACATATCCACAACTCACACTGGACTGTGCCTAGGTGATGATGTTGAGTTACCCTCCACCCCCACCCCCCAAGTGGCCAACATCCACACTACTACTGAGTGCTGAGTCGCTTTTCACCGGATGTGGGTGTGGGTATATAAAGCCCCAGTCACACTACGGCTTGCGACCAAAAGGCAAGCAGTCACTGACACGAAAGCGCTGAAAGTAGCCAGCAGCCTCTTGCGATCATTTTGGTCACAAGGAGGTTTTTGGTGCAGCCTCCTTCTCACCAAAATGGTCGCCCGGAGGTCGCTCAGCGGTCGGCAACCGATCGCCGACTATTTTTTTCCTCACCATTTCATTTTGCTTTGGTCGCAAGGAAGTCTGTGGCTTTTGGTTGCAAAGTGGTCGCAAGCCGTAGTGTGACTTAAGACCTTACCAGCCATGCGCAATGTCAACAGACCCTTTACGCCATTTTCTCTTCCTTTTTGAATAGCTGGCTCTGAAATGCTCGAAATGTGGTCACTTATCTTTTGTAAACTGGAAGTCTTTCTCAAGATATCACTTCATCAGCCGGTGTTCTCTAATTTCACATGACTGGCTGCATACAATATGGATACAGTACACACACACCACTTACCAGAAAAACCTGACCACCTGGGACGCGTTCAACTGTACACCTCGGAGAAATTCCAAATGCCGCCCTTCTCTGAACGGAGTTTTAGCAGTCGGGTGCCTCAAAAATGGTGTCCTCCATAACGTGCACTTCTTGCTGCTCAGTACGCATGTACAATTAGTTTTTCGTTTTGGCCTCTTACTTGAAAAGTGCAACATCTCAGAGTCGACTCTGAGGCACATGTTGAACGCAAATTGGGGGGAAAAGACTTCTCTGAGGCATACCCTGAATGCAGCCTAGGTTGTGTCCCTTGTTCAAACTTATTTACCAGAAGGGAGTTTCTCAAAGATTATGGGTCTACCACACACTGACGTCTTAAGCCATTCACTTGATGGGTCGGCAACAGGTTGCATCTTCAGTGTCTCATGAATAGAAAGCTAGATATGATTAGATAAACCTCAAACTCAGTCGCAAATCGAGAGATCTATCTGATTAAAGAAATGAGTCGTGTGACTGTTAGCCCAGTTATGGCTCCAATGTTATCTTGCAGCGTAGGCTATGCGGAAGTATTTAGTTTGTTGGGGGTTTTACGTCCTGGTAACATCTAACGTGATAATCAGGATGGATACTGACTTGTGACAGCGTGCACCTCATGAAGACTTAATATTGCACCATGACCCAATTTCCCATTCAGTCACATTATCCTGATACTCAGCTAATCAGTCCTTGCCCTATCCTACTAATGCCAGTGCTAGGTAGCGAGCAATAAGTATAAATCTTGTACGTCATTGGTTTGGCTTGGCCGGGTATCCAACTCCCGACCTTCCACAAGGGAAGCTTGTGCTCTTAACGATTAACTCACCGTGTCCAGGCGCAAGTGTTTATGAAGTAGTTGGATGTTAGAGTTTTACGTCCTGGTAACATCTAAGGTCATATCAGGATAAGTACCGATTGTGACCGCGCACACTCATGGTGGCTTTATAGTGCTGCCCAACTAGCGCTGTCCTAGTTATGAGGCAGGTGCAAGGTTAGGATAGAGGGCTGATGAGTAGACTGCTTAGATGTGGCCCACAGCAGTTACAGGTAGTGGACTCCCAATAACTTGTACCTGGTAGTGGTAGAGATTCTTGAAAGGTTATGGAAAATTACCACCCAATATTGTTTCAACTAACAATGATGTAATAATGAGTATTATGATAACCAGAGAGTAAATAGGAAATAAAAGGTGATTGTGCCCAGAAATAATTACCCTGATGCAGCTTAGATGTAACGCATTCTCATATTTTAGCGGTTTAATAAGGAGGTTTGAGTACAATGTGCTCCCCACTTGGCATGGAGCTTGCGGAGATCTCCACATCTCGGTGCAGGCATTTACATCTGTTAGAAACTAATCTTACCAATCTTTATCGTTAAAGCTCCTTATTTATGTCAATGTATGCGAAAATTCAGAAGTAATAAAATATAATATAAAAAGTTCTCGCGGTCCTTCGTTGTACACTTTGTTAAAGTTGCATGGTCCGATGGCGTTTGAATTTTTGTCTTATTTTTTACATAAATATATCAAATTGATTGGTGTGAGCTACTAATCATTAGTCCGGAGTCATTTTGATGAGAAATGACTAGTTTTGAAGCAATTTGAGCTGAAAGAACCCAAAATAATTTTGACAAGCTTGCCAAAAGTCCTGTGGCTATGACCCAGATGGTCATCTCGCGGTGACCACGTGATGTGAGATGACCTACTAATCCTGGAACCTGACAGGGCTGTAGGTAGGTATTTCTGTTTGGGGTTTGAACATTCTGGGAAGGGTTTTTAACAAAATATTATTTTGTAGAAAGGTTAATTTGAATTATATCTATCGAATTGACCAAGTAGCATCGATATCCAACATCACATGTACATTACTATATGATTGATATCGTCCCAATGGCCGAAATTTGTTTTGCGCGCATCCGTTTGAAATTTGTCAGTTACACTGTATATAAAAGGAAAACGTTTTTTTGATATTGAATGTAAAAAGGAGTGAACCATATGGAGTGAGATATGTGCATTTGAAAGTTTTTGACTTTCAGATCTTTTGTATAAGCTAATGCAGCAGCCTTTCCATGCTGGCCACATCAGCTGGTCCTGAGCATTAATAGTTTGATGGGATCTGCCACAAATACACAGGTTTCCGGTTGTCATGCTATGATGGCAGCAGCCGCTCTGGTTGTGGCTATATGTTATTGTTTGGATATATAGGATCAAATGTAAGTAGTTGTTTTAATTTTGAAAAAATTATATTTCATCGGACCATGCAACTTTAAGTAATCTTGATTGACAGGGGCCTAGATTGGGATTTTCAGGTGATATGCAGATGGAATAAAGCTAAGATTCCATATACGCTGTTTGGGAATGTGAAAAGAAAGTGGAAAAACATATAAATGTACAGTGGTGCTTCCATAGGTACGAATGCGAACCGGCTATCTTGCTACTTATCTATACCAGTTCTACACCCCCTTAATTCATATTATTACTTCTCTTTTTTTTTATGTCTTTATCATCCTGCACTGTCCAGCTTGTCTCTGCTAATTCTCTTGCGCGCCCATGCCCCCTTTAAAACTTCATGACTAATAAAAAAATAAGTTTTCAAAATAGGGTAAGCAGGACAGAATAGCAACACACGCAGGGAACCATAACAGGTTAGATCTTGCACAAGATAATCAGATCAACTATTTCTCAGTAGTGATTGATCCAATCAACCAGGTTAGACCACTGTATAAGATCATCAAATCAACTATTTCTTCCAGGAAGTGATTGATCTAATCAACCATCGACCCGATCGATCCAACATCAATCAAATGACCCGAATCGATCAGATGACTCGAATCAAAGTGTACAGTTAGGTCGTGCCAAGCAAAGTATATAACAAAAATAAAAAACGATGTAACTGTACGGTATTACTTGTTTGAAAACATAGATATCATAGCATTGATTGTAGTCATGATAAATGTAACATGGTTTTCTGGTTATCATTGTACAAGGCAAACATGTAATGTAAAATGGTCAGCGAGTTAGCATAACTATGTACACTATTAACGAGCGAGTCAAAACAAGACACAGTATTGGACTGTATGAGTCCGGTGTCTAAGTCATAGATATATATTGTATTTGTCATTATATGATGTACTGTTTGATGATAAAACATGTATCACTAAATTACAAATGTGCCCTGTTAAACAATAAATCAAATATGATGATTTGTACTACTGACTTATTTCAAACATTCATGATCTACTGTTCTAAATTTGTATATAAAAAACGAAAAAAAAGAAGGAAATGATCGGCTGTATTATATAGATAAGAGTTAAGGCAAGTTGTTATTTGTGTTACTGACCATTGAATATGTATTGTATATTGCATCAAACAAACTGTGGACAAACTACATCCTGCTGCTAACATAAACGAAAACTTGAAGGAGGGAGATGTAAGATGTGGGCGTGTCAACTGTGTACGGAATATGGGGCTCTGCAATGTTGGTGATGTAAGCGGTCACATGAGAGAGCCACGGAACGAGTATAATAAAGTCAGTCACACACTGGAACTCACTTGCTATCCGGACCGCACTTCATCCACACCTCTCTCTATCACCTCTCTGCCGGCCCAGCACCTCCTTGATATGTCTGAAAAGAATTCGAGGAGGGGGTGCCCGCCGGCATTTTCACTTTCTATTCTTACTCTGTCTGTGTCTATGGCTCGCTGGATGGTCACCATAGGGCAAATAGACATGGTCCTTTGACTCAACTCTCATTTCTCTTTCCTAGATTCTGCCCATTCGATTTCTCCCAGGCACACTTCTTCCCCTGACCAGGGTTGTTGTGTTCTTGGGTGGGGCCCTTGACCTATTACGATTTCTCGGTCTGGTTCTTGTTGCTGGAACGACCGCTGCTCCCACCTTTGCCCGCCTTCCTCAAACCCCTGCTGACCGGATTCAAGTGCTACACTACACTACACACACCTACAACTACACACCGGCACGGAGAGATTTGCTGCCACCGACGCCCCGCCGTCACTACGTCGTGAAAGATGTCCCCAGCTTTCACAACACTCCCTCTACGAAGACAAGTCTTCAACCAAAGATTGGGCCGATTTATCGGAGCCTCTCTACCCAATGTTGCAGTTCTGCAACCTGTAACCGTCGTAAGGTTACGAACACCCCCAGTCGTCGTCGCCTGGAACTCAACGCGTTTTGCACAGTGTCAGGATAATGTGAGCTTGTGCAGGGAGGACGGCGGGAGGGCGAATGGCTGAAGGAGGCCGGCGGGCGGCCTTATAAGGGAAAGAGCGGGGAGGCGAGAATGCGGGGAAGGTGAGAAAGCCGGTGGGCAGGGAGAAAGGACGAGGGAGAAAGCTGAGGGAGGGATGACAGGGAAGGTGAGAAAGCTGGGCGGCGGCAGGAGGCGGGGGGAGGGTCTCTTCCTTCCCTCGCATCAAACGCAATGCGAGCATTACGACCGATGCGCGAAAAGGAAGAAAGCAAGGCGGGGGTGGGAAAAAAGGCGCTTTATTTAACGCCTCAGAACAACAAGGAACATAAGCAGCTATACAGAGAACAAGGAAAATAAGCAGCTATACAGAGAACAAGGAAAATAAGCAGCTAAATACAAGAGTCAATGCGGTGAAGGAAAGGCAGTAAGAAAGCTCATAAGGAGCGGTCAAGGTATCTTATAGTAGTGAGCTCGGGGGAGCTTGAAATGTTCGGGTGAGGGGCGCCGAAGAGGCCTCCACCAAAAAAGGAGGAGAGGGCTCGAGGCGTGCCCGAGGGGGCGGGGCGGGGCACGGAGGAGTGCACCGCCGCGCGCCCGAGGGGGCGGGGCGGGGCACGGAGGAGTGCACCGCCTCTGAGGTCCAGGCGATGAGGGGGAGGGGCACCCGCTAGCGGTGGCTTGGGCGTCGGAGGAGGTCTTGGGTGTCATGCTGAGTCGGGGGCCTATGGCGACAGGGATGCGGGCGGCCAAAAATTGGGGAGGCCCGCTCCCTGGAGGAGGTGCGGCGAGGGTCGGAGAGGGGGGCAGCGAAGTCCTCAGGGCTGGGGGGAGGGGGGGGTCGGGGGGGTTGAGGAAGGCGGTGTCGTGGAGATCGTGATTGTCGGCGTGAAGGTCGGTGGCTGTGATGTCTCGGGAGGGTTTGTGGTCAGTGCGTGCGGCGTCTGGGGCCTGCGGCGCGAGGTGATGGTCCCCGGCTGTGTCCTGGGTGGTGTTTCGGTCGGTGGTCGTTACGGGGTTGTCGGTGGTGGTCAAGGGGTTGTCGGCAGAGGTGTAGGTGAGGCGCTGAAGATGGCCCCCCGGGCCGGCCGGGGGGGCCGGCGGATCAAAAATCCGCCGAGGCGGCCGGGGTCTGGCGCTCACGGGCTTGTTTGGTGAGGCACAGGGCCTCGCTGTGCATGGTGAGAATCCTCCTCACGTTAGCACAGTAGGCGCATATGTGCCGGTGTCTGTCCTTCGCCTCGCCGTGGGCCTCTCCGACGGGGGCCCGATCGCACGAGGTGGGCTCACGGTTCCAGGCGTCGCAGGGAGCCCCATGAGCCTCTCGGTTGTAGGTGAGGCGGGTGTCGGCTTGGGTCCGGGGCTGCTGTGCGCCTCGGGGAAGGTCCGGGTCTTGGGAGGCTAGTGCTGTCGGGAGGGCCTGGGGGGCGGACATGGTGAGAACCTCGATTCTCACCATGTTCAAGGTGACTGGGTCGTGCCACCCCTGGGGGAGTCTACCGTCCGCTATCCAGGCGAAGATGGTCTCCGAGTACCTGCGGACGGTAGCCCAGGGGTCGAGCAGGTTGTCGCAAAGAACTGTGAGGAGGTGGTGGTTCAGGCCCGGGAGGGAGTGCGCGGGGAATGCAGGGTGGCTAAGGAGGGTGAAGAGGGCGAGGCTGTACTCGTCCTTGGTCGCCTCCCCCCGCTTGACCGGCTTCCGCTCGGGGCCCCTCTCGACGAGGTCCGAGGGGAACAGGTAGTCGGGGGAGATGCCTTTTCTCCTCCCTGCGCGTTGCACCTCGGCCGATGCGAGGATCTCCCTTACGGCGTCAGCCGCGGATGCCGAGGTGTGGTCATAGGGAGGCGCATCCTGGTCGTAGGGAGGCGCGGGAGCCGGCGGCTTGACGGTGCGGCTGGTGTACCGCTCGTACTGCGGGTGCACCACCCCCAGGAGCGGTGCCTGAGGCGGGGGCGGTGGGAGTGCTCCCCCGACTACGTGCGCCCGAAGTGCCGGGGTGGGCGGCGAGGAGTAGGTCGCGCGCCGGGGCGCGGCGGCCGGAGTCGTCTCCTCGGCGCGACAGTTGAGGGTGTCGAGACGTGCGGTGATGTGCCGCACCGCCTCGAAGATGGCGGCCGTGTCGGCGTCGACGCCGGCAGCCAAGTCGCCCGAGGGGCGGTTCCGAGGCGCCGGGGGCGAGCCCGGGGCGGAGAAGGCTGGTGAGGCGCCCCCCCGGGGCGACCGAGGCGGCCCTCCAGACTCCCCCGCGTCCCTTCCCTTTGCGTCGGCCAGGCATGGTGTCTGCGTCTGCGTTGGTAGAGGGTAGAGGTGCGTTGGCCGTGGAGAGGTCCGTCGGCCGTGGAGAGCTCCGTCGGCCGGGGAGGGGTCCGAAAAGAGCGAGCTTGTGCAGGGAGGACGGCGGGAGGGTGAATGGCTGAAGGAGGCCGGCGGGCGGCCTTATAAGGGAAGGAGCGGGGAGGCGAGAATGCGAGGAAGGTGAGAAAGCCGGTGGGCAGGGAGAAAGGGCGAGGTGGGAGAAAGCTGAGGGAGGGATGACAGGGAAGGTGAGAAAGCTGGGCGGCGGCAGGAGGCGGGGGAGGGTCTCTAACTTCCCTCGCATCAAACGCAACGCGAGCATTATGACCAATGTGACTGTGTGGGACATCAGGTCATGGTGCCGGTGGCCTGATTTCCCAGTGGGGCAGCACTATAAAGTCGCCATGAGTAGGCGCTGTCACAAGTCGGTGCACGTCCTGGTATGGCCTAGGGTCTTACTGGGGCGTAAAACTACACCAACCACCCAGCCTCCCCCGGCCCTCTCAGAGGACTGTGGTTGGGCTCTTAGGCTGCCTTTTTCCTTCCTCCCCCCCCCCCCCCCCCCCCCCCAATTCCTCTGATCACTTTCCATCGGAAGCCAACTCCCGACCTTATGGGACTGCTTTCAGCAGTGCCCATTCAGTGCTGCAGATTTGCAGCCATCAGCGCACCAATGCGACTGAAAACTCCCCAAAACAACAACTCAACGCATCCACACTCATTCACTACAGTACCCTTTAAATATTAATAATAATAAAAATAATAGCTATAATTATCATGCATGTGACACTAGTTAGGGAATGAAGGCCTTGTTTTATAATAATAATAAATGTGCCATCAACTAATGGACGGACGCAAAAGTGCATGCTTCCCAGGTGGAAAGTCGGGAGTGTGAATCCCGGCCGAGTCAAACCAATGACTTATATATTACAAAAGTTATGCGTCGCTACCTAGCCTGGTGCTCAGCATTACTAGGATAGGGCAAGGATTGGTTAGCTCAGTGTCAAGATAATGTGACTGAATAGGAAATTGGTACACCCATCCTGATATGACCTTACATGTTGCCAGTATGTAAAAAAAAACCACAAAAACACCAACAAACAACGAACAAATTGGGGCCCAATCCTAGATATTGGCAGGATGTAAAACCCCAAACAAAACAAACAAAAAACAAACAAAAACACAAATGGACATTCCCAATAGGAATCTTTGTGTGTAAAGTAGTTATTTCACAAATCAGAAATGAACTGAAATGGCGTTCTCTGTGGTGGAGTGGTTAGAGTCTCTGACTTTCTTTCTATGTCAGACTCCTAATCTGAGGGTCGGCGGTTCGATTCCCCGTGCCCCCAGCTCTGCCAATTTGGATTTTCACCGCTGTGTATAACTTACAGCATCATCAAAGGCCGGTTGCTCTCATACCATGTCTATGTAGAGTGGGAGGTTAAAAATCCCTTGGGTCGGTAAAAGTGTAGGCTCGCGCTTTCTATCGACCAGCAGTGGAATGAGGAAGACCAGTCGTCTATAGCTGTGTTTACACGGGCAATTGTAAGCCGATTTAGACAAAGCGAATTATATGAAGCGAACTAGGCGTGAAAGTGAGCCGTGTCCACACTTGCAGTACTTGGGTCGGTTTAAGGCGGAAATCGATATCTGCGCATGAGCAAGTCCATTGATAAACCGACGTATAATAAGCGCTTCATATAACCCACCTCATGACGCGGTTTAGTAGAGGTTAACTAGTTGACGCGATTCAGCCCTAATCCACCTCAGAGTCGCGTTCACATGGCGAATGTAAACCGAACTAGACAAGGCGATTCATATGACGCGGCTTAACTCGCCCGTGTAAACACGGCTTATGACTGAAATTTCCCCTGCTTAAAACTAATGGACCAAAAAAAAACAAAAAAAAACTGTGCTGATAAGTAAAAAAATACACCTGTCAACACTACCAAACATCATTGCTCATTGTATAAAACGAAATATATATTTCCAATATCAGTCACATATTTAGAGGTCCACAACAATACCTCCGTAGTACCTCCAGAGTTCTCACAGTTCTGGGTGAACATTATGAACTAGTCGACTGCAGATCTCTCCGCGGCGGCAAAACCGCTGGTCCCCCAGCCTTTTGCACTGCAGCGCCACCCCAACCAACGGGAAATTCAGGAACCCAGCTACAAAACATCCGCCGCCAAGCGGCACAGGTCGGAAACACCGCGCAAGGTGAAGGTCACCCAGTAAGATTCCCAGCTCTAGTCACGCGTTTGTGTTGGCCTCGTCAAGCTGCTCCACTCGCCTCAGGTAACACGGACTGAGAAAGCCAACAAAGGGGGGACATGTTGCGAAGCGTGTGTCAATACCGTAGCTGGACTTCCAGGTTCTCGAGACATGTTGGTTATAAAAGTAGGTACACCATTCTCTTGTATGGGACTGGGTGGGACCCACTTTCTGTGCCGTCCTGATTGGCGGTGTCATTTGTTTGACCAGCCCCGCCCTCACTCCGCCCTCGGCGCCGGAGATTCCAAAAGGAGCCCTCTGATTCAGCAGTTGGATTGAGCTGTTGTGTTTTATTTTGTATACCTTTTAGTTATTTGTATATAAATGTATCCACATCCTCTCCGTTGCTTTAGCAGATAAGCTACACCAGTCGGCACTCGGGGTCTTTCAAAAGATTCCATGCTAAGCCTTGGCGTTGTGTTCCAGCCTCTGTGCTCTATCACTGATTATCAGTAGCTGAGTAGGAGCCTACCCGTATGATCACGGCATTGCCATCACCGCATCAGTCTATCAAGTATCATCAATCATATTAAATGGCTGTCAAGACTCAACTTCTCAAGTGTCATTATCATTATAATCATCATGAATTTATATAAAATCATATTTGTTTACCAAAGTTTACAAATTGATCAAAGAACTATAACTTATAGTATAAGCCCTATTAGATACAAGGTTCACCCCGTACTGCTGCAGTAGGTACTACAAGTACCGGGTGAATCTTTTATCTAAAGCCCTATATGATATAGTTATGTTTTTATGTTCTGACAATATAAAGTGTAGTTATGGTGCTGTCACATTATGACGTTTCTCACCAACGCGCGTCGACGTGTCCCCTTTTTGGGCGAAACGTCGGCATGCGTTACCGGCGCGTTACGAACGCGTTACCAGCACATCGGTACACTTTGAGTGACAGCAACGTCTGGACCCACACGTTGGCACGCGTCGGGCCACATTGAAGGTTCTGCGCATGCACAAAACTTTCGACGAGCCACAACGCATGTCAACGTGTTGGGTCGCACGTTTGCAGGACGTACACACACGTTATCAACGCGTTGGCGGAACGCTGGTATCACGTTGATCAACGTCGATTAACTTTTGAATTTTTTCGCAAAACTGTGTGTCTGTTTCTGTGTGTGTCTGTCTGTGTCATGTGTCTGTTTCTCTGTGTGTCTGTCTGTGTCATGTGTTTCTGTTTCTGTGTGTATGTGTGACACAGACACACACACACACAGACACACACACAGAGACTAGGTATCCCAAGTGATTTTCAAAAATAGTTTGGAGTTTGATTTAATGGATTTCACCTGTTAGTATATTTAATTTGAAATAAAATGACACTTCATTTGTGAAAATCGCTCTAATATTAAAGAAGATATGGACTTTTTTAGGTTGTTACTTAATTGGTCCCACCCATAACTAAAAAGATAGCATTTTTGATGGCCCCAAGAATTAAAAGTAACCACCCTATCAGACTTTCTGTATTTTTTCCTTCAAATCCATGGCCTATCCAATGAGAATAAAAAGATCCAGGGGTCTGATGTGGTTACATTTCAAGATATACATCTTCAAAAATGCGTGAAATCACAATTTCCTTAATTTCACCAATTTCCAAATTTCGCTTTGGACGATTTTTGGGGCTTGGTTGTGGAAAAAATTGGCACCCATATTAAATTATTCTGATTTATCCCTAACCTACTGATGAGTCTTGTCATTGCTATTTTTTTTCAGGACTACATATGCTTGGGAAAAGCTTAAAAAAATAGGTTTAAAATGGTCCAGAGCTCAATTTGACAAGTGATAAAATCCAGTAAAAGGAAATGCCCAACTTTGAGCAGACTTATTTGGTACAGAAAAGCACCCGTACAAGATAATTGCATGAAATTTTCACACTGTACTACCTTCAATATGCTCTTTCTGTTTACATTACATACAATACAATTTGATAGATGTGAATGGTTTAAAAAAAAAATTTTCAAACCCTGTGTGTGTGTGGGCAGTGTGTTTATGTCACATTGCATAACAACTGGCACATTGCATAACAACTTTAGCATTCAATTATTAAGTAGAGCCAACATTTATTTTGTCTCAAATTTACGCCTTCACACCATGCATTGCTAAGAATCATGATTAACTTCTTTTTTTAAAGAAAAAAAGGATCTTTATTTTCATGTAAAAACCTAAGTTATCCATTATTCGGTTCAGAAATGGTGGTTAATTGAACATTTTACAGACACACAGAGACACACACACAGAGACATGCACACAGAGACACACACCGGGCGCCTTAGCTCGGAACCCGTTAGTGACGCGCCACCGCCACGCCGACAGCGCGCCGATAAGACGCTGATAACCCACTGGCGGAACGTTGAGACGCGCCGACAGACGCGGGAGGAATTCGGTCAAGTGGACATTTTTGTTGTTGTTCCGCCGCACGTCGAAACCCGTTGGCCACGCGCTACTAACACGCTGCGCTCCGTCGAATTTTCTCCCAAAGCACCAAAAAGTTGGGCGTGTCTCAACGCATTGAAAATATTTTGCGTGTTGGTGGCACGCCGGTAAGAAACAACGTAATGTGACAGCACCATTAGTGTGGGTCCTGAAAGCTGAAAGCGGTTGTACATTTCATGAAAGCTGCCTGCAAAAGTGTTGAAGTGCTGCTGGCTTTTGCAAGTTACCAGCGGCACTCTCTCGGAGAGCAAATAGAGGTTTCACACCGGCAAGAACATGTCAAGACAGGCGCAAAACTATTTGTCCCTGCAGTGGCTGGTCGGGAGATGTTGGGAGTTCCATACATCAACCGCCCTTAATGCTGCCACAGTGACATGGTTTTCTGTTTAGGGTTTGCTCCCTTAGCCTTCGGTTCTGTCGAGGACCTGTACCACAAGGCAGTGGTTTACAACTCTGTAAGGCAGGGGCGTCAAACTCCCTGAGGTATTGCTATACCTGCAATACCTGCATACCTGTATACCTATAGTACACGATATCAGACCTACTGGGTTTTGGCTGGGTTAAAAAATGTAATTTATTACCTACTTTAAAGGGCCAGCTATAGGTTGCTGAGAGACGACCTGTACTCCGACAAATGCTCTCCAAGCATTTGTTTGTGTGTTTTTAGTTTATGCAGCTACATATGTGGGGGGGGGGGGACAATGCTGACATTGCTTGCTTCTGTTGTGTTTTATTTAGTCCAGCAGCATTAACACTTTTAGACAACCATATAGAGAAAAAAATGTTAGAAATTGCAATGTAAAATGGTAAATATGAAGTTCAAATGTTTATTTATCATAGCCAGCTACCTTTTGTGTGAATAATTGATTAAATCATCTAGATTAATAGACTTTAAAAGTTTAATTGAGAGCTTTCTGTGGCTGCCATCTTAGTGGTTGCCACAGCTTCCCCTGTGTATGGGGAACCCCTCTAGGTCATGTGATGAGGGAATCCCACCTATGATGTCATTCATACATCGCAGACCTCAACTCTCCTCCCACATGTTCAGCGGCATGAACTGAACAAACTAAGCAAAGGTATGTTTGGAGAGCTTTTGATGCTGGATTCGTTTGTATCTGGGTGAGGTATAGCCGGCGACTTTAAACTTAAAATCAAAACCTAATGACCACTAACACAGCTAGGTGAAGACATTTAGAGAAATTAACTATTGGTAGCCAAACAATTATCCGATTGTAGAACAAACAAACTCACAGAGGTTTGGGGGATGTGGGAGAATGTTTACAAACAGACAAAGAATGCATGGAGTAGTTCGCTACATAACAACTGAAAGTGATAAAAAAGAAGGGGAGTCACAAGACTATTACTGTCTAGCGGCAAAAACAAGTCATTAGACTTAACCGTTATGGGCAGCATAAATAGACCCATCACCAAAAAAAAGGGAAAAACAGAGACACACACACAGAGACATGCACAAGCACAGCTGTAGCTCCTGGCAAACTTCCCACACACGGTGCTGAGAGATCTGTAGTAGCTCTAATTTCCACCATCCATGTGAGGAATCTTGCTTTGTCTGTATACTTGTTCAGTTGGTTGTTGGAGTTTTACATCCTGGCAACATCTAACGTCATATCAGGACAGGTACTGACTTGTGACAGTGCACACTCATTGTGACTTTATAGTGCTGCCCACTGGGAAATCAGGCCACCAGCCCCATGATCCAATATCCCCCCCTTTCACATTATCCTGACCTTGAGCTCACCAATCCTTGCCCTATCCTATTAATGCCGAGCACCAGGCTAGGAAGCGACAAGTATCAATTTGATAAGTCATTGGTTTGACTCAACCAGCAACTGAACTCCCGACCTTCCACACGCGAGGCCTGTGCTCTACCATTTCGGCCACCGTGGCCAGTCCTTGTTCAGAAATAGATGGCAACTGATTGGGATAACACTCTCACTATCTCTTCCACTTGCTCAGTAGGTTCCTGACCACGCTGACATAGATCCCAGAAAATGAGTGTGCTGATTGAGCTGTGAAAAGGTCTCTGCACTGTAACCTTGCACTGCCATTGACTGATACCCCACTCTGATATGAGACCACTCGTTTTCTGCTCTTATCAAGTCCATATGGCAACATGAGTGTTATGAAAACACAAACAAGAAATTCCTTGAAATCGTCCACATGTGTGGGAAAACCACCACAGACTCATGACGGGGTGGGAGTGGGCAGGACCAAGTACAAGTAGTCCTGAGCGCTGCTCCATTGGCCACTCTTGGCTTACACACTCTTTTGTGCTCAATATGGAACCTTCACACGAATGTGTGGCACGTCAGAGTCCACTGACGCTCAAGCACATTTGGTTAAACTGTGTTGGTCTTATGGTCTTGTGCCAACAATTTTACAATGCAAGCAGTATACCTATGCATGGTTACTCTAGCCATGTAAAACAAAACAAAAAAGGTTTATCCTTGATGACAGCAGAAATGCACCACCTTATGTAACTTATTTAAAGTTGCATAGTCCGATGGTTTTGAATTTCTGTATTTTTTCTGAGATAAATATATTTGATCGATCACTAGTATCTACTTTACATTAGTTCAAATGGTAATCTTTTGAGATATTTTGAGTGCAAACATGGAAAATTAGTTTTGGCAAGCTTGCCAAAACTCTCACACCATAGACTTCTGCAGTAACAGTTTCTGCTAAATTGACTCAGTATTGCCTTCTACGCAGAAACAAATGCTTAATAAGTGCATCAGTATCTAAGTTAGATATGTACAATCTAATCTAGATAATTGGTTTGGTTTTGAAAATTTGATATTTCCTCGGACTATGCAGCTTTAAACAAATGTACCATTGTATTTTACCTAGGATTCGATTAAATTAATCTTTGCCACAATTTTCAAAATTGTGAGCATTTACACTCAGGATTCGAACCCACACTTCTTGTCATTCCCGGGCTGACGTCCTAACCATTAGACTATATAGGCTCCCTGATGCAGTCACCCTATCCACACATGCCTGTGTATGCGGGTCCGTATTCAGAAACAGTAGCCAAAAAACATTTTAAATAATAGCAGAATCCCTGTTCTTATGAAGGTTTACATGTGCATATAAATATATGTCAGAGTTTAACAAATTTAGGATATCAATTTTGTTTAATTTTGATCTTATAGTTATACAAGTTGAGAAATATGTTAAAATTAACTGTGTAACATACATCCATCACATCATTTTGACACACACAACAAATTACAGTTAGGCAAAAAAGATTGTCTTACAAGAAAAAGTTTACAATTTTTTTCGGGTAGATATATGGCATTGATATTCAAATTTTCACTTTACATGAAATCATACAAGCATATTTTGGATACATTTTGTGGGATAGATTAAATACATGTCGATTTGCTAAATACTTAATACACAGGCAACAATAACTATTTTACTCGCTATACGCCTCCCCCTCCCCCCAATAAAAGGGCTTAAAGCTGCATAGTCCGATGAAAACATCACATTTTCAAAACCAAAACAATTATCTAGATTTGATTCTACATATCAAACTTAGACACTAGTGGACTTATTAAATATTTTTTGCCACCCAGAAGGGAATGCCGAGGCAATTTAATGGAACCTGTTAGTGTTAGTGTTACTGTTACTGCAGATCCCTATGGTATCAGAGTTTCGGCGTGCTTGCCAAAATTAATTTAGCATGTTTTCACTTCAAATATCTTCAGTAAGCCATTTAAAATAAAAGTTACTTCAAACTAATGTAACATAGATTATAAAATGTTCAACCTAATATATTTATCTCAGAAAATGACAAAAACTCAAACCTATCAGACTATGCAACTTTTATCATTAACTCTGTAACAACCCGTATATTATAAATATAATCGAAGCACAGGTGAGGCTAAATCGGTATTGGCAAACCATTGGCTGCCTGATCAACAGTGACCAAGCCAACTGTAGGTCATGTTTGAAGAACCAGTTGGCATGCTGAGTTGAGCGGAATGATGTTTAGTTTTACCATAGTTATGTCGTGTTCATAAACCGGATGTGGTGGCCAAATCGATAGGAACACAGGCTTCCAGTGTGGAAGGTCAGGAATTCGAAACCCACATTATTAGTTAGGGCATCTATAGATAAAGTATTCACCCGGTACTCGCAGTACACGGGTGAATACCTACCCTATATAAAAACGGTCGAAAAAGCGGGTTAAAGAAATGAGAGCCTAATTTCACAATCTAAGAAGCAACATTTATTCTTTACATATGTCTTATTGATAGCCCGCTACCTTTGAGTTGAAAAATATAATATAATATCTAGTTTAATAAGATTTAAAAGTGAAATCGACGGCGTTCTCTGGCCGCCATCTTGTCTTTTTGCATTCTCACCCATTTCACCAACTCTGTGGCAATATGTGCAGCCATTTGATACTGGAGCCACAGTTTCTAGTTCAGGTTCCATACTAAACCTATTTTCGACCATATTTACACAACATTGTCCTTCACCCGTGTACTACAAGTACCGTGTGAATCTTTTATCTAGGGCATCTAAGGTCATATCAGGACCGGTGTAGGACGTTTAAAACACTACCCCGTTCAAAACACATACTGTTAAGTTCGAAACACTACCCATACGTACATCCGAAACACTACCCAAGTTCAAAACACTATCATAACACAGCAGTGGGAGCTGTAATGCAGAAAGATTTAACCTACTGGTGACTGTGCGCGGTCAGCATACCAATATTTGGTTTGGTTGTTGGGAGTTTTACATCCTGGCAACATCTAAGATCATATCAGGATGCACGTACAAGTAGTATACACTGATAGCGCTGTGGCATCTGCACCGCGTATTAGAATACACTGATGGTGCTGCGGCGATTTTAACACGTATTAGTACTAGTAGTGTACGCTGATAGCGCTGTGGCGTATGCACCACGTATTAGTAGTATACACTGATACAGTGATAGTGTTGCCGTAATTGCTCCACATATTAGTATATATATGTGCTGATGGTGCTGTGGCGTTTGTTGTTGTTTTACGTCCTAGCAACATCTATGGTCATATCAGGATGGGTACTGACTTGGAACAGTGCACACTCATGGCCACTTTATAGTGCTGTCCCACTGGGAGACCAGGCTGCCAGCACCATGACCTGATTTCCCACTCAGTCACATTATTCTGAATCTGAGCCAACCAGTTTTTTCCCCTATCCTAATAATGCCAAGCGCCTGGCTAGGATGCAACAAGTATCAATTTTTAAGTTATTGGTTTGACTCGACCAGGGTTTGAACCCATAATGGTTCGGCTCCACCGATCTCCCAAACAAGGACACAGACACTCAACTCATTCGGCCATCCCCTCTGGTAGTATACACTGCACACTGCCCCACCCTACTGCACACTGCCCCACCCTACTGCATACTGCCCCACCCTACTGCATACAGCCCTACCCTACTGCATACTGCCCCACCCTACTGCATACAACCCCAACCTACTGCATACAGCCCCACCCTACTGCACACTGCCCCACCCTACTGCATACTGCCCACCCTACTGCATACAGCCCTACCCTACTGCATACTGCCCCACCCTATTGCATACTGCCCCACCCTACTGCATACAGCCCCACCCTACTGCATACTGCCCCACCCTACTGCACACTGCCCCACCCTACTGCATACTGCCTCACCCTACTACAAATGAGAATGGACGTATTCGACTGGGACCTTTCCATCCACATAATTTAGGCTAAAAAAACAAAAACTAAACCGGATGTACCCCCTCTTTTTTGTTACGTGCTCAAACCCCCATACACACATTTTTACCCCTACAATTTTTCATATGGTTGGGTTAATGGCAACAATACACCACATGATCTTGTGGATGGAGCAACCAACACGCATCTGAATTGTACATGTAGAAACCCACTTCCGGTCCCTGGTGAATAGGAATTTGTAAAAAAAAAATTTAAAAAAATTGATATTCGTATGGAAGGGCCCTGTCAAATACGTCGAATGACGATGCAGAAATTAGAGTAGTGTTTTGAACTTAAAGGTAGTGTTTTTTTACTTACGGATAGTGTTTTGAGCATGGCCACAGTAGTGTTTTGAACCGACCTTCAACTGGGTTGAAAACAGTACCGTAGTGTTTTGAACCTAGGTTGAAACACTACCATAGTGTTTTTGTGGGGTAGTGTTTTGAACTTACTACACCGGTACCGACTTGTGACAGTGTGCACTCATGCCGACTTTACAACTTATATCAAACGCTGGTAGATTCTATGTCTAAATGCTGTTTAGCAAATTTAATACATTGCAGCAATTTGTTATTGACAAATTTTATTTGGTAAAATTCTTTAGCGCACTAACAGTTAAAAAAAAAAATGTATATATTAAATCTTTCTGGTGTCTGGAATATTTGATCGATCTTTGGGGGGGGGAGTGTTGTTGTTGGGGGGGGGGGGGGGTCCTCGGTGCGCAGGTAAAAAGTGGAAAATTTCCAGGCTTCTGGATGAGACCAGACAACACAAGTCCAAGAGGGCTGGGGACCCATCCTTTTCCAGGATGGGTATTGACCAGCTCTCGTGTTGCTAATCTCTATCTGCAGTGGAAAAGTGAACGAGACGTGATTGTGACTGGTGTCTGCTATCAGTCTGTTATCACTGCATCACCCCCAATTTTCCTTTACGCCTCACCTAACAGCAGACCGCTTCTATTTATGGGCCAAGTTTTCACAGTCGTACAAAGTGTGCTACTTTTCCAGGACTCCTCCTTCCACCTCCCACGCAACACACACACACTCTCCACCACCCTCTCCCAAAGTGGTACACATCAACATTTTACTACAGAACATTACGACAAGAATATGAACGTTTTAAACATCAACATTTTATTAAACGATAAAAGATGTACTTGACTGATTCCCCCCCCCCCCCCCCATCCCCGTTCTACAGCTTGCCCCTTACTAAATTTATGCCAACCTGCCTCGCCTGTTGACTGGGTGCGGTGGACGAATCAGTAGAACACAGGCCTCGCGTGCGGGATATTAGGGGTTTGGTTCCCGGTTGAGTCAAACCAATGACTTCTAAAATTGATACTTGTCGCTTCCTAGCCAGGCGCTCGGCATTAATAGGATAGGGCAAGGACTGGTTAGCACTGTATCAGGATAATATGACTGTGGGATATTGGGTCATGGTGCTGGTGACCTGGTCTCCCAGTGAGGCAGCACTATTAAGTCCCCATGAGTGTGCACTGTCACAAGTCGGTATCCGTCCTGATATGACCTTAGATGTTGCCAGGATGTAAAACTACAAGAAACAAACAAAACACACGTGGATGGCGTAAATTCCCAATAAAACATTTTGACAATCTATGGTTCCAGGACACACCACCCCCACCCCCACCAACCCACAAAACCTTATTGGTTTTCATTTGATTATTTTTTTTCATTTTTGTATAGCGGTTGAAATTAATTGCAGAGTCTTTTATTTGAAAGTTTGTAGCACATCAATACAGCTGTAAGTATTGCAGTAATGACAAGTAATAATGCTAGTATTACTTACTGTTTAGTTGTAAATACTTTTCCTCCACCTTTCTTTGAGCATCATACATTTTTCTTATCGCGGTGGTTGTAACATTGACAGAGTGATGATACTTGCTCTGTTGTGATTTATTTGAAATACCTTGTACATTGATTAATGTTGCATGGTCTTATGGAGGCTATTTTTATTTAAAAACCAAAACACTTACCTACATTTGATATATATGGGTCATTCTCAGAAACTGTGTACCACTTTTGTGACATGGAAACCCAAAGTGAAAACATTCCAAACAATAGCTGAAAACATCCCAAATCATAGCAGAATCCATATTCATATGAAGGTTTATATGTTGTGCATAATGTCAGTGTAGAAACTTATTTTTCACATTATCATTTTGATCTTATGCAATTGAGAAAGCTGTTAAAATTAAAAGTGTAGCATCCATCCATAACATCATTTTGACACACATTCATAACATCATTTTAGCATGAACAACAAATTCAACAAAAGAATTGTTTCTTACCCAAAAAAAACCTGGTAGATTTATGGTGTCAATATGCAAATCGTCATATTTTCACTTTAGCACAAACAAGCATATTTTGGATACATTTTGTGGGATAGATTAAATACAATAAAAGAGAGTAGTGGTCAGTCCGGATGGGTGATGTGGAGTGACCATGGGTGTGGGAGAGCTGATGCTTGTCAGCTCTGTGTGGGCTATGATTGGCTGAGAGACAATGTGTGAGGGTGGCAGCGAGTGAGTGAGGAGGGAGGGGCCAGTGTTGGTGATTGGCAGGAGGGGTGGTTGTGTGTGTGTTCCCCTCCCACGCGCTCATTCATGACTATTGCTAATATGCTTAATACCCAGAGTCAACCATAACTATTTGACTTACTCCCGCCACCCAATAAAAGGCTAAGTCATTAAAAATGTAACATGGAAACCAAAAATGTGGTACAGTTTCTGAGAATGACCCATATGTCTTGATTTTTGTGTGTGAAGAATTGATTTACACTGCTCATAACAGATAAGTGCCCTAACACTTTGTAAAGTCGCCGGCTGGTGGTGTGGGTGGTGTGGACAAGCCAAAGGAAAGCAATACAGGTAATGAAGGAAAATAGGTGAAGAGTGAAAGTAGGAGAGTGAGACTCCTTCATTTATTGGTTTATATAGGCTTTTCTAGAATCCAAGATGGCAGTGATCACATGGTTCAATCCACCAATCAGTGTACAATATGCTGTAACCAAGGCCTTCCACACCGGCTACAGTGCCCTGTAGTGGTCAATGATCCATAAATAACACCATGGGGGGGAGGGGGTATGTGAGGTGACTCTTCCAAAGAGTATGCCTAGCAAATCCTGGAAGTGACACTCCCTCCAAAGACTATTCTACTATACAATTTCTATACCTAATGAGTAATAGTTTACCAACTTCACACATTCCCCATATGCCTTTGGTTTTTATATATTACCTTTTTATCATTATATAGACAGTTTGTAATTTATTATAGTAATTTCACATCAGTCCTCATGTATTATATCGGAAAATTTTACAACTTGTTTTCACCACTGGGCAGCACTAATCCAATTTGGTTCAAATCTTTTGAATTTACTTTTAGTAATAATTTAGGTTGTATTGCTTCTTGTTTATGGCTTGTAACTGTTTGTAGATTGCAAACAGTCCAAAATTCAACTTTCACTATACTTTGTGTTAGTCCATTTAGGCATCATCTGTTTTTGAGGGACCAGCGGCTGGGAACACCGATATCAGCTCTTGTGAGGGGCTGTCCAAATCTTTCAACATTAGCTATTTCCAGGGCGTAAAACCCCAACAAACAACAACCAACAAAAACAACATGACTAAATTTAATAAAAGATTGACCCCTACCCAGAGTAGGGGCGAAGAACAACCCATTAGAAAAAGTGGCGATGGAGCACCTAAATTCTTAATTCGCAAAAATATATTCTTCACATACCTCTTTATATTTACCCGCTACTTTTGGAGGAATAATTTAATAAATAATGTAGTCGAATAATTTAATAAATAATGTAGATTAATAGACTTTAACAATCAAATCGAGAACATTCTGGGGCCGCCATCTTGGTTCTTTTGCATTCTCTTCCATTTCACCAGGTCTACTTCTATACAGATAAACACTGGATGACGGAACCATGAGCTCATCTTCTCTAATTGGTTGATTGATACCAAATCAGCTTTCGCTCGTTTTTAGATATGGTTGCCATTCACTCCTACTCTGGAGTGAATCTTTTATCTAGACTAAGTGTCAACCTCAGCTTTGCTTTGGTCTATCCTGGTACCTATACCCATCACACAGACCCTCTTAGTCTTAGTGGCCGTCCAAAGTTGCCAATAATTTCACGGTTGTATAAAGTGTACAACAGGGGGAGGGGGGGGCAGACGACTTTTATCGTTTAATAAAATGTTGATATTTTCTAGCGATTTTGTTGTATTTTTTTAAACATAAGTTGATTAAAACCGGGGACTTTTCAGTTGTGGACACTTGGTCTTCTTTTATTCCATTGCTCCTTTCCCTATCATTTTGATGCCGAATGCCGGGCTAAGTAGTGACAAAGTATCAATTTTTAAGTTATTGGTTTGACTCGACCAGGGTTCAAACCTGGCAGTTCGAATCCCATGACCTACCAAAACAAAAGGCAGCCGCTCAAGTCATTTGGCCACCCCGTCTGGGTCTGTAGTAAAATGTTGATGTGTACTACTTTGGCGGTGATGGAGGGGGTCTGGAAAAGTAGTACTCTTTGTACTACCTTTAAAATGCTGAAAACCTTGGACGGCCCCTTAGTTGGGAATGAACTACTTAAGTCTTCAGTAAATAAGTACCAAGCATATTGGCCGCAAGCATATTGCCTCTATAACCAAACTTATATTTTTGGATTTCTCCGCTTTTTCCTCAATATCGATCCAGTGGCTTCGTCCTCCAGCAGTTCTGGGGTAGCTGATGGTTCCTCCGATGGTTCCTCCGATGGTTCCTCTGGTCGTTCCGGAACTGGTTCCCCAAGTGTGGAGCTGGTCATCTTTGACAAGGATGGTACATTGATCGATATCCACCACACGTGGGCACCCTGGTGTGAGGAGTTTGTCGACAAGTAAGTACCCTCATCTTCTTACAGGAAAAGCCGCACCTTTGCATAGTCTTTGTCAGTGTGTCCCCTTACAGGTCCGCATCCCCTTTTCCGAAATTCTGAAATTATGCAAAAAGCTCTGAAAACCGAAGTTTTTTTTTGGTTTTGTTCGGTATATAAATAAACTGTAATAATCTTTCCAGATTCACACTTAGTGTGAATATTTATGTTTCCCACGGGAAAATATTAATGTGTTTTATTATGGTTCATTTGGAACTTTATATGCCTAAGTTTTACCAAATGTTTTTGTTGGAAATAAAATATACTATAGTATTTATGGTCTATAATTGTCCAGTTGTTTCATTTATCAGCATATTACTCTGTAAACAAATTGTAATAGTATTTGTAGTCCTTTTTTATCTCACATAGTGTGAATATTGGTAGTTTTTTACTGAAGTATTAGCCTTTGATTGCAGCCGTTATTCTGAAATCCGAAGAATTCTGAATTGCGAAACGCAAGTGCCCCCCCCGCCTGGATTTCGGATAGGGGAATGTGGACCTGTAGTTGTCCACTTAAAGCTGGGAATGTACAATGTTTATAGTAGATGTGTGTACACATCCCGACTTTAATATTACTCTACTTTAAAGTTGCACAATCTGCCACACATTAACTTCGATTAAGCATGTATTGCTAATAGATTAAATTGATTTAACATTCCTTCTCATCCATTGAGAGTCACACAAACCTATGATATTGTCGTGGGGGGGGGGTGAAAATGGGAAATATTGTATCCAGAGCAGGATTCGAACCCACACTTCTTGCCATTCCAGGGCTAGCGTACGAACCATTATACTAACTAGGCTCCCTTTCTGGGGCTAGCGTGCTAAGCGTTATACTACTACCTTGGCTCCCTGATTCAATCACCCTATCAAAACATACCTGTCTATGTGGCTCCTTGCCTGGGAGGTCAGGGCAGACTGCCACACTCGTTCGTGCCCCTGGAATTGTAAGTTGTTTAAATGGTGTACATCCAGAAGTCGTTTAATGCTTACAATTACATACATGGAGGCAATGCACTTACATATATATATTCATACACATGGTATGTTCACCAACCGTAGAGGGGAGCAGGACGTAGCTCAGGTGGTAGAGTGTCCAGCTGTGAAGGTGTGGGTCATCCGATCGATCCTGCTCAGTGGGCACATTTGCAGTTTGGGCTATTTTCCGTTCCAACCGGTGGTCCACAACTGCTTCATCAAAGGCTGTGGTATGTGCTGTCCTGTCTGTGGGAAAGTGCATATAAAAGACCCCTTGCTGCTTATTGGAAAGAGTAGCCTATGTGGCAGCAGCGGGTTTCCTCCAAAGAAATATGTCAGATTGACCATATCTTTGACGTCCAATAGCCGATGATAAAAATCAATGCGCTCCTAGAGGTGTTAAATAAAACAAACTTTTTGTTCACCAACCATAGCTTGTATGGGATCCAGGTCACTGATATCAGTGTCGTGTGTGTGTGTGTGGGGGGGGTGATGAAAATGGGAAATATTACACCTAGAGCAGATTTCAAACCCACACTTCTTACCATTCTGGGGCTAGCATTCTAGACCACGACAATATCCAGCATTTAGGTGTGTGCAAAATTAGTTTTTGTGTATTTTCACAAAGGTTAGCCACTTTAATAACTTAATCTGAAAAGGCTTACTGACATTTTTTGTAACAACTCAAAATCATGGGATTGTGCAACTTTAAGTGAGTGTTGGTAATAATTAATTTGTCATTGCCATCACTCAGTGTTAAGGTATGATAGTAATATGTCACTTATATAAACATCATGCATGCTTATTGACTAAATACCACATTAAAGTAACTAAATTTGATTTTTGCTCTTCATTTTTGTCCGCTTTTGACAACAATGACTTAAATATAAGTGTTTCTTTTCGTTCTCTCGATTACATCAATTTACATGGACTTTGGATTACGTGTCTTTTGGTGGTTTTTTTTTAACATTATCTTGATCACATCTTTTTCACTTTCTCTTGAATGTTCTTTTACTATCTGTCTTGATGGTTCAATTTTCCTTTTCCTGATCACTTGCCCTCTCCCTGTCTTGGTGGCATTCCCTATTTCTGTCTTGGTGGCTTGCCCTGGCCTCTCCCTGTCTTGATGGCTTGCCTTCTTTCTGTCATGATGGCTTGCTTTCTCCCTGTCTTGATGACATGTTTTCTCCCTGTCTTGACAGCATGCTCTTTCCCTGTCTTGATGAGATGTTCTTTCCCTGTCTTGATGGCTTACTTTTACCCTGTCTTGATGGCTTACTTTTTCCCTGTCTTGAAGGCTTACTTTTCCCTGTCTTGATGGCATGCTCTTTCTCTGTCTTGATGGCTTGCCCTTTCCCTGTCTTGATGGTGTGCTCTTTCCCTCTTGCTGGCATGCTGTCTCCCTGTCTTGATGGCTTGCTCTTTCCCTGTCTCGATGGTACGCTCTTTCCCTGTCTTGATGGCATGCTCTTTCTCTGTCTTGATGGCATGCTCTTTCCCTGTCTTGATGGCTTGCTCTTTCCCTGTCTTGATGGCATGCTCTCCCCCTGTCTTGATGGCTTGCTCTTTCCCTGTCTTAATGGCAGGCTCTTTCCCTGTCATAATGGTTTGCTCTTTCCCTGTCTTAATGGCATGCTCTTTCCCTGTCTTGATGGCATGCTCATTCCCTGTCTTCATGGCATGCTCTTTCCCTGTCTTCATGGTTTGTTCTCTCCCTGTCTTGATGCCTTCTTCGCCAAGTGGCTTGATGGCTTCCCTGTCTTGATGACTGCCCTGTCTTGATGCCTTCTCCACTCCCTATTCTGATGACTTCCCCGCTCCCTGGCCTGATGGCTTCCCCACTCCTTGTCTTGATGGCTTCCCTGCCTTGATGGCTTCCCCACTCCTTGCCTTGATGACTTCCCCTGCTCCCTGTGTTGATGGCTTCCCCTGCTCCCTGTCTTGATGGCATTCTTGGCTTGATGGCTTCCCCCACTCCCTGTCTTGATGGCTTCCCATGCTCCTTGTCTTGATGGCATCCATGGCTTGATGGCTTTCCCTGTCTTGATGGCTTCCCCGCTCCATGTCTTGATGGTTTCCCCCGCTCCCTGTCTTGATGGCTTCCCCCGCACCTTGTCTTGATGGCTTCTCCCTGTCTTTCTGGCTTCCCCCGCTCCCTGTCTTGATGGCTTCCCCTCTCCCTATCTTCATTACTTGCCTATTTTCCCTTTTCTTGCTTGATTTGTTTTCTGAAGCCCCCCCCCCCCCATCCCCATCCCCCATGTGGCGACCCGTTGGGTCAGCGCCACCTACTGTACTGACACTGTCACTTCTTACATTTGCAGTGAACAAATAATAATTAAGATTATGTTCTAGAACTAACATCGTTGGTGTAACTAATCAGGTGCGTTGAGGTTCTAGTAGCCGGTGCCCTGTCCTGCGGTAAAGTTAGGTTAGTTCCCAGTTTATTTGTCTAACCTTATCAATTGTACGTAATATTTATATGAAATTAAAATTAAACAATAATAAAAGATTTCTTTAAAAAAAAATGTGTGTGGAAAGTGCATATAAAAGGCCCCTTGCTGCTTATCAGAAAGGGTAGCCTATCTGGCGGCAGTAGGTTTCCTCCAAAGAAATATGTCAGAATGACCATGTGTTTGATGACCAATAACCGATGATGCAAAAATCAATGTGCTCTAGAGAATAAGCTTTATTTAATTTACTTTTTAATTAAAAATATTTGAAATGTGTGACATTCTACAGTGCATTTCGGAAAAATGATCACTATAGCAATCTTATTTAACCTCGTCACGATGCCACGTATAATTGTTCACCCGGGGTTAGTGTTTTAATGCTGGCACTCATGTTCCCACACACTTGTCAATTCTGGCCCCTATGGCCAGAGTTAAGGAATTTGTTCCCGTACTTACATGCTGAGGGGTCCATCAAAATGATCAACATTTTCACAAGCGTTCAAACCGTACCTTGGGGAGAAGGGTTTACGACCTACCATACACTTTCTAAAAACAATAAACAAAAAATGTTAATGTCGGGCAGATTATTGTAAAATATAAATATTTTTATTGTGCACTTTGTAGAGGGAAGGGGAGCGGGGAGTGGTGGGGTCGGAGGGTAATGAAATAGTGTATATTTTGTACACAATCAGACGGGATGGCCAAATGAGTTAGAGCGTCCGTCTCCTGTGTTGGTAGACCATGGGATCGTGGGTTCGAACCCTGGTCGGGTCAAACCAATGACTTAAAAATTGATACTTGTGGCTTCCTAGCCAGGCACTCTGAATTATTAGGATAGGGCAAGGACTGGTTGGCTCATTGTCAGGATAATGTGACTGAGTGGGATATCAGGTCATGGTGCTGGTGGACTGGTGTCCCAGTGGGGCAGCACTATAAAAGTTGCCATGAGTGCGCACTGTCACAAGTCAGTACCCGTCCTGATATGACCTTAGAACAACATAAAACAACAAACAAACTATTTTGTACACTTGTGAAGATGTTGATAATTGTGAAAGGCCCCTTTCAAGTTACATGTGTTTATTGTCTTTTTATCTTTTTCAGGATTTCTGAGGTTATTTACCTTTCTATTACTGAAAAAAAAAGTGTGTAAAATTGAAAACCCTGCTACATAAATTGCCAATGTCGGATTGTCGCGTTAGAAATTGCTGTCCCCTTTATATTCATATAATAAATTATATATCACATATAAGAGTAAAAAGTGTATAAGTGCAAAACCTACGGTAAAAATCATAGAAGTCTATATAGTCCAGCTGTTCTTAGATATTATATTAGATAATTATAAATAAACTTTGAAGTAACACTCGTCCTCTCTCTTCAACCCCCACCCCATCCCCCATCCCCCATAAGGCTGGTGGCTAAGTCAGGTATAGTGTCACATGACATGCTGTACAAGAGTCTGGGCTACATCCCGGAGAAGCGGAAGTTTGCGCACGGGCTCATCAACAACACTGATGCTAACATTGAGGCGGGCATCACCAAGATACTTTGCGAGGTGAACCACTCGCCACAGGAGGCGAGCGCGCTCTTCAAAGCCTGTTATAGCAGCATCGTTAACCAGACGTCCGACTCCATCTGCCCCATCGACGAGCCTTCAAAGCTGATGCGGCAGCTTAAGGCGCGTGGGATCAAGGTGGCGGTGTGCACTTCTGACTCGCAAACCAACACGGAGCAGGTCCTCGAAGCGCTCGGCATTGCCAACGATGTCGATATGGTGGTCTGCGCAGACACTCCGGGAAGCCGGCCGAAGCCGCATCCGCACAACGCCCTCTGGATCTGTCACGAGCTGGGGATCGAGCCTTCGCAGACCGCCATGGTGGGCGACTCGCCACATGATGTTGACATGGGGAGGCACGCTGGCTTGGGAACGGTGATCGGGGTCCTCAGTGGCACCTGCGACAAGACCGACCTGGGCAACGCGCACTACGTGATACCCAGCGTTGGTCACGTGATGACTACCATAGGGTTGAACGCTGGGCTGAAGCCGCTCGCGCCTCTCTCCACCCGCCATCGAGGGATGCTGTCTCCTTTACAGGCTCGCGGTTACTCAAGCTTTACACCACATAGCGACGAGGTGCAAACCTACGATTATGTGGTTGTCGGAGCAGGAAGCGCAGGGTGCATCCTCGCGAACCGGCTCTCGGCCGATGAGAAGAACAAGGTTCTGGTGTTAGAGGCCGGGCCTGAGGATAAGACGTGGAAAATTCACATGCCCGCCGCACTCATGTATACACTGTTTGACCCTACCTACAACTATTGCTACTGGACAACGGAGCAAGAGCACATGAATAATCGGAAGATGTACTGGCCACGGGGTCGGGTTTGGGGCGGATGCTCTTCGCATAATGCCATGGTGTATGTTCGAGGCAACGCCTTGGATTATGATGGCTGGGAGGCGGCTGGTGCAGAGGGATGGAGCTATGCGGACTGCTTGCCTTACTTCAAGAAGTCTCAGACTCATGAGTATGGAGAGGATGACTACCGTGGGGGTTCTGGCTACTCACTGGTTTCACGGGGGAGTGGAGAGAACCCACTGCACCACGCATTCCTCGAAGCGGGGTGCCAGGCCGGCTACCCGATGACTGATGACATGAATGGGTTCCAACAGGAAGGCTTCGGCTGGATGGACATGACCATTTGGGATGGCCGCCGGTCAAATACCTCCACCGGCTTCTTGCGTCCGGTGTTATCGCGCGCTAACCTTGATGTGGCTTCGAAGGCAAATGCCCACAAAGTGCTCTTCGAAGGGCGGCGTGCAGTCGGGGTGAAATACAAGCAAGGTGGTATAACGAAGGAGGTACGCGCCACCAAGGAGGTGATTCTCAGTTGTGGCGCCATCAATTCACCGCAGTTGTTGATGCTGTCCGGGGTGGGCCCAGCTGACCACTTGCGCTCATTGAACATTCCGGTGGTGCAGCACCTGCCTGGGGTGGGACAGAATCTGCAGGACCACCTGGAGGTCTACGTGCAGCATGAATGCAAGCTCCCCATCACGCTTTACTCCTACCAGTGGAGGTTCCCGCACAAGATGATCATGACCGGCATCGAGTGGTTCCTTCGAAACACTGGCCCCGCCGCATCAACCCACCTGGACAGTGGGGCCTTCATCCGGTCTCGGCCGGGTATCGATTACCCAGATATTCAGTACCACTTCCTGCCTTCTGTTGTCATCAACCACGGTTCCGGTCTGGGCGATTGTCATGCGTATCAGGTGCACGTTGGACCGATGCGCTCCAAGTCACGCGGGATGATCACGCTCAAGTCCACAGACCCCGAAGAACATCCAATCATGGACGCCAACTACCTTTCGCATCCAGATGATTTGGTCGACTTCCGCCACTGCGTCCGCCACAGTCGTGAAATCTTGGCACAGCCGGCTTTTGAGAAGTATCGTGGACGCGAGATCCTTCCTGGAGTTGACACAACCTCTGACTCACAGATTGATGACTTCATCCGCGCGCATGCGGACAGCGCCTACCATCCATCGTGTACTGCCAAGATGGGCCGGCCCGATGACAAGATGGCGGCCGTGGATCCAGCGTGCCGCGTGTACGGGTTGGAGCGACTGCGCATTGTGGATGCGTCCATTATGCCGAAAATCATCAGTGGCAATCTGAACGCGCCCGTCCTGATGTTGGCTGAGAAAGCCGCGGACATCATCCTCGGTAGGAAGCCACTTCCGAAGTCCACGGCACCAGTGTACCGGACAAAAGACACCCAAGCGCAACGATGAATGGCCACTAGCGCCTAGATATTCAGTGGGAGGAGGGTGGGTAGCTGGTGGGGGTGTCTAAGGCTGTGTATCCATAGACTGTTCCCTTGGGCCTTGTTCTGTGTCCGCTTGTGACTTTGTGATGAGTACACTCTATAGACACATAATTGATTGTATGCTTTTACATGTAAAAGCGATGGTTTGAATAAAAAAAAAAAACGTTCTCGCCGTTTCCATACGTGGCGTTAAACAACCACCAATCAATCAATCACAGACAATGAAAATGTTCATTCTCTCTCTATGTTCCCCGTCAGTACGTTATCTGTGCCGTGCACAAGCCCATACCCAGTCCCTGGGTCCAACCTAAGGGAACGGCCACTAAGCAAAACACTGTTTCATTGTCTGTGTGGCACGTCACAAGGTCACAAGCGAACACGGAACAAGTGAACACACCACAAGGCAACAACAATCTATGGATACACGGATTATAGTTTTTTTTTGTTTTTTTAAACATTTATACTGCCTATCATGGATAAGTCTGAACAGACTTGTTTTCACCGTTTGGCGATAGAAAGCCCGAGCCTACACTTTTACCGACCCACAGGATTTTTAACCTCCCACACCACATAGACATGGTATGAGAGCAACTGGCCTTTGATGACACTGTAAGTTATCCACAGCGGTGGAAATCCAAATTGGCAGAGGTGGGGGCACGGGGAATCGAACCACCGACCTTCAGATTAGGAGTCTGACCAGAAAAAAGTCAGACACTCTAACCACTCCGCCACAGAGAAGAGGTATATTTGCTTCCTCCCCAACAAACACACTTTCAAAATGATGTCGACATGGTCAATTTGCCCTTTTTTCAATTCTGCGGTTACGGTATGCATCAAATCTGTCAGGTCAATTCTGTGGTTATTAAAGCTGCATGATGTGATGTGTACCTAAATTAAAGCCGCCTAGTCTGAAGAAAGCATTAAAATTGTCAAAACCATGACACTTAACCCAAATTTAATTCTACATAACCAACTTAGATACTGAGTCATTCTCTGAAACCAGGCACTAAAGTGTGGGTTGGCGACCAAAGGTGAAAACTTTCCGAATAATATTCAATTCAATTCAATTCTTTATTTCAGACTCAGGATTATGGTAGTTACATAATTTGGTCCATAGTAGGTAGATATAAAAATTAATGTGAATAGGATATAAGTAATAGTATGAATACTACCATACTAACCAATATCAAAATGTTGGTCTACATACACTAGTTTATACAAATGCCTCCATATGGCAGACATACATCTGAGATCATTCTCTTCTATTTTTACAAGTCCCTGTATTATAACATTTTCTGACTTGTCAAGTCTAGTAATAAATTTGAATATTAGATTTCTGATAGCTGACTAGCACTGTGATACCTAGGTAGCCGGAGTAATAACCTCATAATGTCATTATATGCTACATTCAGTTTTCTAATGCTATACATTCTATAGTTCCACCAAATCTGGGCAGTATACAAGGGAGTCAGCTGTACACATGAAATTTCCTGATTTATTAAGCATTTGTTGCTATATAGAAGGATTCATATGCTATACAGAAGGAGTCGGTAACTTTTTGCATGGTCGGTCACACAACCAGAAAGAATTTTTTTGTGTCTGACCTACCAAGCTGCTTGTTTGCTTCTCTGATGCTGCCTGCCATTGAGTCCAGTAAGCGCCATTTTTAAATGCATTTTTTATGTGGGTAAAATTCAAATACTTTAAAAAAATTAAAATTAAATTGTGTGGATATTATACAGATATGACCGTTCTCTGCGATTTCGCGGATTTCCAGGATTTTTACTGTACTGGAATCCCACAGCACTATCAGCGTATGCTAATACATTGTTCAAACGCTGCAGCACTATCAGCATATGTTAACACGTTCAAACACCGCAGCACTATCAGCATATACTAACTAATGTGTTGTTAAAAAATTAAGCACTATCAGCATAGGCTAACAAGTTGTTCAAATGCGACAGCACGACCAGTGTATACCAATATGTCTGAATCCTGACTTCAGGGAATTTTCCGCGATTCCTTGACAGTGCTAAGCCTATGGGAAAATATCCGCATTTACGCGTAAATTTGCCATCAGCATAGATTTCTGGTTTGTTTTTTTTCCCCCGGAGACCACTTTCATCCCTGATTATAGGATGTGTTTGATGTTAATCCACGATGAACTACCGGCATTGCTTTGTGTGTGTTACTGGGCGCAGTGGCCTAGTCGGTAAAGCACGGGCCTTGTGTGCGGAAGGTCGGGAGTTTGGTTCCCGGTCCGAGTCAAACCAATGACTTTAAAATTGATACTTGTTGCTTCCTAGCCCAGCGCTCGGCATTAATAGGATAGGGCAAGGACCAGTTGGCTCAGTGTCAGGATAATGTAACTGAGTGCGATGTTTGGTCATGATGCCGGTGGCCTGATTTCCCAGTGGGGCCGCACTATAAAGTTGCCATGAGTGCGCAGTCACAAGTCGGTACTTGTCCTGATATGACCTTAGATGTAAAACAACAAACAAACAAAAACAACGTGTCCCCAGCTCTGCCAATTTGGATTTCCACCGCTGTGTATAACTTACAGCGTCATCAAAGGCCCGTTGCTCTCATACCATGTCTATGTGGTGTGGGAGGTTAAAAATCCCTTGGGTCGGTAAAAGTGTATGCTCGGGCTTTCTCTCGACCAGCAGTGGAATGAGGAAGACCAATCGTCTATGACTGAAATTTCCCTTGCTTAAACAACTAATGGACCAAAAAAAAACACACAAAAAACAAGCGTTGTGTGTGTCCGGGTGTGTGTATTGTAAGGCTTGACTTGACTTGGGGGGTGGTTTGTAACCTTACGAGGGTTACTGGTTGCAGAACTGCAACATTTATAGAGGGGCTCCGATAAATCAGCCCAATCTTTGGTTGAAGATTAATCTTCAGTAGGGACGGTTGTAGAAGCTGGTGACATCTTTCCAACGTTGTAACGGCGAAACGTTGAGGCGGCCCCGAATCTCTTCGGTCCGGCGATAGTTGAGCACTTGTATCCAGTCGACAGCAGCAAGGGTTTCGAGGAAGGGCGGGTAAAGATGGGTGCAGCAGTGGTTCCAGCAACGAAAACAAAGCGAGAGAAAACGTAAAGTTACAGGGACCCACCCAAGCACACAACTCCCCTGGTCAGGGTGAGGAGTATGCCTGGGAGAGAAAAAAAAGGGTATGGTCTAGGAAAGAGAAATGAGGAGAGTTGAGTCAAAGGACCGTGTTTATTTGCTGTATGGTGACCAGCCGGCGAGCCAAAGACATTGACAGAGTAAGAGTAGAAAGTGAAATACCGGCGGGCTCCCTCTCCTGGAACTCTTTTCAGACATATCAGCGGAGAGGAGATAGAGAGAGGTGTGGACGAAGTGCGGTCCAGATAGCAAGTGTGTATTGTAAGCTGCTGTCTACATGTGGATCATACCAACACCTGTTGATACTGACAGTGTCGGCTGGTGTCCTTACACTTGAAGAAGAGTCATTCTCTGAAACTGGGCACTAAAGTGTGACATGGCGACCAAAGGTGAAAACTTCCAAATAATAGCAGAAAAACATTTCAGATAATAGCAGAATTCATGTTCATACGAAGGTTTACATGTTGTACATATGTCAGAGTTGAAACAACAAAAAAAACATTTCACTTTTTGATTTTGATCTTATGCATATTGCGCAATACATTAAAATCAGTTGCGTAACATGGAAATTTAGCACATGTCCAGAACATCCTTGTCGATGTGCAAATCTTTATATCTTCACTTTGTCACAAAATCATGCAAGCATACTTTTGATACATTTTGTGGGGTAGATTTAATACATGTAGTATTGCTAACATAGTCACATAGGCACAAATAACTGTTTGAGTACTACAAAAAAACAATGAAAGAAAGAATTAATTATCACTCTCATTACGTAAACCAAATATGTGGTACACAGTTTCAGAGAGCGACCCAGAACTGTTTGCTCAGGAGATTCAGTGTCACTTCCATGGAAGTGTAGAATGTAAAGCCTTGACTTCATGTTGACTAACTTGATCCTTCACATCTCTGTGCTTCGTTCCCGCAATTACCAGAACTAGTCAATTGTCGTCTGCGGCAGAAACATTTAACATGGTCTTAAAAAGTACCATAGTCCAATAAAAGCCTCCAATTAAAAAAACAAAATCAAACCGGTTATCTAGATTTTAACCTAAATATCTAACTTATAAATCTAAGTTAGATACTGTTGCACATATTAGTATTGTTGCTACATAGAAGGGCGTACTAAGCAATTTAAACGAACAGCAAATTTAAAGCTGCATAGTCTGATGAAAACAACGTTTTCAAAACCAAAACAATTATCCAGATTTGATTCTACATATCTAACTTAGATGCTGGTGCTCTTATTAAACATTTATTGTCACATATAAGGGGATATTGACTCAATTAATAGAACCTGTAACTGCAGAAGCCTATGGTGATAGGGTTTTGGCAAGCTTGCCAAAATTAATTGAGCATGTTTCCATTTCAAATATCTCAAAAGTTAGCGATTTAAAATAAAAGTTACTTCAAACTAAAGTAAGGTAGATTATAATGAACAACCTAATATGTTTATCTCAGAAAATGAGAGAAACTCAAAACCATCGGATTATGCAACTTTAATAGAAAGGCTAACGTCTACAGGGTCAGAGTTTTGACAAGCATGTCAAAATTAATTTCACATGTTTACACTTCAAATATCTCTCAAGTTAGTAATTTTAAATAGTTACTTCAAACTGAACTAAGATAGATTGCAATGATCGACTTGACATGTTTATCTCAGAAAATGACAGAAATTCAAGACATCGGACTATGCAACTTTAATTAACAGACAGCTTCTAACAAGTTCAAGACTGTCGTTCCTGTTTTATTAGGGGGAAATGTACAATTTTCCTGTTAATTAAGGAATATACCCATAGCTTATAGATCTATTTTGTTAGCCTTTTCCATGACTTTGCAGAAGTATTAGGTATTTTCAGGTGCATTGTGGACTTGTAATAAGTTGTATATATAGTTCAGGGAGTAGGCTCTCAAATTGTATTCATCTTTGATATTCCTGATTCAGAACGAGGCTGGTACTGCATTCTATTCAATTCTTTATTCCAAAGTATATTCCATGACCATAAAAATGAAAGAATTGGCTGTCCATGCACATTTTTGAGTTGAATGGACAATAACATAAGGATGATCAAAAATGCTGCCTTTAATTAGATCATTGTAATAAAATATCAGTATCAAAACAACAGTGTAATAATAAAATAACAATATCATGAGTATTTATAGGTTTGTCCCAAATATTAAGTTCTCGCTGTCAGATCTATAAAAATAATAATACCAGGTTATATTTCCCAGTGTAGTAGTCTGCACTGACCTCTCTGGCAAGGAGCCACATAGACAGGCATGGATAGAGTGATTGCATCAAGCATCCTCAATAGTGTAATGGTTAGCATGCTGGTCCCAGAATTGCAATCAAGAAGTGTGGATTTGAATCCTGCTCTAGGTGCAATATTTCCGGTTTTCATCACCCCACCCCCCCCCATGACATAACCATGACACTGGTCGCTGTGATCTTGATTCTGTACAAGCTATGTGCTGTATGATTGTTGAATAGACTGTGTGTATACACGTAATATGTAAGTGCACTTACTATATGTATGTAATTGTAAGCATTAAATGACATGGATTTAGACCAAATTAAAAGACTTACAATTCTAGGGGGTCAAGTGTAGAAGTCTGCACTGACCTCTCAGGCAAGGAGCAACATAGACAGGTATGCGAGGATATAGTGATTGCATCAGTGCACCTAGGTACTGTAATGGTTCGCACGCTAGCCTCGGAAAGGCAAGAAGTGTGGGATCGAAACCTCCTCTAGGTGCAATATTTCCCATTTTCATCACCCCTCACGACATTACCATGAAACCCGCTTAAAGGTGGTTCAGCTTGTTCTGTACAGTTAGATCTGTCGTGAGTAGCAGAGTTGGAATGACGTTTGTAATTACTAAACAGTCAAGTATCCAACATTTGTTTAAAATATAAACATTAAAAAACTGATAGGGATTATGGTTTGACAAAATTTGTATTACTCTTGTGTAAAGATGCCACTATTTTTACATATACATGTACTCGAATGACAGTTATATACATTGCTAATAACTAAGTCCTTTATACCGACCCACCCAGGGCGGGAGGCTAATGACTAATACGTGTATATATACATAAACAATACCTATACTCGTAGAGAGGGAAAATAAATTATCCAGAATCCGGTGTCGTATTCTCAGCGCCCGGTCATTCTCAGCGGCCTGTCATGGCTTCTGCGCATGCGCGGATTTTCGAACGTTGCAGCGAGCACTGCTATTTGTTTTGTTTACACTCGGCGATTCGACGCTGATCGAGCTGCTACGTTAATATCGCTTGGAATTTAAGGTTAATTTAATTAAATTTCATTATTTGAGTATGTAATTCTGTTAAATATGATCGCATTCAATAGATTTCGGCGTAATCGGTCCCTAACACTGCCGGGCACCAGCTGAGCTTGTAGCCGGCGATGCCACGGGTCTTTTGACCACGACGGGCCGCTGAGAATGACCGGGCACTGAAAATACGACACCGGAACCAGCTGTTTCTGTGGAATTGATATAAACTGGTCCCAGTGCCTTCTCCCATGTTTTCCTGTACTCAATATGGAACAGGGAACCAGCTTGATTACTATTTGTGTCACGCTGGTCACCAGCGGGCACAATCTATAAGCACAGATGTGCCCAGAACCAGTTTCAGCAGTACTAAAGCTTATATAACTAAGTATAACAAGGTGCTTGAACACCAGTCGTAACAAATACGCAGATTGTGGGGGTCGGTCCTAAGCATTGCTTATTCATATTAAGTTTCTTCTTTCTTTTCTACGTAGTACATTATTTTCTGTATGTTGCATGTGACCTATTTTGTGTACGGAAACTAGTTGCGGTTTCTATGGAAGTTTCTTTATCGACGCTTCTTTGCATGTGGTGTATCTGTCTCATTACCACGTAGTTGGTTGATCAGCGGTGTGATTTCTATTTGGATTACCAGCCATTTATTCATGTGCCAATATAATTTTGATCCTAATCAATATGTCAATTTCCGTCTTGTTGCTTACTTTGTTCACAGGGGGACCTAGATAAAAGATTATTTGCGTACTACATAGCCTGAGTAGGGGTGAAGAACAACACTATATCAAAATTGGAGAAAATTTGGGTAAATGAAATGAGACATAATTCTTCTAATCAGTTCAAAAGGTATGTGAAGAATATATTTAGCTCATTAGATTAAGTCCAGTAGATAAATGAACTTTAACATTTGAATTGTCAGAGCCCACATATCCACATGGCAGCCATTGGCAGGAAATTGAAAGGTTCCTGGGTAATAATCCAATTTAGGTCACGAAACAATCATTTTCATTGGCTGAGGTAGTCAGGTGGTACAACCAGTTCATTCAAACATGGCGGATTTACTTCATGGACTTGAAACTGATTTTGTGTCATTATGCCTTGATATTATGAAATTTGAACACTCTGAGAGTATATGTTGAGGGAAAACATATACAATCAGATTGTAATTTGTACCTATTGGATTTTAATCAACATAAGGTAGGGATTCCAAACTACGACCATCAACCATGAGACACATTTTCTCCAACTTTTACATAGGGTTGTAATTCACCTATAAAGTATGTAAAGGATTGGTGGACCTGGATGTGCTTCTTTCTCCCTGTATATCGGCTTAGCTACTCAGTGGAACGAGGGAGTGGGATGTAGCTCAGGCGCTAGAGTGTCCACCTATGAAGGTGTTGGTCATCCTATCAATCATGCTCAGTGGACCCATTGGCAGTTTGGGCTATTTTCCATTCCAACCACTTGTCCACAACTGGTTCATCAAAGGTTGTGGTATGTGCTGTCCTGCCTGTGGGAAAGTGCATATAAAAAAAAACCTTGCTGCTTATTGGAAAGAGTAGCCTATGTGGTGGCAGCAGGTTTCCTCCAAAGAAATATGTCTGAATGACCATATGTTTGACATCCAATAGCTGATAATAAAAATAAATGTGCTCTAGAGGCGTTGTTAAAGTTGCATGGTCCAATGAAATATTTATTTTTCAAAACCAAAACATGTATCTTAATTTGATTATATATATCCATCTTAGATATTGGTGCATTAACAGATGATTTGGACAGCATATATAGAATAATCAGTGAATCTACTACCTCATCCTACTTTGAGAAACCCATCACTCAAGGAAGCCATTAACCAATTAGGTCAATCTCATGGCCAGTAGCCTTGACCCTCATTCCAAGTACATAGTCAGGTTCCAGGATGTCCAGTGGTAGTATTGCTGGCACTATAGCCTGGGTTGATATCAAGTTGCAATACTTATGAGGTGCTTTCCCCATTTATAAATGCTTTGTTTAAGTTGTCTTACATTTCATATATGTTATCAAATAACTATTGACTCAATACTTTTTTTAATGTTCACTAATGCAATTGTGATAATTAAGCAAGTGACATGCTAGAAAAGCAGTCCAATAAGAACGACACATAAATATTGACTGAATACTGATGCAATTGTTATTATTATTATTATTATTAGTATCCTCTTCTCATAACGATCAATTTGATATATTTATCTAAAAAAATAAGACAAACATTCAAGCGCCATCGTACCATGCAACTTTAAGAAATTGAGAGTGAAGGCAAAGGAACCAAAATGGCAGCTGAAGAAAGCTCTCCATTTGATTGATTACAGTTGCATGGTCCGATGAAATGTATTTTTTTCAAAACCAAAAACACTTATCTCAATTTGGTTCTAAATAATAATTCAATTATATGTATGTAATTGTAAGCCTTGGACACTCACTTTGAAACCGCCATTATGCAGGGAAGCCATTAACCAATTAGGCCAATCTCGTGACCTCATTAGTCTCCCCCCTCCATGTAGGCCTACTGTGCAGGGCCAGAGAGGGGAAGGGGAAATGAGGTGGATGTTGCCCCTCCCCTCCATGTTGGATAATCAATGCTGTTTGGTTATTTCTATAAATATTATTAATCAATTTGGGTAATTAAAATTTTTACATTTGTCAATTAAAATTGCATCTGCCATCAGGACTATGTATGGTATGAGGGAGGATGAGACATGGATGACATAACAGTAAATAATAACAGAGCAATAATATGTGCATTAGCTAATATAAAATATTTGAACTTTCAAATGCACATATCTCACTCAAATTTTGGAATATATTTTTAATTCAAAAAGAATATTGCTTCTGGTTCATTGGAGCTTCAAGTGAAATTCTAATTTTAATGTTTGGACCCGTTTTTGAAAATAATGGTCAACCTGAGCTATTTATCTAAAATATAACTAACAAATTCAAATGCCATCGGACCATGCAACTTTAAATAAATAAAATATGTATTATATTATGAATATACATATATATTACCAAATGATACTGATATATGTCATGTCGAACCTACTACAGTATATGGTATAAATGTATAAGTGAATATTATATTGAATGATATTACACCACTGCCAAACAGCCAATGTATACGTTTAAAAGTATGCACAAAAATATAAACACTAAAAGTAATCAAACAATGCTAGTATAAATCAAATAAAATATATAAAAATATGACATCACATGATAGTTTAATGGTGCCATCAGGAGAAGCTACCAGGATACCAGGCTACATTTGAAGTAGGTCATCCCACATCATGTGGTCATCGCGAGACATCAATACGCGTCATAGCCAGAGGACTTTTGGGAAGCTTGTCAAAAGTATTTTGAGTTCTTTCAGCTCCAATTGCTTCAAAACCAGCCATCTTTCGTCAAAATTACTCCGGACTAATGATTAGTAAGTTATAACGGTCAATTTGATATATTTTACTCAAAAATAAAATTAAAATTCAGACGCCATCGGACCATGCAACTTTAAATAAAACAAACTTTTTTTCCATCCTGATATGATCTTAGATGTTGCTATGACATAAAACTCAACCAACCAACCAACTTGAAGCCAGGGCTTATCGTATCTGATTGGCTGATTTTAGGAGCCTGGCACTTACGTTACATTACAATCTTAGCGTTGCAACGGGGGGGGGGGGGGGGGCTTCTAACAATTAACCGTAAACTTGCATAGTCCGATGGTTTTGAATTTCTGTATTTTTTCTGAGATAAATATATTAGATCGATCACTAGTATCTACATAGTACGATACGGCTGCTGCATTAGTTCAAAGTTACTTTCATTTTATTAGATTTAGACTTATATCCAACTTAGTGGTTCCCTTAGTACACATTTGCTGCTACATAGAGGAGTGTGCTATGTTAATTTAATAGAGCCTGTCACTGCCTAAGCCTTATAATGTTACAGTTCTGCAAGCGGTAAATGTAGAAAGTTACAAACAACCCAGTATCTCTCTATGCTCCTACACAAACATTATTTGAGATATAAGTAGGCGTGTGTTGGCGTGTAAGTATGCCTACTTATGTATAGTATAACTAGTTATGCACATATTATTTAGGCTGCAGCACCGGCTTGGGTGGGCACTGTGCCGCCTGCACTACCCTGGCTGCTGCTCCGGTGAGCCACTTGCTAGCCTCCACCAGAGGCTGGGGTGGGCGCTGTGCCAGCTGTACTCTCCCGGCTGCTGCTCCGCTGACATGCGGGCATTCCTCCAGTCAGGAGGAAGATTTCCGGGGGAGGCGTTTTTGGGCGGCGCGGCTCCCACTCGGTCTCCAGTTGGTCAGAATTTTGACTTGGTTCGGACATGTTCTGAGGTCCTCATTACGCCTCACAATTTGGCCGCAGGGTTGGCATCGGTTCTAAGATGGGTCTAGATGTTTGTCAAGCATGGGGTGATGAGCATGAGCCGCCACGGGGAGGCAAGTGCAAGGTAGTGAAGGCTAAGTCGAGCTGTAAACCAGTCAAAATGGAGCCAGTGGAGGAGGAAGCACACAAAAGTGAGAGTAGGGAGGATAATATCACGGATTCAATGATGAAGATGGCATTGAGTGAGAGTGGTAGCTCTAAACACACAGTCGGTGTGGAAGAGCGGGTGTCAGTAGCACCAGATGCGGAGGAACTGGAGCTGCGCCGCATGCTGGAGGCGCACATCCTAGCACGCCGGAAATCAGAATTGAAAGTAGCTTTGGAGAGATCGCAGCGGAGGAGCGGATGGCAGTAAAGAAGGCAGGCTCTACAAAGAAACGGAAGGCAGAGAAGAAAAAGAAGAGCGGGAAAAGGAAATCGGACGACTCAGATGACGACTCAAGCTCGGAGGACTCACCACCATCGTATCAAGCATGACTGTTTTTGAGTGGGAAATTTGATTGAACTGAAGGAGTGAAAACATTAAGACATTAATCCTCCTTGAAAATTGATCAGGATCGTCCTGAAAATTATATCATCAGAAAGGTCAAGGCTTCCTCTACCTAACCAGAACAATATTTGGTTGAGATTTATATCATGCGCATCAAGGCTGGACTGAGAAGTGACTGTGTATTCCCATCTCTGCACTGGAGCACCTAATAATTAATATGAATACCGCCGATGGCCGCGAAGCGGTTTAGCAACGACGATAACACCAGCTCCATTTCGCTGCGCGGAGCTGCTTTGCAGTAGGTGTTACCTTTCAGGTAGCCAAAAGGAGGGTTTTCTAGCTACAATTTAACTCTTGGTTTCATGACATAGAGCACATATCTTTCTACATGCGCATTTTTTAATTGTTTCAATTAGACCAGTATTAGTTTCAAAAGTTGATGGTTGAATTTCAAGTTTTACTTTTCTCCACAAAATCGTCATCAAATCACTCAAAGGTGATTAAAATGTCCTATCAAACTATGCACATATTGTTCGTTTATTAGTTCTCTACAAGTTGTGAAATTTTAAGGATGTTTGATAGATGGCCAAGAGAGTTATTTAATCCGCAGCACTTGCTTACAATGTCCCCTCTGTCTCACACAAATTGGCAGTTGGCATTCACGCCTCAGCCTTGCTCATAAAACAAGTAATATGGGTCACAACCTTTGGCTAGTTTACTATAGAACCAGGGGCCCATAATTAGGCATATTTTTCAAGTTCAAATCGATGTAACTTTCTTGATATTTACATTAGAAAAATTATATGACTACCCAGTTTAAGGTCTCTTCAAGCTCTTTCCAGTGGAATATGTTCCATTGAGATAAAACGCTTACATAGCTAATCAAAGGGCATGTGCATCGCGTTATTTTACGACTTTCGCTCTGCCAAAATCGTGATTACCGGCCGGAAGGGCACCCACTGTGTTGTGGCATGTGTTACTTTTTGCTTTGCGACCGAGACTTGTGAACGATAGGCAATAGTCAGCTAGCCATACTATAAAAGTGAACTTTTAGTTTGCCTCATATTGATTCAAAACATGTACGATCATATAGAGCTTTTGATTTAGATTATTTTGGAATAAAAATTAGAGTGATAGTGTAAGTAGAACAGAAGTTATGATGTTTTCAAGAATTTATCATTGACCCTGCTGATATTCTGTAGAAATTAAGGAATTTAGCAAGTTTAGAGTTTGGTTGGCCTAGTGATTATGCTGTTAATAAGATTCCAACCCCTAGTTATAAAAATCATAGAGAGCGGTCTGATTATAAGGTTTGGATTGAAAAATATGTATCGAAGGAACTTGCCTACAATGCTTTATTAGGTCCCTCCTTTTGTTCCTTGGGCCCAGTTCAGTCCGATAATGACGAGAGAGAAAAAGAACACAACTGAACGACGGATCATCGTCGATCTTAGCTTCCCGAAAGGCCATAGTGTCAATTCGGGTATTAGTAAAGGTTTCTTTCAGGGGGATAAATATTCTTTTAATTTGCCAAATATTATGGACCTTGCTCGGGAGGTGACCCGGTTAGGACATGGGTGCTATATATGGTCTATTGATTTAGCGAGGGCTTACCGGCAGCTACGGACATGCCCACTTAGCGTTCCACTTTTTGGTATTTCATTTAATTCTCAAATGTATTTTGATATTGCCCTCCCGTTTGGGTGCCGTACTTCAAGTTTGGCTTGTGCCAGAACTACTGAAGCGGTTTCTTTTTTGATGAATAAAGCAGGGTTCTTTACGTTATGTTACCTTGATGATTTTGTTGGGGTGGCTAAAAATTTAGATGAGGGTTATCGACGAATAGTAAATCTGATGTCGCGTTTAGGCCTAAAATTATCTCCGCATAAATGTACACCTACTACAAATTTAATTTGGTTAGGGTATCGTATTGATACTACTTTAATGGAGCTGTCCATTCCTAAAGAGAAGCTTTTAAGTGTCATATCAGAATGTTACGTATGGAAAGTGGGTGCATCGGTTACTAGAAAAAATGTGCAGCAGTTAGTTGGTAGGCTTCAGTTTATTTCTAGGTGTGTGATTCCGGCTAGACGTTTTATGAATAGGGTACTGGATTTTTTAAGGGGGGCCCCATTTGTAGGTCGGAGCACTGTTTCTCTTGATTTAGTATGGGATGTCCGGTGGTTTATTAGGTACGCTGAAACAACTAACGGCCTTATTTTATTAAGGCCTTTTCCCAAGGAACACTGGGTAATCGAGTGTGATTCTTCTCTACTTGGGGGTGGGGCTTTTTCGATAACAGGTTTTTTCTCTGAACGTTATACAGCTGAACTGTTATCTCTTGGTTACCACATATCCCAGCGTGAAGCTCTTAATTTAATTGTCGCGCTTCGTGAACTGACCCCGGTTCACCATGAGAAATTTATAGTGGTCATAAATACTGACAATGAGGCCTCACAGCAGGTTCTCTCCACTGGGATGGGCAGGGACCCGTTTCTGTGTGCCTGTGCACGTGAATTGTGGAGGTTTGCGGCTATCCATAGTTGTGAGGTACAGATAACTCACAAATCTGGTAGGTCACTGGTTTTAGCTGATGCGCTAAGTCAGAGTTATTTCGATAAGGCTGCTTATGCCAGGTCGCAGAGGTTATGTTTGGAATTAGGTTTGTCGAGACCCATGATATCTCTCTTTTTGATCAGAGCCTGTAATGTTCAGCCTGCCTTCAACCTTCACGTTCAGTATGTCTCACTGTAGTCTTTTTTCTTTTATTTGCCCTTGACTACAGCTCGACATACTGACCTGCACCACACTATCCAAACGCTATTCAGACATGGATTGTCAAAAGGTACATGGCATAATAAATGTACCCAGATTGAAAAATTTAGTGAATTCTGTAATGATTTTAACATGAATAAGAAATCTCCAAAACAATATGATCTGATGTACCTCACTTACTTATCAAATAGCCTTAGGTCACCGAGTGCGGTGAACAATTATTTCAGTGGGGCTAAAACATATGTTATGATGATGGAGGGAAGAACCAAGGAGTTTAACTCATACTGTGTTGGCCTCATTAAAAAAGGGGTTTTGAATGTAAAAAATGTTTCTGTGTCGAGAGCTTTTCCATTAAAAGTTAAACATGTTACGCAAATTTTCAAGTACTTTACAAATTTAGGGCCATATGGCCATGTGTTAAATGTAGCATTGATAATTGGTTACTTCACATTACTAAGACAATCCAATTTATTTTTCTCGGAGTCCCCATGTGATCCGGGGCACTATCTTACAGACGATGACATATGTATCCGCGAGAGGTCCCTCAAGGTACGCGTCCGGTCCATCAGACGACACGCCAGCAAGGACAGACATACTATGTGTGGCTTCCGAGGATCCCTGGCTCCAGCTGTTGCCCCGTGCGCCTTTGGAGGCAGTACAAAGCCGTAACTCCCATCTCTATGTCCGGTGTGGTGGTTTCAGCGTGTTCCCGTGCTCAGAGGTGTCCCTCACTTCTGCGCTGCTTCTGCGCATGCGCGGATTTCGCATCAACTCGGGTCACCTGAGCCACTTATTGGCGCATGCGCACATCCTACAAACTCAGGTCGAATAATCGAATACGCTTCTCCGCGCTCGGGTGGACAATCTTTTTTTTTTTTTAATAACCGATAAAAATACAGCAAAATAGGATTTAAAGTATTTTATGATGGCCCAGTTTACCTATATTTCCATTTAATTAATCTAAGTTATTCTTTTTTTGCACATGGCACGTGTATTTGTCGACTCCACTCGCCATGTTCTATTTGAATTTCTGACGACTCGGATGACCCGAGTCGCCCGGGTAGTGTTAATCGATTACGGCCATCCTTATTAGATTCTGATGC